>JANUYF010000002.1:217772147-218229647 GCA_026167975.1 Phrynosoma blainvillii
ATTCACACATGCCATTGCTTTGGGATAAGATGGAGCTGCCTCCCTTCCTACAGATCCCTACAGAGCGATCTGAATCGATTCGGAACCTTATTCACATTGCCGACAATGCGGATCTTTCAGGAAAAAATTGGGGGAAAGCCCGGTGTCAAATATCTCAGGTTAAGTGGGGGTTTTGCGAGCCACCCAAAAGTTTCATCGAGTGCATTTGGGACATGTGTGAACAACAAGGATTCAACCCAGATTCATCCTGGATTATTTTTGTAGTGTGAAGGGGGCCTGAGATAGAATTTAATCTGGTGTCACCTTGAGATGAGCCCACTTACCCTTGAATTTTCCTCATAAAATGCAGCCGGTCCTGACCCAGTGTTTGTATATGAGTAGGGGCTTCCTTTGGAGTAAATTAAATGCCTAAGAATGCAAAGATAGGAGTTTTTTCCTCCAGCAGTATTTAAACAAGGGAAGTATGGCATGTGATTAACATTTTATTACATGAGAACCTGTCTCTTTGAATTCCATAATGAGAGTGATGGTCTCTGAGAAAAACCAAACCCAAAGGGTCTATTCAATCAAAGTGGGGGGTAGAAATACAGGCCCTGCCTGTGCTGTGCTCTCCTCTCAGCGTCTTCAAATGGATTTTTCCTCCCTTCATGGAAATGTTCTGCCTTCGCAGGCGGTATCGGGCAATCTTTACTCTCCCCAGCTGTTGTCATGGGAAAGAGACAAGTAAAAGATGAAGTCAACAAGTGAGAGGCTTGAGAACTGGAGCTAAACCAGCAATCAGAATCAACAATGGGAAGCAGAGATCAACTGTGGAGGGAGCTCTGTTTGTGTGTGGGGATGTGTTTGTATACACTTGATATATGTTTAAATACTCTGCATATTTACACTCTAAATCCAAGGTGGGAAAGAAGGGTTGGAATAAAACAATCACTGACTCACCAGTGGTCTTGCCTCCGAAAAGCTCAGTCCTCATGTAGTGAAGGTGTAAAATCAGGTCACCCACTTTGGTTTTGCCGAGCTAGTGGGAATAACAAAATGCAACCAGTCATTTGCAATACACACACACACACACACACACGTAGCAAGACACTACGAAAACTCCTTTCTCAAATTCTTACCTTTTATTGCAAACAAAAGGGCTGCTATTATAATTAGTAGTAAGGAATGTATCTAGAAAGGAAGGTTTTGGTCAGTCTAATTCACAAGAAGTAATTGAAGTCAATGTGGTTAATATGACTGCATCTGCACTGCAGAAAAAACCTGGTTTGACACCACTTTGAACTGCCATAGCTCAATGCTATGGAATTCTGGGAACAGTAGTTGGTTGTGGCACCAGAGCTCAGCCATGGCAGTTAAAGTGGTGTCAAACCGGATTATTTCTGCAGTACAAATGGAGCCTGAGAGGACAACTAGCTCAATAAAAATATTGGTTGAGGAGAGACCATTGTCAAAACTTGGATGCTGAAAAAGGGCTATTATTTATTTATTTATTTATTTATTTATTTATTTATTTATTTCCGACCCTTTCCCCCAAACCTGGGACTCAGAGTGGTTTACAAGATTAAAAACAGTATAATTAAAAACAGAGAAAAGTGTTACATTAAAACAGAATTAAATTATTATACTATTAAAGCAGATTGCATGTAAGATTGCACTACTAACAGATTACACTATTAAAACAGACTGAATATCTAAGAAGGCAGTAGGCAGAATAGGTAGGTAGGGTAGGCAGACATTAGAAATACTACAGTGCACACTATAAACCCAAGTTAATAAAATGTGCACTCTTAAGCATTCTTGCTTTGAAGTCAGCCACAACCAAAGGAATTAAACTGCTGGGCAAACACGATGGGGATCATAGCCAGACGAGGAGATGGACCGATGAAGCTTCTTTTCAGAGCTTGCAGGCAGCTGCTGTGTATATGCGGGGATCTCAATCTTAGGCTAAACAATTATTCATCAATACTGTGAGTTGGGGATGGGCCTTAAGAAGGCCAGAGGACACCATCAACAAGGCTTCCTGTGGATGGGAAAACTAAACAGCCGTGTTTGTCTGAGACTTTTAAACAATCAGACCAGGATGCAGTGTGAACCTTGCTCCCCGGATGCTTCCTGGACAGCCAATATTCTTTTTTTAGAGAAGAGATTGTTTATAAATGGTGCTTTTAATTTATAATGAAAACAGGAAAACATGTTAAATCTCCATGGTTCTGCCTCCTCACTGCTGGGCTCCCTTTTTCTTTCCCTTAAAAAAAGCAAAAAACCTAAAAGCCCATAGTGCTCAGGTCTCATCTGGGGGATGCTTGGAGCACTTCTCATAGCCTAGCTCAACACTTCCATCTTCACAACAACTTGTAACTCATTGTGCTGTCAAGAATTCAAAGTTATAGCCGTGTTCATCTGTAGATTCAGTATGTAGAGAAATCTTGTAGCACCTTTGAGACTAGCTGAAAGAAAGAAGTTGGCAGCGTGAACTTTCGTAGACTTCAGTCTGCTTCCTCAGATGCATTTAGGAAGTAGACTGAAGTCCAGGAAAGCTCATGCTGCCACCTTCTTTCTTTCAGCTAGTCTCAAAGGTGTTACAAGACCTCTGTGTTGTCAAGGTCAGCCTCCCCGAACTGGTGCCCTCCCAGCATCACGCTGGGGGTGGCATCACGGTGGGGAATATGTAGCCCATGTGCCACATGAGGGCCCTGATTCATTTCTACAGCCTGAGGAACCCCGATGGCTTCACCATCACCATGGCCAAATTTGACAGTACTGCAGTACAAAATATATGTTTGTGTTAAAACACAACACATTTCAAAGGAAAGCTGTAATCCTGAGAACACAATTCTCCATTGAAACAAGGCATGCATTCCTTCTGCACCTTCTTGGAGGGTACATAGGGAGGGATTTCCTATGTATGTATGTATGTGTGTGTGTTGTACTCTGTAGCAGGTTCTCATAAACCCAAGTTAATAAAATGTGCCATCTTAACCATTCTTGCTTTGAAGTCAGTCACAACCAAAGGAATTAAACTGTGAGAGCTGTGAGAAATCAGCCCTCTCCCATCAACCAAAACTGCACACCTCTCCTAGGTGAGAGAATATAGCTTATTGTAGTTGTGAGTAACTCCACTTACATCATTTGAGAAATGTATGTTCTAGGCACCAGAGGCCAGTAGAAAGCCTGGGGACTGCTGGCACTCAGCCCCAACTCAAGTATAATGTCTCCAGCTGCCCCTCAGAGTTGCTGTGCCACTTGATCGATGGGCTTGATGGAGATTGGCAGGCAAAGAGGGCAAAGTGGGGCAGGAGGAGGAAGGGGCCAGCTTGCTTGCTCTTTGCTTGGCATTAACTGGACTTTTCACATCCATCTGAGGCATAGAAATGAGCATAACAGTCGGCTGCATTGTATACATTCACTGTCTGTGCTGAACCAAAGCCGTGACACAGTTAACAAATGAAGAAGGGTAAAACAGTAAAAGTGTGAACATCCATGAATCTTTGGTCCTTTCACACTATGCAGTTGTTGTTCTTGTGCGCCTTCAAGTTGTTTCTGTCATACGGTGACCCTAAGTTTTTTCTTGGCAAGTTTCTTCAGAGGGGGTTTGCCATTGCCATCCTCTGAGGCTGAGAGAGCATGATTTGCCCAAGGTCATCCAGTGGGTTTACATGGGTGAACTGGGAAGCTAACCCTGGGCTCCAGAGTCATAGTCCAATGCTCAAACAGAGTTCAGATCCCTGCTCGGGCACAGAAGCCTATTGGATGACCTTTGGCAAGTCACAATCTCTCAGCCTCAGAAGAAGGCACTAGCAAACCCCCTCTGAACAAATTTTGCAAGGAAAATCCTGTGATAGGTTCATTATAAGTCAGAAATGATTTGAAGGTACACAACAGCAACAGCAACAATGGAAGTTAAAGTGGAATCATAGTACTTATAAGTGTAGTGTGAAAGAAGCCCTAATTATTATCATCACATTTCCAACTAGTTAAATCTAGTTTGGCTTAAAAAAGCAAGGCTTGAATAGATAACCAAGATAAGCAGATAAATAGAGGAAGATCTGGCTTAAGGAGAAGGAGTTCTGTTGGTGAATACCCTACAGCTATGAAATGTGTGCTAGAAATTACTACTCTCGCCACTTCCTTTTCCTCCTCCATCTTTTCAAAATCTCTCTCTCTTTTTAATACAGTGCCTTATTCTGGAAAGTCCACCCAGTCATTCAGCAAAGATGCTTATGGATCAGTGGGCTCACTGGATGACCAGAGTAAGTCTCTCTTCAGGGGCAGAGACAGCATCACCAGGGATGATCCCATGAAGGGCCAGCCTTTGACTCCCGCTACTAGCCAAAAGGTGAAAGTAGCCAACGCACACTTGGAGCCCTTGGACAAAAAGAAGAAGATCAAAAATTCAGTAGAGAATCACACTGGTCTGAGGAAGCAGCCTGTTTTGCAAGAGAAAGCTTTTCCTTCCAACAACCATGAAGAAGGCACTCCTTCCATCAGTTCCTTCAGTCAGATCAACCGGATGCACACAAATAGGCTCCAGCTGGAAGCCACCAACAGCATCTCTGCCTACTTTCACCTGCCAGTGTATCTCCACCATCATGACAGACTGCTGGCAGAAGCATCAATGTTAAAAAATGTTGAGCTTGGCACTGGGCAAAACTCCGGTGGCTTGGATCACTTTAACCGACCTGGCAAGGTAAACCCAAACTACAAACTCAGCCATTCCCTCAGAAACGCCACTAAGCCCTCCTTGCTTACAAACCGACAGACATCGAGCTGGCTGGCTCACTTCAGTTTCTTAAAGAATGGTAAGGACGCAGAACAGATGTGTTTGTAGTTACATCAGTGCCAGTGCTGTGTTACTCCTAAATCATGATTTTAGACTGCAATCTTTGCTTATTTAGAAGTGTCATTGAACTCGGCTGACATCCAAGTTAGGATCTGGAAATGTTAAACCCAGAAGGGAGTATTGATCAGTAGTTTTAGTTTGCTCTTTCATATATGCCTGAGATTTCCATGGATCTAATTTGATAGAAGTGGCTGAATTATGCTTGGCATTTCATTTTGGTTGCTTTATTAATCACTGTAAGTAGCACATTACAGAAAACATTCAGGGGTAGGTGTGTTGGCCATTTAGCAAATTCAAACAAAAATCCATCAGTAATACCTTCATTGGCCAACCAAAATTCACAATATACTTGTTGCAAGCTTTCGAAGCTCCATGGGCTTCTTCATCAGGCTCATGACATCAGCAGGTAAGTAGCACATGACAGCATTCAAATTTCAGAGTGGTAACTATTATGTGAAAATCTGGTCCTGTAAAAAAGGGATGGGAATCATGTGATCTTCCTGCACTGAACATCTTGGTGCAGGTGGAAGGAATCAGCAATAAGAGCAATCATACCAGAGACAGCAAACCAACATTCTTCTGCAAGCATGCAGTCCCATCAAGATAGGAAAGGAGTGCCTATTGGAAGTGCATTGAGAGACATTGGGGAGGTATAATGTAGGACTCATATTGACTGGAATCTGAGAGCCAGAAGCTGCTGGATATGTTTAGTCCTAGGAATCAGTAAGGACTGGCCTAAGCAATCGGCAGAAGGAAGAAGCACCTTCAGGCAGTAAATATTTGGAGTCATGAAAGGATGTGCCTTGAAGTCAACTGTCAACCTTGTCAATTTCAGTGGGTTGTGGACCCTATCACAGGTTTATTTAAGATTACTTAGTGGTGATAACTTCCACCTGCAAGATGTTAAGTGTAGGAAAATCCCATCCTAATTTTTCTTGGCAGAATTTGTTCAGAGGAGGTTGCTTCTTGCCTTCCTCTTAAGATGAGAGTGTGTGACATGCTTAAAGTCACCCAGTAGGTTTCCTTGGTTGAGTGGAGATTGAAGCCTGGTCTCTCAGGGCCTTTGCAGACTTCCAGAAATAGTGCAAATTGAGTCCACTTTAAGGGTTAGGGAATCATGGGAACTGTACTTTATTGTGGCACCAGAGCTCTCTGACAGAGAAGGCTCAATGTCTCAGAAAAAAAAAATTCCCATGATTCCCTAACCCTTAAAGTGGACTCAATTTGCACTATTTCTGGAAGTCTGCAAAGGCCCTCAGTCTCCTGGTCTAACATTCAAACCACTACACCATGTTGGCTTCCAGGATTTTCTTAGGCAAGGAATACTCAGAGGTGGTTGGGTTAGTTCCTTAGCAACTTGTTAATTTAGTAACTTGTTATTGTATTTCTACTGCCACGGAGAGGGAGAGGCGGTTGTGGGATTTGATTTCATCTTGTTTGCCTTGGGTGCCAACAATACAGCCTTTGAGAATTATGTACCTCGACCATGGGGAAAAATGTATGCTTTGCTTCAGGCAGCAAAATCTCTTGGCCAGTCAGTCATTTATGAAAGACCCCAGAGTCCAGACAAAACATAAATATAAATGCTTTGGTTTTGTGGAGGCTAAAATGGTACAGTATGGAAGTAAGTGTTTTGAGCATTGGACAACAGCTGGGAGACCAGGGTTTGAATCCCAGCTCAGCCATGGAAACCCTGGGTGACCTTGGGCAAGTCACACTCTCTCAGCCTCAAAGGATGGCAATGACAAACCTCCTCTGAAGAAACTTGCTAAGAAAACCCTATATTGGTTCATTTTAGGGTTGTCATAAGTCGGAAATGACTTAATATAAATGTGAACTTAAGTGGTGAGAAAAAGAGGAATGTTGCTCAAGGAGTGTCTGGTGCCCAGGAACCCTGGACCAGAGAATCAGAGACTGGTTTTCAATATTCAGGAGAGATCATAAGGAACTTTGGAATGGTCCTAGAGCTGAGGCTTAACCTCTCTCAGTAACTTCTCAATTACTTCTCTCAGATTTCTTGAGATCTGGTCTGGGTCCTGGCTCTCCATCCTCTGTTCACTGTTCTAATGCATTACTGATGAATGGGAACTGTGGGCTGCAAAGGCATGCTTTTAAAGGTGCCAGTTTCTCTAGACAATCTGCCTAAGGAAGTATCTGTGTCAGGAGATAGCATTTGTTAGAGATTGTCAGCTTGAAGGTTTCCCGACACATGCCTTTCTGGTGGGGCCAAGGTCCAGTGTTTCCATAGCTTGTGGCATTGGTCCCTTCTCCCCCTGTGAATTCTGTTCATTGTTCTTGGTTGGGATTATGACAGCGTGGAAGTGACTTTCAGCATATAAAGACAAAGTACTAGGATGTACCTGTAGTGCAAAGCCACCCAAGGAAGGAATAACTGTAAGGAAGATTAGAGCTACCAAACATCATCTAGAAAGTGAAGACAGTGGTTGTGCTGCACAGCAGCACCCATGACATCCAGGGAAATGTTGTCCGTTAGGTCCTGGAAACCAAATTTAGGTTACTAGGTAGAAGGTTGAAAGCCAGACTCCACCCGTACCCATTGGTAGCCCTCTACAAAATGCTACTATGCATATGGCCAGTTAGACAGGTGAAGCAGATGGCTCTTCATGTGTGAGTATGTTGGGTTTATATTGCTAAACATTTTAAAGGGTGGTTTTAAGGCAATGCAGGTCTGTCCAAAAAGGATACTCTTCATTTGAACCAGCATGGAACCAAAACCAGACATATATAACATAGAGGAAGTGGCAGAATAGCTTATAAAAGCACAAAAATACTGAGAACTGGGAAGCATGCAATTCATGCTGAGTTGTTTGTAGGGAAAGTAGGTGAAAAATGTTTCCAGTTGCCAAAAAAGTGGACAGGCCATGAATATATATATATGATAAACTGGATAGCCAGTCAGAAAGGCCTAAGAGTCATGAGAGGAACAAGGATGTGCCAGAGAACTACAGGGATGGGGATGACACCATGTATATATATTTCTTTGCTAATGTTACAATCCTCCAAGCAAAGATAGGACACAACTGAAGCTTTGAATGGAATACAAATATAGCAGATACATATATTCCTCTCTAGAATAGTGAAGGAAGCAGTGGTCGTGGTTTTAGAAGATTTTGGTTTTTGTTTTGTTAGGATGACAGAGAAGCATTTACAAAATCTTCATCTCAGTTTCAGCTGCTTGTTCCTGCATCCAAGTTTCTCTAGCAAACATGGGTCTTGTCTGGAATTCCTATAGGGAACAATGCTCAATGGAAGATGAGATTTTAAAGAGGAACCTGAAAGCTTAAGAGTTCTCTTGCACAACAACCAATCTGCTGCATCAACAAGAGATGCTGTACACAAGGCGGGCAGGGGAGGATGACTTTGAAATATGCTAGGGAGGTGTACTGGAGGGATATCCTCTGACAGCATAACCACAATAGGAGAAACTGGAAAGTGACCAAGATGGCATCCTGTCCACACTACCTGGACGCAAGTCCCATTGAACAACATGGGGCCTGCTTCAATTTGACAGTTTGCAGGACTGCACCATAAACATCTTTGGGAGCTAATTGAACAACATGGGGCCTGCACCACTGCTTGATTTCTCATATTGGTAAAATGTTGCTGCCACTCCAGTTCCTGAACTGCCATCAGTGCAACCCCTGAATTCAACTCTTTTGTTCTTGTTGTAGCTGCTGACAGTACTGAAATGTGTCTGAACGACTGCAGGGCAGAGCATGAGGAAGTGGATGCCTACTGTAGCAGTGAATTTGGTAAGCTCATCCAGACCCATCAAGCCGGCCAGGTATAGGCTTTGTGTAACTTCTAGGCTCATCTTACTGGCATAAAGATTCTCTCTCTGTGCTTAGGATTCTCTTAGACCAGGGGTAGGCATCCTTTCCCCTTTAAGGGCCGAGGGACTTCAGCTCCCAGAAGCCTCAGCCATATTAGCCAATAGTCCCATGTTGGCCAATAGCTCCTGGGATTCTGGGAGCTGAAGTCCCTTGGCCCTTAAAGGGGAAAGGTTGCCTACCCCTGCCTTAGGCTAATGTGAATTCGAATTGCTTTAGATTTATTACTGCTATCATTAACTTATTGTAAACATCCTGAGAGCCAAGAAGTAGTTAGTGGAAAGATAAGAATAAACAGAAATACATTTCACTGATAAATTGTTTGTGTGTTGGGTCATGCCTCTTGAAAATGCTGAGCACTGTTGCTTTACATGTCCTCAGTGGTTGTGAATTGTAAGAGAAGTAGTGGACACCAAGTTGGGAAAGGCTGACCCATGGCATTGTGGGGCAGGTACCCTCTGGCCCAGAGGGAGGAAGCCTGGTGCTTCCCAGGGGTTTTGAACAGTAACTCTCCGATACTTGCCTGTCTTTGCTTTAGGACATTTTAAAGTGTTTGCTTTCCAGCAGATTTGTTGGATTTGAGTAGCTCTTAGCTCTCTGGTCTGTGTCTGAAACATACATTGTAACACACCATTTTTAAAGTTATAAGCCTCACTGTTTGTTCTATTCAATTTCACTTTTGTGATTTTCTAAAAATGTATTTTAAAATGTCAGTTACTCTGAACCAGGAATGGGAATTCGGCATCTCTCCAGATACTGGACAGCAATTCCCAGCATTCTTCACCATTGGCATGTTAGCTAGGTCTGCTGGGAGCTGCAGGACAACTTCTGGAAGGTCACAAGACTCCCTCTCCTTCTCTGAACCATCAAGATAAGAGAGGCTGAAAAATATAGTCCCAACCAGAATAGACCCACTGACTGACTCAAAGGCACCTACCTTGACTTACCAATTTTCCATCAATTCAATGGGCCCAACTCTAGCTGGGACTAAACCCCAGCCTTGAGGCAGAACTGCTAAACTATATTTTAAAAACAGATGTATAGCCCTTAGTTGTTATTGGGCTACATCTCCTATATAAGCTCTCACCAGGATGGCTGGTGGTGAAGGATGACGGGAGGCTGTATGTTCCACTGCTGCTCTAAAAGCTTTAAATCCCAACCACATCTATCGGATTATTTTATGCCATTCTAGGATGAAAACTCAATGTCTGCATTTTTTGCAGTTGCTAATAAAACCACATTGATGGAAAAATAATCCCTTGTACAAGGGATTTGCAAAGATTGCAATGTATACATCTTAATTTATGACACAGCTATCTTCTTATTAAAATAAAAGCTTATTTCAGGTCAGCTCATTTTTCACTCTTCACTCTCTAATGAAATCTGGTGGTTGGTAAAATCAGTGAATGTCTGTTGCCCGTTTTACAATTTTTATTAGCTTTATACTTAAGAAATGACTTTAAGGCATACAGTAAGAAACTTATTGCTGTAGCTGGATAGAGGGGCATATTTATTGTTCTGTACACTGAAAGTATTAACACTATAGTTATATGCCACCTTTTGATATGAATTCACAAAGCTATATTGTTAGCAATAGTTTCACATAACTGAAAGATGAGTACTCAGCACCCAAACACTTACCGGTAGATATAAATTGTCCCCTCTCTCTTTTTCAAAAGTAGTGAATGGGATTGTTCACGATACTGCCACAATACATCAAGGAACACGTTTAGTGACACTGTTGGTAAACAGTAATGGACTGTACAAGATGACTCGCCTCTACCTCAACCCTGATGGCTTCTTCTTCCGAGTTCACATGCTAGTTGTGGATGCCTTGAACTGCAGTAAACCCTGTCCAGACTTCAGACTGGGTAAAGAATCAGAGTCTTTTCTGTAATGCACTCAGGTATACCGTGGGTTAAATTTTACAGAAGAAAGCTTTTCTGGCTGATACTGTTATTAAGATTTGTACCTTACTCTTCTGCCATAAAAAGCAGCTTACAATACTGAGAAACAAAACTAAGGTTACGGTCTAGAACAGGGGTAGGCAACCTAAGGCCCGGGGGCCGGATGCAGCCCCCCAAGGCCTTTGGACTGGCCCCAGGCTGGTCCTGCCGCCGCCGCCCACCATGATGATATTATTGTTGTTATTACTTGTTCTTGGGGTTTTCTTGGCAAAATCTCCACAGGGGTTTTGCCATGGCTTTTCTGGGGCTGAGAGAGTGTGCATGCATATTTTTAATTTTTTTTTTAAAAAATTTATTTATTTATTTATTTATTTTTGGTGCTTCGGCCCCCCCAATTGTCTGAGGGACAGCAACCCGGTCCCTGGCTCAAAAAGGTTGCCTACCCCTGGTCTAGAAGACACAGCACAGAAGGAAAAGGGATTGAGAGAGGAGGGGGAAAAGCAACCTTGAGTAACAGAGTCTTTGTTACAAAGTGCACCTTATCAGGGCTCTAGCTGGAAGCACAATGGAAAGGCTGTTGCTTCCTCTTCCTCTAATTGTCTCAGAAGTGACAAATGGCAGTAAGAAGGACAGTGGTGTAAAAGCAATATTTCTGGAGTGTATATATATTTAAAATCTGCAAAGCAGGTCCTCTTATCAAGATAACATTCACAAGCCATTAAGGGTCTCTATGTAATTTAGACTGGCTATATGAAGAGTTTTCTATTTTCTCCAACTCTCCTCCTGTCAATCAATGAGGACTTAGTGCCTACAAAGTAGTAGTTATGATTGTGTAACGAAGGGGGAAAGACAGGTGTAGCACTGAGGAAATCTCTTCAGTGGATCTAGTGCATTAGCCTCAACTACTACGCAGCTAAATACAATTTACTAATGCAGTCTGGGGTAGTTGAGATAAAAAGCAGTGTTATTACCAGGGCTCTGAGAGCTAAAATTGGAGAGGAAACCTAAATACTGCCAGAGATTTGTTTAGTTACTATTTAGTTACTATATGCTTTTAGCATAGCTTATCATATTTGAATAATAACCATTAGTAGAACAGATTAAGCCTGAACTATCCCCAGAAGCCAGAATGACTAAATTGAGGCTGTCATACTTTGGCCACATCATGAGGAAAAAGGAATCATTAGAAAAGGGAATTATGCTAGGAAAGGTGGAGGGCAGTAGAAACCGAGGAAGACCACATGCCAGGTGGCTAGACTTGATTTGGGAAGACATAGGCTTGGGCCTGCAAGATGTGAACAGAGAGGTCATGAATCAAACACGACGAGAGGGCAGTTAATAACAACAACAAGAAACCATTATTTGCAATGGGGGTCCTCCAGGTGTTTTTGATCTAAAAAGCTCCCATCATCCCTAGCCAGCATATTCAAGAGTTAGAAATTATGGAAGTTGCAGTCCAAAAACAAATGGAGGGCCACATTTACACATCCGTGATTTACACAGTAAACCCTACAGGCCTGAGTCAATAGGAAAGGTTTAGTGCAGCTCCTCCCACTGCTTTGCAGACTGAAAGCACGCAAGTCCAAAATGATGGACTGCAACCAGTTTTTGTTCCAGTTTAAATTAAAAAGGTGCTTATGACATGGAGGGGTGTGCTATTTTGCAGGCAGCCGATACATTGTGATGGGTCAGCTCTACCACAGGAGACGGCAACTACCTGCAGCTCTGCAACAGCATGTGAGAGGGCGGCTAAGGCCAGGGGACGGCCTGCTTTGGAGGGGCAGAAGCTATGTGAAAAGGTTCAACCGAAGGAGGCACCAGAAAGTTCAAAGGGCAGCACACACCAAATGCGGATGAGGATACAGCACGGACACAGCTCCTCTGGGGCGCTAGCAGGTTGGGTGGCTGCTGGATGAAGAGAAGCCCTGGCTTTTGCCATAAGCTCACAGGAGCAGGTCACATTTCCAGTGGGGTGGCGGTGGAGAGACAATGACGTGGCACCCAGTTGTCGAGGCATGAGCTGCAATTGGCTTTGATTACCTACTAGCTGATGCCCATACAATAAAAGAGTTTGTGTTTCAAGCCACACAGTTGCTGTTCTGGAATTTTTTACAGCTTAGGCAAAGATCCTATCTGCTTTTAGCCTAGCCTTAATATATGCCAGCACAGTTATGTAGGATTCCACAGCTGATAGTCTTATCCTTCGGGAGCAATTAATTTTTTGAAATAAAAACAAAGATACAATGGACAGAAGAGTATGAGATTTCTCTGCTTATGAAATTAGGCCTCCTCCATGTCTCCCTTTCACTGTGACCCCTCCTTTCAGAAAGTCTTCCTAATCTTACCAGAGAAGGTGCAGGAAGGCATGGGATGTGGCACAGTGGGCCGGAATTGGGAAGGGGAATTCACAAACATTAAGGGTCTTGCACAAATCATGTCACCATTCACCTTTGCTTATCTACACAAGTCATTTATTTTGGGGGTTTCTGCTAACCTCAAATGTACAAATATTCCTGAGCCAGTAAAGCTAATATTATGAATATTATAGCTCTCCAAAAGGTAAACTTCTTTCACTATCAAGTTCTTTCTCTGTTGTTTTTCAGATCACACACCTACAAATATGATCAAATGATTATTTACTTGTAGTTCTGTTTGAGTACTGAACTACATAAATACAATTACCTTACACAGACATCACTAATATATCCAATGTCTTTTCTCAGGAGCACTTTAAGACCTAGTAATTGGGCATTTGGCTAAAGCAGTTGTTTACACAGGTTGATACTAAATGTCCATTTTGTATGATGGCAGTGTCTTGAAATATGTAGTTATTATTCAAAGCAAATAAAGAATAGGATCCATTGTTATCAGGATGTCCACTTATGGTAACAGGGCTGCAGTGCCTCAGCTCAAAGCAGATGAATAGATGTTCAACCAAATTTAATTTTGGACAAGAATAACAACACCATGGAAATAGTTTGCTTAATGAGATGTGGAGAGGGAATGGAAAATTCATTAGCATGCCTTCCATTTGAAAGTCTTTTAAACACCTGGATACAAGCCATGGCTAGAATCTTGTAGAGTTGTAAAATTATAATGGTGACACATTATTCAGAAATATCTGTTAAAGCATTTGTGGAATCTAATAGCTTCACATATGTTCTAATGGAAGGAAGGGAGTTAAGACTTGCATAGGGAAGTGGCACACTTACAATGAAGATGTCAGAGTTGAACATTTTCCAAGATACTTTGAATGAAGGCATTTTGTCAAAAGGGGACTTCCTGGCAGCAGCTCCGTCTATTAGGAGGAGAATGGGAAGGAAGCTTGCATACAACTCTTCCCTACATTTATTTCTTCAGATCATGTCCTATATTTAACCCAGATCTGAATGCCTGGGATAGTTAATTTCTTCCATTTACAAGCAAAGAGAACAAGCTGTTGTAGTAGCATTGCATTTTCACAATTTTGTTTTGCAGGGGACAGCAACATCAATCTGTATCAGCATGAAGTACATCATTCTAACAGAGGAACCACTATTAAAATTAAACAAATAACCAGAACAGATTTTAGAGAGTATGGGGAGATGCAGACAGGAGGCCCTGGGCCACCCCAGGAAGCAGAGGATTGGGGCCGCTGCTAGCACACACAGAGGCCCCGATTCTCCCATTTGCCGCCTCTTAAAAGAGCGGCAAAATGCTGCTCCTATTAGAGGCGGCAAAAGGCCGTCCCAAGAGCCGCTGCACGGCTCTTCTCTGGCCCTTCTGGTATAGCGCATGAGGCCGCTACATGCAGAGGACATCCTGACGCCACACGCCATGCGTAAGGGCACGTGACATCAGGACGTCTTTGGGGAGGGGTTGGGGCGGCCAGCATGCGGCTGCCCCTCCCCTTCCCTGCCTCTAACATGCCGCAAAGGACCCGTCTGCAGAGGCCCTATGTTGGTGGGATTCAAGATCATGATTTGATGTACACATTTTAGTTCCAATAAGAACACTGTAAATCAACAGTAGATCTACAAGATTAATCAGGAGGATAAATGAAGGGAGAGAGGCTAAACACTGCTAGCTGGTAAGACAGGAAAATAAAAATTGAGGAGTCAATGAACATAACTGAAAAGAATTTTGGACTCCTGCCTTGGATGCTGGCATATAAGGGATATAAACCAAGGTAGTGGGTTTTATCTGCAGCATCCAGAGAAGTTCATGTTGGCAAACTATGGCTGTTATAGGAACAATAGGACCTAATCTCCTGTAGTTTTTCTGCCTGGAGAATGCATCCCATGCAGTCGAAGAGGGTCTTCCAAACCTAAGTAGATTTTCTAGGTGTACAGACAAGTGGGAATTTTCAGAAAACAGGGACCAGAGAATGGTTGGTTCTAAGCAATGGCCTACATAAAGAGTAAGGTAAAAGTCACTTGACAGTGACCCATGCTGACCATCTATTGAAAAGATTGGGATAACCTATCTATATATTGATTTTAGTATTTTGCTATCAGTTTTTTGTTAATAAATTACAGATTTGTTTTATATTAATAAATGCATCTATTGAGTTAATTTTGCTATTCGTCTATGAAAATGTCAAAAGTGAAGAAGTAAAAAAAGCTGCCTATTTCCAACTATTCTGAAAATACCTGCATCATGTGTTATGCAACGCACTATGATCAGGTACGTTCCCTCTCCATACTGGTGCAGGTCCCCCCCCCGTCTTTTAATACTGTCACATGACCAATAACTTTACCTTTAAGAAGTAATGTCTAAAATGATAGCAGACTTTTTACTGAGAAAATATATATAGCTACAAGTGGCTACCTTACTACCAAAGTTTTGTACACAGTGGTTGGCATGGAATGATAAACAGGATTCTAGAAAACCCTGGCTTTTGGTGAATGACTTGTATCTTGGTGTACTGCTGTTCATCCTGTTTCTCAAGCAGTTAAAACAAATTGTAAACAGTTTGTTTGGGCCAATCGTATGAAGTGACATGCCACTCCCCAAATGCTCTCGATTCATAAGCCAAGAACAAAGTCCAGTTGGTGATCTTGGCTTGTAAAGGAAGTGACTAGCCAGAATCACCAGCTTGGATGAATGCTAAACAAATTAACTGTGTAGAGCAGGATTAACCAAACAGTAGTGAACAAGCTGCATATGATCTATTCATGATAAGCCAGGATTCTGGATAATCATGGCCTTCCATTCTGAGTGAAGACTGTCAATAATTATCTAGAAGCAGGACAAAATTCCATGAATATAGCCCAGGGAGATATCAATGTTCATCTTGGTGTTTAACTATGAATGAAGAGAATCACTTTAGTTAAAGTACAATAAAATTAAGGCCTGCTGTTGATGTGAAATCAAAAGTAAGTATTGCACTCCAAAATGAATAAACTCAAAATTCATAATTATTTACCACCATCTCTACTGGGGAAATAATAAACCATTGACCATGTTACATAAATACATGTACTTTTGCTCAGAGACATTTCAAAAAAGAGCAGCTAGAGAAGAGCCCCGATTAAGGCTTTTCTTACTTTAGAATGACCATTCTTAAATATTCACCAACTGTTGTGTTTTGCCCATAGTGATACAAACATTCTGCAGCTGTTCAAGATAATAACTTTCCAATTTGGGTCTCCATAAATAGACTCAAATCCATGAAAAAAACACATAAAGCATCTGATTAAGGAGCATTTGAACTCTGTTTAGACATGGAACACCAAATCCATCCATTTGACTGAGGAGCAGCAGTTAAAAAGTGACCTCAGTTGGCTCATGATACTTCATACTCCCATTAGACATATTTTGGTACGTGAACAAACTTTCTGAATGTTTCAATAATGCACTGAGATATTAGAAAAAAATAAAATATTCTGCACATTGTTTCATTTAAAAAACTGAGTAAAGTATAATTTTCTTTATTCCTTTTACAGAAGTGGTATTTAAAATGTACACACATTACACTGGCTCATAAATAAAACTTTTCAAAAAACTAAAAATTACCAGAGTTGATACAGCTAAGAATTGTCTTCATATATTACAAAGCAGTAGGAAAAATGATGAGGCTTGGTAAAAAGTGTATGAAAGTAGCATTTTCCTCATTTCATAATTATTTATATGAAAAATTTCCAAGAATTTCTGCACAGTATGGCAATGCCAAGTGCTACATATGTTACTCTAAACAACTGATGCTTCATTAGGAACTCCACCAAATCTGATGTCCAACAACATTACTTTATTAGTCTAAGATGAAATGTCCTATTATGTACAAAACCGTTATTCTTCAGTTTGTCACAATTTGTTTAAAAACAGTAATCTATTGCCTACGGGTAGGAAAGATCTTTTCTGAACATGGTTTTCAAGGTCAGCCATATGTATGAATAATACAGAAATATTGTGAAGGAACAATATCTGTAGGATTAAGGTTGAAAACTTCTCTCCTTTATAAACTTAATGCTTACAATATGTAGCATTTCTTTCTAAAAAGTCCTAAGACAATATACCCTAACACACAAATACTTGTCTTCCTACTTTCTAAAAAGCATAAATGGATACCTTTCTGACAATGAACAATTAACTTCCTTTTGATTTCACATTGGTTAAATGGTAGCATCTATGTACAAAAGCAAAGACTTTCTTAGATTAACCCCAAAATATCTGTACACCTGAGCCTGTACTTAAGAAAATTGTGGTCGATAGCAGTGTCTAAGAAAGTAACAGAAAAAGGTTCTTTGCATAGCAGGGTGAGGTTAAACCCAAGGAAAGCTTATCCATAATCAGATAAATTCTGGATCACTGAAGAGTAAAAACTGTGAATTAGTGCAAAATCTAGTTAAAATGGGTGTAGAGCTACAGAAACCAACTGCTGCTGGTTTATGATGCACATATAAAACTCTCATCAACAGCATACATGACTGGTTGGAGAGCAATTTTAAAAAACCTGTGACAACTCTCTGTTGGCTTCATCTTTTTAATATACCTTTCCTGATAGAAATAGCACAAATTAAAAATATTTAACCTCACACAGTCATTTGCTCATTACTCTCATTTAGCAATGGGCAATGACAGTTGCCACACAACTCTTTTTAATCAATGCAAAGGTTGTGGCACCACAGAGTAGATTTTTACTGTATTTGATTAAAAGCAAGCAGAATCACGCGTGGGGCTTCTCCATCCTCTCCCCTTCTCACATCTTCATCCCACACTATCTTGGGATCCTTGCACTTCAGAGCAAACCTCCAAAACCTTACAAACATGTTAGTGAACATTCAAAAGACACCTACATCTGTGGAGAGAACAATGATCTCCATTTATTTTGTTTCATATACATCCATATTTTGAATTTTTAATACAAAAAGGAAAAAAAAATTAGAATTTGACAAATGTTTACAAACAAGATACCTTCAAATAGATTTTACTCATATCAGTCCGGTGCAGAGTAAATGACATTGTACTGTTATATTCAAGGCAACAAAGTCTGTAGTCCACTGACCACTTAGCCCAACTTTTATGCAAGCTTAATTGATTTCATCTACCATGAGCAATAAAGTCATTGTTGATTCCCAGTTTGTTTTGTGCACATGTGTACATAGCAGCTCCTTTCATAGAAAGAAAAGACATCTAGAGGTCCTCTTGTACTTTTAACCTACAGGAATCATGGTAAGATACAGAATGGGTTACATATAACCAGGGCTGGGGGAGGGGGGTTATAAGAAAAATAATAATAATTAGCTGACAAATGAGGGTAGCAATAAAAAAGCGTCCTTTTGCAACAATAAATAAATACAGTCAAAAGTTCTCTGTGTGGACTTTAAACCAGCTTCTTCACTGAAGAACAGATGTGGCATTTCCATGGAGCTAGAACTTGACCCCATTTTACTGTATCTTGTTTTCTCCCGTGTCCTTCAACACGTTTTCCTGTTTCTGCCACAACAGCACAATTTGATCTTGACAAGAAAACGATGCTGCTGATGTTCATTCTTTTGTCCTTTGGACAAAATTAGCCAAGAATATAATCTGATGTGACTGATAAAAACGCAGTTTACATCAAGACTTGTCAGGACATCCTGACTAAAACTCTCTGGCTTCTCAATTTAAAAAGTTTCAGACAACCAGATCCTTTCTGTTTGTATACTCTAAGAAGCTGTAGACTGCAGTTTGTTGTTATGAGACCTGCAGAATGCAGAAAAGGGGAACAATTAAGCACCCTTCATTTAAAAGAGCTCAGGTGTTGTAAGTGGATGCCAATGACCTGCCACTCTGTGAGAGTGCAGCCCTGCTGCTCCTGTTTGCAGGCTGACACCAGATAGAGAAACTATCTTTTGACACTGCACTACATAAATGAGTTCAGTTTTTTATATACAATGTTCCACATCCAAAACCCAGAAATATAATTCTTGGAGGAAAGTAAATATAGTTATTACACACCCAATTTACAATGCTTTTGGAAGTGACTGTAATTTAATTCTCTTTTTGAGAGTGTTTATTAAAAGCAAGTAACACATAGCTTCCATTACTATTACTTGACTTAGTTATGATACAGTACCCAAAGAGTGGATCATTGTATTTTCCAACATAGCTCCTAGCGAATGTTTGCATTCACATTAAAGCAGTTTAAAACTAAATAACAATTATGATTTTTTTAAAAAAATCATAATGACATATCATAATGAAAGAGTAAGCACAACATCCAATTCTAATTCCAGTTAAGAAATATCAGACAAAAGTTAACACAATCTGCAAGGGAAAACATGGGGGCTGTAAATGAAGAAATAATAGGAGTTGTGGCCAAAAATAAATGTTGATAACAAAATAAAAATGTGAGAAAGGAATGATAGTCTGAGAAGCAGCAGCTAAGCTGCTGGTTTCTTTGCATATTATTTATTCACTTTTCATCCCCAAAGTAAAGCTACCACAAAATAAATGCAAGAGCATCTGCAGCTGCAGGAACAGGCAAGCGCAGCAGCTGTTTGTGGGGCTGCATAAATGAACCCTGAACCTACTCAACCCTTGGTTTTCAAAACTACAGAACAGACTGTTCTGGGGTAAAGAGCTGTGATACGAGACAAGCATTGCTGCCAGTGACCCTTGTTCTCTACTAACAAACTTGGTATTTCTTCATTAAGGGATTCAGTAGACACTGGCCACTTCAATCACATGGCTAACAAATCCCAAGGAAGCTGACATGTTAGTCTCTTGCAGAAAAAACAGCAAAAAGTCTTGTAGCACAAAAGGATTAGCAAGGTTTATGTGGTGTAAGATTCTATAGACTGTACCCAGCTTCAGAAAATGTATCTAATGAAGTCAGCTGCAGACCATGGAAGCTAAAGCCAAACAGTATTTGCTAGTCTTCAAGATGCAACAAGACTGTCTGTAGTTTTCACAGATTACAAAGGGAATGATTAACTAGGTAATTCTCTCATCGAAATTACTGGAAATTACAAGTACTTTCATCTGCATCTTTGCTACATTTGTAATTTAAAGGGTCATTTACTAGATTGTAAGTAAGTAACCAGTTTAAATACTCTAAAGGCATCTTATCCTGTCTCCCCTGGCTAGTACTTAGATGGGAGACTACCCAGGTGCTGTAAACTATGTTTCAGATGAAGAAACTGGCAAAACCACCTCTGAGTATTCCTTGCCTAAGAAAACACTATCAAACTTATGGGATACCTGTGCGTTGACAGGAGACTTGAAGGAATGCAAGCACATAAGTAGTAAACATGCTCAGGACTGAATTTAGAGATGCAGCCGTGTTTGTCTGGAATATCAGTACGCAAAGGGAACTTGTAGCAAGTTTAAGACTAGGGGCCAAAACAGACTGCAGAAATAATCCAGTTTGAGACTGCTTTAACTGCCCTGGTCCAATGCTAGGGGATTATGGGAACTGTAGTTTTGTGAGACATTTAGCCTTCTTTGTCAAAGACCTCTGGAGTCTGGAGGATAGTTAAAGCCATCTCAAACTGGATTACTTCTGCAGTGTGCTTTGGCCCTAACTGGGTGAAAGAAACTGTAGCATAAGCTTTTGTAGATTGGGTCTACTTCCATGGAGGAAGTAGACCAAGTCTATATAAGCTTATACTACAACTTCTTTCACATAGTATGTAGAGAGATCTTGTAGCACCTTAGAGACTAACTAAAGAAAGAAGTTGATAGCATCACCTTTCGTAGACTTAAGTCTACTTCCTCAGATGCATTTGGTGAAGTAGGAAGTATACTTAAGTCTGTAAAAGCTCATTCAAACAAACTCTAGTGGTTTTTAGTGCTAAAATAAATGCCATGCTAACAAAGAAGTATATGAAAAAGAAAGACTACATACCTGCTTGCTTTGAATCCTTTAAGTTTTTGTACAAAGAATGATTCAAGAACCTCTGCACACTGATAAAAAGGAGAGTCATTTGGATTGTAGTAACGACAGTTATCAAATATTTTGGTCATGTCGGCCACAAACTCCGTCACCTTTTTGTAGTAACGTTTCAGTATTCTTTCTTCCATGGTGGAAAGGTCTTCAAAATAACAAAAGTTCATTCAGAACAAGTTATCAGTAACTGACCCTATATTCTGAAAGCACAGAATCAGAGAATCTTAAGAGTTGGATGGGACTGTTATGGTCACCCAGTCCAGCCTTCCCACCTTGCAGGTATACACAACTAAAACACTCTCAAAGATGCCCATCCAACTTTTGTTTAAAGGCCCTCTAAAATGGAGGGTCCACTATGCTCTGAGGCAGTTCATTCCACTGTCAAACAGCTCTTGCAACAAAAGGTTCTTCCTAAAGTTTAGATGGAATCTCTTTTCTTGTAATTCTGGTTCATGTTCTAGTCTCTGGAGCAGCAAAAACAAAGCTTGCTCCATCTTTTACATGACACCCCTTCAGATATTTCAATAAGGCTATCATGTCAACTCTCAAGTCTTCTTTTCTCCAAGCTAAATATACTCAACTGACAGGAAAATAAACACGTGCTTGACTAAAATATGAATAGCATGTTTTAAGACAGGAGTGGGGAATGTGTGGCCATCCACATTTTGTTGGATAGCTATACCCATTAACCTTCATCATTGGTCATGTTGGCTAAGGCTGCTGGAAACAGGAGCAAACTGGAAGTCTACATTTTCCTCACCCCTGTATTGAGCTTGGCAAATAAGGGTGAAAGAAGAGACCAGTAATCGAAGAAGTATATTCAGTCATATAAGGGCAGCAATCTTTGCTATAAATGTACTCCTTGTTTGAAGATACAATCTCCCAGAGCATTATGAAAGTACCATGAAGAATTGAATAAGCTCACTGACATTCCAATTTATTGATTTTATTTATATCTTGTTTTTGTCCAATGAGGGTAAAACAAGATATCACTAAAACTTGATGATTCAAATGATACATTAACTTAAATCATGAATAAATGTTAAGTATATGAATCACTTTTTATTATCTGAGATGCCTTGGGATTTTCTATCCTTAATTTTCTCCTTTTGTTTCCCTTATTTTTTACTACTCAAAGCAATCAGCGCACATAAGCAAGCTGAATTTGCAGCTCATCTGCTCATACTGATTGCTCTTTATTTGCTCTTAATTCAAAATCTTGTTTGAATGCTTCAATTAGCTTCCACTGAAACACACATACAACAACACAAAGACGAGACTGTGAAAAAGGACCCAGTTTTGTAACTGCCACAGTGATCACTGAGCATGAAAAGAAATAGCAGTTAAAAGAACAAGAGGGGGAAATGTACATCATCTTTTCTCATGAAAATACAAATAAACCAACTGTTAGAAAAACAATAGTTTCTTGTACCTAAGTCAACAGTGTCTGTCAGCATATATTTACAACTCACAAATATGTTTCTATAAGAAAAAATTTAAAAGTTTTCTTCTAAGGAGATGTTTCTAAGTAACAATGGAGTTTTTATGTCTCCAGACATGGAGGAATAAAGCTCTCTCCTTGTTTTTTCCATCCCAGTAACTCTTGAGATAGACCCAGGTGCAACCTGAAACCATCTCAGTAGCTGGTAGAACCCAGTTAGAATGCCTACAGCTTTCTCGTTTTCTATTTTAGGAATGTACTCAGATTTACACTCCAGGGCTTGAACATGTCTCCTCCCTACCCTGCTCACTTCTACCTAATATAATATCTTTCCTAGTGAAGAGTCTGTAAAACGCCAAAGCCTGCCCAGTATTCAGAATTGACCTAATAAAGATGCTACCCTAACATGGGAGTGTGAAATGTTTATAAAGACATACTAAATGTAACTTACAGAATAAAAAAGCATGAAACTGTCAACACAGGGTTTTGTTTTCAGTCTGAAAAGCCAAGATGTGATAGCTTTACTAAAATTAAGTGTATGGGAACCTAGACATTTGGATGGAAAACCGCTCCCCATTACTGCACAAGAGTTTAAATAATTCTCTTTTCTTTTAATTAGAACACTTATATACAGCCTGTCAATAGAAATGTTCTAAAAGAGTTTATTATCACAAAATCCCAATTGTACAGAAAATTCTCACTTGTGAAGGTGGAAGCCAAAGAGAAGAGAAGCACATTCCCCTAGCCAGGCTTTCCCAATGGAATCCTAGAGGTCTCACACTGAAAATGGCTACTAATTGCATATTTGAAAGTTTATTTGCACTCTTAACAATGGAAAAAGTTCTGAAGAGTAGGCAAGGGAAAAATGTCTTCTCCCATTTCCTTCCTCCTAGGACATCACTAGACAGGGAGAGAAGTTTTTTTTTTATCTTCACCACAAAATCTAAAATTTGACACACTTGCCCCTTTAGAGATTTACTCTAAGTTCTTAAGGCCTGAGCAGGACAATTGTCTTCACACCTTCCCATCTATTTTCAACTGCTCTCAACCATCAGCTTAACTGATGTACTCACTATGCCCGATTTCTGGTTCAACGGCTGTTTATCCTGCTTTCTCCCTCCTAAAAAGGGAGTTGCTCAAATCAGGAAAGCATTAAAACTACAGCTAATAGCTAAAACAGACTATGAAACAAAACCAAAGACAAACACCTGCAAAAACCTTAAACACATGCAAAAGCATCAAAACAATATATAATAATCTAAATATATTATCTATAATCTAGCAAGAGCAAACACAAAAATCTGGAATGGTCAATCAATAAAGAAAGAAATGGAGGACATAACTAGAATGTAAAGTCTAGTAAATTTTTAGGTGCTGATTTCAGAATGACACAACGGAAAGAATTCCAAAGCACAGGAACCAAAAGGGAAAAGAGTAAGGGCAGACTAGAAAGTGGTGAGAGTCCCAGCTTTGGAGCAAATTGCATGATACAGCTATGTTACTGACAAAAACAACAAGAAGGAGGAACTAGAAAACTAAAGAAAAATAGTCAAATGATGGAAGGAGCAGGGGAAAAAATGAGAATGGGACAGTATAGGCTGAAGGTGGGAAGAACACTACAATAGTAAAAACGTGAAAGCATTGATTCATCTTCATAGTAAAAGGCAGAAGAATACCACTCAAAGAGATCACAATGTTGAAGCTTAAGTGAAAGGAATGAACAGTTGCTTGAATAAAAAATAAGACTTTAAAGAAAGACATCAGTTATAGTAACATTTTGTTTAATAAACTGAGCTCAGAGCCAAAAAGAGACAGCAAGAAACCTAAAAAAGACCAGGAAGGAGACTAAAGATCTGAACAGAAACACAAGGCTGCAGATGGCTTGTATAAAAGTAATAGTTAAGTGAAGCTGAAGCAGATGGCCTGGAAGGAGCGGCCTCTGGCAGCTCCGCTGACGATTATGCCAGGACTGCGGCAACCGGATGGCCCGCTCCCGAAGTGGGCCGCTGCCACAGTCCCAAATGGGCCACTACTAGAGCAGATTAAATCTGCTCCTTTTTCGGGCAGCTTCAAGCTGCCTTTGACTGCCTTGGAGCAGCTTCCAGATTTTTTGGGGGGAGGGGTGTGTCATCTGAACACCATGCCCCAAAGCGGGCAAACTGCTTCTTTTGGCCTGTCTGTTTTGGGCCTTTGTTATTTAAAAAAAAAAAAAAAGCTTAAAGAGGAAGAAAAACTGAACTCTAAACTAAACTGGATCAAGAATCAAACTTTGTGCCTTTCATAACATCAGAAGTGGGAAAGGAACCAGAAACTGGAAAAAGAAGGTATAGTGAAAAATGAGATTGCCACAAAATCAGAAAGTACATAATCACAAAAGCCAAGGTTAGGTAAAGAAATAAGCAATGATATATAGCATTGAAAACCAGGCAGTAATGAAGTACCAGATGCTACAAGAATTTAAACAGAAAAAAGTGAAGAACTGAATACATACATACAATTATTAATCTTGACAAACATCAGGTGATGTTGTACACAGCAGGGTCAAAAGGTTCCAAGAAAGGGCTACATTTATGTAACTCATAGCACAGAAAAGTTCAGCAGACTTCAGATCATAAAGACAAAAGAAGGTAAGATATAACCAAGAAAGATATGTTAAAGAGGGGAAAAGAATAAATTTAAGGCAAAAGCTACAAAAGAAGAGACAGAAGAAAAAGTAATGCAAGCAATCTTTGACAAGGGTAGCATTCTCAAGTGAAACTACAAGGTTAAGTGGTAAAGGCATTGGATTCGGAGCCACAAATCAGGTTAAGACTTGGCCTTGTAAATTTGGAAGATAGCTGTTTAATGAGTTCGTGGACAGGAACATAACATCTGTACTGATTCAGGGGACAATTTGTCAAACGTTAAAAGTTGAACATTCACAGTGAAACACAGGTGTAAATTTAGCAACACAACGAACATATTTTAGTCAGTGTGCTGAGGAGTGACCTGATAGAAGGCTTACCTAGCCATTACATTTTGAATAAAAACTTAATGTGAAGGGTTGTCTTCTCCCAACTTGAGTGCCCATCATTAATTATACTCATTGGAACCCTTATTCTGTCCCCCTTTGCCTTTAGGCTGGCTGTTTGGGACAAGGGATAAGGTCATTTATGTAAGTGGGCTTTGTCAGGAAGGCTAGCTGGCTCCCTCTCTTTCAGCTTTCAGGCAGCTGATCAAGATACTCTCATGCCATATCTTTTGATACTTTTAACTTTGTATCCTGGTACTAAAGAGTTTTTGAAGTATGTACTGCTCCATTTCTTAAACTTTTAGTTTTTAATTATTATAAAATGTTTACATTTATTTTTAATCTAAATCAGAAGCTGCCTTAGGGACTCTTTTTTGTCAAAAAACTGGGATGTGGATTGTCCCAAAAAAAGAAAAAAGGGAGCCACAGTTCTATAGGAAAATTACACATACTGCAATGCTGTGCACATCTGGCAGGAAGTCCTACTTAATTCAATGGGACTCAATCCCAAGTATTCATGTATGCACATCTTGACTTTACCCATGCGGAAGGGATGAGCATAATCTTGACAAAAGACCTATGTGTGAAATGGCATATGTGCATCAAATATTTCATTAATGGTAATGAATTCAAGGTGACTGGGAACATACTTACCCATAGGTTCTTTGATAACAGCATAATAATCTGGAGCATCATTAGGATCTACTGGTTCTAAGAAGGGCCATGCCATTTTGTGAGCCTGTTAAGAAAAAGAGAAGATCATCTATTTCAATAGACATGATCTTATTCACTAATTTGAACCCTATTTCAGCCTAACATCTCAGTTGTTGAGCTCTGGAACAAATGGGAGGGATGTCATTAGAGAATTATGAGAAGCTACTACATACTGACTGAATTTGGTTTTGTGAGAAAGCCTGGACTGCCTTCAGAGGAGCTTCATTTCACAATTCAATCACAGAGAAGATTTATTTGCAACTATATTTAAATATGTTGGTGAACTAAAAGGAACAACCTTCTCTAGCCCAAATCTTTAATTTACCTGTAATGAACGTAGCACTCTCTTCAGCCCATCATAATCTTTATCTGTCAAGGGACTAAGTACTGTCATGGCATCTTCAGTTGACTGACACTGTGGGCAAACATACTCATCAATGAGGTCTGCTTCACTCTGCAAGATCCCAACGCAGCGTCCATGATACCAGTTCTGGCATCGGTCACAACCAATGTAAAATCTGCAAAATCCCAAAGAAAATGGTTACCATCCTTGGTTCCGAGATGAAAATCTTTCACTGGTTAAAAAACAAAACTTAATGAGGACGTCTACTCCCCAAATTTGATCTTAAGTTCTAAAATAAAACTGCCAATGTCACCATTATCAACAAAGTTCAGTCTCAAGCAAGTAAAATATCCACAAATCATTATTGTTAAAGCTAGAAGAAACAAAAAACAAAGCCCAAAATCGAACATTTCACATTTGCATATATAACTATCAAAGGGTTACTTTTCCTACTGATGAATACTATTTCAATACACTATTAACATTCTGGTAAAGCACTTACATCATATGAAAGGAATAAAATGTAATGTAAGACCACCCAGACTGCAATATTATAATCACAACTCCATTCTAAAATAAATACATCAATTCAACAAGTTACAGACGTCTACCAACTATTACATTTTGTAGGGAATCTGCTGCAACATATGCTTAAAATTAGGCTGCTTTGAATATCAAATGTTATTGACAATGTTGGAAAGTTCACTTTATCTGCATGTCAAATCGTGTAAGATCTGGAAAGACATTTCAGAGATGTTTTAAAAGTCGCATCACTGTATACAACATATGTGGAACAACAATTCTTTTTTGTTTTTTTTTGTTCAAGAAACACATGACCAAACTCAGAGCAGTTTGCTACCTAAATATTAAATAAGAGGTTCTTGTCAGAACTCACTGTGACTCATCATAAGGTGTTCTGCAGATACAGTATAATTCCTCACTGCTGCCCTCTTGTGCCCGTTTACACTCATTACAGATGTACACATCCATTTTCTTAGCCTCCTTTTCTGTGATGCCAACACATTCTCCATGATACCAGTTAGTACAAAGATCACAGCCAATATAGAACCTAAAAGTATTTACAATGAAAATGACAATGTAATTGTCATTTCAAATGGCATGGCACTTGCTAACCTGATTCTTTGAAACTTTCTGACTGAATTTCCTTAACCATATTAATCTGCTCTTCCAAACCTAATATCTAAAGCTGGCACAGTGTACATAATTCTTTACAACCTATTTCAATGCGCATGTGATCTTTAAAAAAATAGGTCAATTGATATGCGCTGAATTCTACAAAATGTGAACATCTCAACTGTGAATGCACAAAGACAAGGCCAAAGAAAAAGATCTACACTTTCAAAACTATAGCTAAGAAGCCATTCAAAGACAGTGGCTTCTTAAGATTTGAAAATGTAGGCCTCCATTTTAAAACAAAGCAAAGCGCAAACACAATTAGAAGTTACAGATACACTAAAAGGAGCATGCATACCAGGCATGTGTAAAATACATATTGGTATAACATGACATGAAGAAAAATGGGACAGGTGGATGTAACTTTTACATTTCTAATGAACTGCCTGAAATCAATGGAATTTGACTTATCAAACTACAAAATGTATGGCAATCCTTCAAGACCATCTATTATCAGACAACAGTATGTGACTGATCAGATATGCCATGGTAAGACATGATAAAAAACAACAACCATGCAACACTATCAAGAACCTCATAATGGTAAGCTTGAAACTCTACCATTTGATGGTATCTAAATTCAAAGATGGAACAACTGAAATTATAAGGGGAAAAGGAGGTTATCTACCCAAGTGTATGCCTCAGTACACAGAACACCTGGCTAAAGTTTGATGGCAAGTGAAATACCCTCAGTCTCATGACCTCCTCCTCCTTCCTATTCCTTTGCCTCTTGCAATCCCTCCCTATTTGGGGCAAACCGTACTTCCAAACAGATAAGTCTGCACTTGTGCTACAAACCACAACTGTAAAACAAGGTGGCTGGTTCAGATGCAGTTTGCCACAAATCAGAAAAGGAGAGAAAAAAGACAAAAAAAAAAAAAAGGAGTATACAATTCAGAGACTCATTCCAAATTTATTCATGTACCACTAAATCTAGGTTTGTTTAGTTACCACCAAATCTAGTATGGTAATATATCCGAGTTCAGCTTTTGTCTTGAATAGCTGTAATTTACTTATTTTTTTTCTTTTTGCACTATGTTAACATTTGGTTCTCCAGTTGAAAAAAACTGCTGCACCAAGATGCTTAGGCTTTCTCGCATTCTCACTCCCAAAATAATTGAAGAATTACCTATGTCCTCTATTCAATAATAGATTTGCTATGTCCTCTATTCAATAAACAAACAAAGAACACAGAAGACCTTCCTCTGCTATAGATCTTTCAAGAAACTAATGTCCCAAATTAGATTTTCCTCATCTGTTGTTGTGGTCACAACAAACAACTATTTAGCCTGAATAAACATATTTAGGAAGGCTATTGAGTGACTGCTCAATGGCAACCCACTCACACAGTGGGTTTTCCTTCCACCTCCTCTCCAGGTCAACTGCCTGAATTTCAGCTCACACTACTGTGGCAGAGAGGGTAGATCCTCTAATGCTCAGGAGCAGGAATAGGGAGTGTGTGCTCGGTAAAGCCCCGTTGCTTGGATGGAGTTTTGCCTATGTTCCTTTGGATCTAAGACGATGGCTCACGGTTGATTCATATGCCTTACTTCTACCAATTTCTTAAATGCTAAGCATATCACTGTCATGATGTTAAGTCCACTGAAGTGCAACAGGTCTCACTCCAGGTAATTTTCATGTAATATTTTTAGTGGAGGGCATAATTATAGCATAAACCTTCATACAGAATGCCTCATCAGCTCCTTTCCATCTCATCAATTAAACCAATACTAACCCAAGGCTTAACTAATTCTTAATGTCCTTAAATTTGTAAACTATGGACCTTTACAGACTGCCAGAAATAATGCAGCTTGAGGACACTTTAACTGCCCTGGTTCAGTGCTAGGGAATCATGGGAACTGTAGTTTATTGTGGCACCAGAGCTCTCTGACAGAGAAGGCTCAATGTCTCAGAAAAAATACAATTCCCATGATTCCCTAGCACTGAGCCAGGGCAGTTAAAGTGGACTCAATTTGCACTATTTCTAGCAGTCTGCAAAGGCCCTAAGTCCCCCAGCTCAATTCTGCTGGAAGTTGACCATTGAGATATGCTGGAGAACCTAGAAGCTTCTGGAGAAAACACATTTGTAGGTTCTCCAGTGCAATTCTATGATCAGCTTCTGGCAGATGTTGATCATAGAATTGCACTGGAGAACCTGGAGAAATAATACAGCTTGAGTCCACTTTAACTGCCCTGGCTCAGTGCTAAGGAATCATGGGAACTGTAGTTTTTTCTGAGACATTGTGCCTTCTCTGTCAGAGAGCTCTGGTGCCACAATAAACTACAGTTCCCATGATTCCCTAGCACTGAGTCATGGCAGTTAAAGTGGACTCAGTTGCACTATTTCTGGCAGTCTGCAAAGGCCCTTAGAGATTCCTAGAGAGAACATATTAATCAAAACTGCAAATAATCAAATCTGCAAAAGTCAAAGCTGCAAATGTGGAGGGCCAACTGTACTCTTCTATCTTTTAGAACTTCCAGGGAAACATTTATTAAAATGTATTAATAGCGATACAATACAATCTGCTTTACAGATTGTAAATTAACACAAAATCTGCTTTAAAGACAGGTCCCATTCAATTAAGGGACAAATTCGTGAAATCGGAATTTGGTAGATTATATTTAATATTAACAAAAACTAGTATTTTTTATTCAAGTGCTTATTTTTCAAATTGGGTAGATCAAAAAAGGAGACTCACTAAAATCAAAGGGATTTAAGAACTACTGTATATACTCATGTATAAATCTAGAAATTTTAATCAAAAAAATTGACCCCAAAAAACTGAGTCGACATCCATGAGTCAATGTAAGTACTGTAAGTACTGTACTTTAACTCTTATTTAAAAAGGAAACCATTCCGTGGTGAAAGGCCAGAGTGTAATCTGTCCTGGAAGCACTGACCCTCAACTTTATTCTCTCATCCATCCAGCTTTAGGGTAAGCACAAACAGTATGCCTGCTGGAATTCTGTAATTTCTTGGGTATTGTTTTCCTTTGCTTCATCTTTTAGATCCATCCTTTGTTACATGCCCCTTTGTTTCACTCTCGACTTATCGAAGGGTCATATCAAAACCCATAATTTTGACCCCAAAACCTGCCTTCGACTTATACATGAAGTCGACTTATAGTCATGTATGTACGCTAAATAGTTTTAGTTGATTTCAATTAGTCTACGTTAAGTATGACTAAGGCCTGAAGCAGACGGGCCAAATAAAGCAGCTTCCAGGGCATGGTGTTTATACAACGCATGCCCCCAAACAGCTGGAAGCCAGCCACTCTGAGGCTGGCAAACAAGGCCTAAAGCTGCTGGAAGAAGGAATGGTGAAGAGCTTCTTCTGCGGGAGGCTTGTTCGGGCCGTGGCATCAGCCGGCTTCGGGACTGCGGCATCCAGTCGTCATGATCCCAGAGTGATTGGGGCAGGAGTGGCCTCTGGCTGCACCTTTTGTCCCATCTGCTTGACTCCTAAGTCTGGATATAACCCAAAATACTACCTTAACTACATAGTTTCCCTGTATTGTAAGGTATTTATAGTATGTGCTAATAAAGACACTGACATGCCTCGTTTGGGGCACTTCTGACAGTGCAATCTTATACTGGTCTACTCAAAATAAGTCTTATCAAGTTCAGTAAGGCTTACTTCCAAGAAATAGGGTATGGAATAACAATCCAAGTGTAATTTGTGAAGCAGCAAATCTTTATGTTTCATTAATAAGCTCATTGGTTCATTTTATGAGCATACAATTCTAATTAGTTAATTTCTTTACTCACTGTAGTCCAGAAAAGTATATTGCTATAAGCAAGGTTGAAACTTCTTAGTCCTACACAACAAGACTAGAAAACTCCATTTTCTAAGAAATCTTTATATGAACATTCATAAAGATTCTTATTATAAGGCTAATTTAAGAAACAACAAATTGTCTCAAGTCTCCTGCCTCCAACAAATAAAGATTTCCCACAATACCTTTTTAAACATATGCTTATCGATGAATGCTAGGGATCAGAGTAGAAAAACAATCTAAGCAAAAGAAATGAATACTTTGCCTTGATATCCCAAATACAGCCAAGTGCCAATTTTTAATTTAATCTTTTTTTTTTTTGGTAAAAATGAGTTCTGTGAATAGAGCACAGCTCCTCTAAAAGAACCTTTTGCATGGTAACAATGTTTGCTGCTGCCAGTTTGTAAACCACAGTAGGCTACAAGTGAAAAACAATTTCCAATCCATTAAGTTTCCTTGTCCACCACACCCCAATGTCCCCACTGTTAATTTTTATATTTTCAAATTTCCTCTGTATTGTACAGAAATGTTTTCGTTCTGTTAAGTGCCCCAAAGTTGCCAAATACTCAGTTTTAAAAGAAACACTTATTTAAAAGTATTTATGAATGGAAAAAGAAATCACTTGGAACACTGAACAAAATATACTGTAGCACATTTGTGTGGTCTCTATTGTATATTAGGGCATAAATAGAATTGGATTCTTATCTCCTTTCTGGAGATTCTTTTTATAATTACAAAAGCCTTCCCACCCTTTCTCAAGTGGATCTTCCAAAAGCCTGATCTTCCAAAAGCCTTCCCACCCTTTCTCAAGTGGAAATACAACACACACACATATGTGTTTAGAGTGTAGCCAAAACCTGTTAAAAAGAAGGGGATTGGCCTATAATCTCTTGCTTCTGAAGCAGAGGCAAAAAGACAAAACAAAATAAAATCAAAATAAAGGATGGCAATGTGAGACAGATCATACAATGGAGACATGCAAATAGATAAAATATGAATCACGAAAGTTAACAGACTAGTATTTACAAAATATATTTCTGAGTTATTAAACTGTCAGTTACTTCTCATTAATTCTAGGAAACTGGTGTCTAATCTACAACTCCATTTTTATAATCTTTGCTGACTAAGCACTAAAACTAAACTATGTATGACATAAAGACACATGACAGCCACTACTCACTTTGATTCATCATAAGGCGTCTTGCAGATGCAGTAAAGCTTTGTGTCCTTCTTGGTTTCCTTTGAGGTAGTAGAAATCATTTTCTTTTTCTTGGATTTTGAAGAGGAGAATTCCTTCTCTTCCTCTCGCTTTCTCTTATGAGATGAGACGGATGTCGTGATGGTGGTCACTGCTGCAACACTACTAGTGTGAGGTGGTGGTGGAGGAGGAGGTGGTGGTGGTGGAGGAGGAGGAGGAGGTGGTGGTGGTGGTGGAGGAGGTGGTGGTGGAGGTGGCAGTGGAGGTACAGCAGCTGCTGCAGCAGCGGCAGCGGCGGCTGCCTGTGCCTTTTCTTTCTCTCTCTTGATTTTAGCTAGGTCTTTCTTTAGCTCCTCCTAAAGTAAAAGCAGAAAAGTTACCAACATGGACACTTACAATGAAGTCAATTTTGATTTTCACAATTAAAAGTCAAACTTCGTTTAAACTGTGTAAAGGACATTGAGTTTATAAATTTTACTGTATGTTCATTAAAAAAACAAAGAAAAAAACCTTCCAATGTGGTGCGTCTCCCTAAGTGGGATTTCTTGGACTGCAGGGAAATGTCAAGGCTCTGTCAAGAAACTGGAGATCAGCTATGTACAAATGAAAAAAATAAACTGCATACTGATATTTAAGTTATGCAAAAGAGGAAGGTCTCTAGTTTGGTAAGGTGTACATTAAAAGTGTAGGTTTGCCATCAGCAAAAATGAAAATTGTTTTGATTTGATGTAGAATTTGTGCCATTCAAAAAGAGAACACAGCCAGATTTAGTAATATGCTAACGTTCTCTTAGAAATAACAAAGTCCTGCATTGTCTTCATGTATATACAGTAATGTTATATGAACCCTGCATTTCCTTCTGGAGCCAAAGGAGGTAGATCTCATGAAAACACAAAAATAGAAAGGTTTAGGATAAGAAGAGATATATGGAGAAATATAAATATTTAGTCCACTGCCAACCCCCATTATTTAACTTTTACTCATATAAGTTTAGTTTTGCTTCATACTCTAAAAAAGAAGAAAATCGTATGCAGGAATTAATATTTTTTGACAATTGTCATTCAGTAGAAAGTAAGACTAAAAGATCTGGCTTGGAGAGTGATAAGTTGTTTGGATATAGTCAAAACTCAATTATGTTACTGATCAAGTGATGAACTTCACAAGGATGTGAAACATTTATCCTCACCTAACTGCTATCATGTTTTGTGTAAAATGGCATGGAGTTGTCACTGTATTAAATCCATAAGGTATAGTCCAATTAAGGATACATCAATCATTAGTTCAAATGCACACACTTAGTAGTGTAAATATGCATAAATAGGTAAATCTTAAGTCTTTTCGTTAACAGTCAAAACAACAAGCTATGAACAAACTCTAAATACACAAGGATGAGAATTGTACCTGCACTTCAATTTGTAGATCTTTATCCAAAAGTGCTCTTTTCTTCAGTATTTCAGCTTTTAGTTGTTCCTTGTGTTTGAAAAGTAGAGCTGACAGTTTGGTTGCATTCTGTTTGCTACGCTTTTGTTCCACACTTTCTTCTCGCTTTCGTTTCTTAGCTGCTTGTTTTTCCTCTTTATCTATCTTATCTAGAATATATTTCATCACCTGGTTACACACTATCATTCTAGAAAAGAAATGCAAAGGACATTGTTATGAAGGAATTAATATGGGGGAACTATGTTGATTGCATTTAAATAGCTTAGCAATCATAGCTAAAGTTGTAGCATGTTTCACACATTGAAAACTACATAAAGCGCTTATGCTCTAGAGCGGGGTAGGCAACCTTTCCCCTTTAAGGGCTGAGGGATTCCAGCTCCCAGAATCCCAGGAGCTATTGGACAACATGGGACTATTGGCCAACATGGCTGAGGCTTCTGGGAGCTGAAGTCCCTCGGCCCTTAAAGGGGACAGGTTGCCTATCCCTGCTCTAGAGAACTAGAGGTATGGGCTGGACGACATTACTTCAAAGAAACCTTTTCCTTTCAATTCCAGCCTTGCAGAGCAGGGTTTTTGGGGGTTTTTTGAGCGCAGTGAGGAGATAAGACTTCACTTGGACTTGGGCCTCACAATGAAATCGGTTATGCATACATTACAGTTGCTCTTATTTGACAAAAAAAATGTTTCTGCAAAAAAACCACACGTGTGAGCAGTTACTTCTCTGAGTGGTAGCAGTGTTAATACCTGCTCCAGTATATAACCCCCCCCCACTTCATGTCTGTCCAATAACAATATAATCTCCCTTACCGTTGATTCTCTTCACGTTCAGCAGGAGTCAAAGTCTTTTTCTGCTTTAAGTGTTCTATCACAGCATTATGTTTCATTACAACCTTCAAGATAGGAAAAACAAACAAACAAAACAAAAATTAGAGTGCAAGGAACAACATAGGGATATGGCATACGTTCCAACCTGCAAGCAATGCAAAACGTGAGTGCCACAGAGAATAAACATGATATTTCTGAAAAGCTAAACATGGTTCAGGCTTCTTCAGGAGTTTGCAATAGAAAGATGACAAAGCAAAGTAGGCGCCCTTGCTTCCTTAGCTGGAAACTCAAAGTGAGAAAAGAATACTGATGATAAAGAAATAGCTGGGCAAGAAGGACTGCAGCTGGGAGTTGCTTGGGTGCTGGTTGAGATGTAATTCATTAATGGCATCACTGTTTTAAAAGAAAGGAGGGCCAATGTAATCACTCTGTAAGGTTTGAACAAGCTAAACATGAGGTGTTTTGCAAAACAAATACAATTTATTCCCTATTTCAACCCACTCTTTGAAGCAGAAGCAAGAAAGCTATGAGAAGTTCTGGTAATTTAAAATTGATTTTTATTTTCAACAATAACTTAAAAAGGGATTACTACTGAGTAACACTACCTGTGAATAATGACCCACGAATTACCTATTTAAAGAGAAAACAACAACAACATGAAGTCATTAGCTTTTTCAGCAATATTTCCAGGCTCTGGGAGTTCTAGCTGACAATAGAAGAAAGGCTGTGAGAAAGCTTAGGTAGCAGAGGTGTCTTGTTTTCTTAAGTAGCTCCCTAAAAACAGTTAGTCTAGTGTAAGGGTTCAGAGGTTAGGAAAGAAAAATGGTTGGGCCTAACCACCCTCCTTTTATTTATCCTGACATCTTTCCGTTTGAGATCTTTCTTCAGCTTTCATAAAAAATGTTTTGGTGTATATACAGAGGTTACTATGGGACCTGTTTGCCAGTTTCCTCAAAACATTTTAGATACAAGGCATTTTATAGCAAACTGTATGAAACGTCTACTATCAGCCACCAACTAATATTCTACACAGCAGTGGTATCACTAGGGGGGTGCAGGCCACACCAGGTAACTCCCTAAGAGGGGCTGACACCATTGCTCTTCAAACATTTATATTTTGGCAGAAATAGGCTATGGCATTTACCTGCATCTCTTTAAAATGCTGAAGAGATGGTATGAGTGGGGTGAGGCTCGGTAGGAGGAGAAAGGAGAGGCCCAAGGTTTTTCTTTTAATTTAAATTTAAAAAATGTAAAATTTAAAAAATATTTTAAAATTTTCTTTAAAAATATCTTTTACCAGAGGTTCACTTCGGCCACATGAAACTATGTACACGTGAATACACTAAGGCTGTGCATATCATATTGTAATTCAAAAGTATAATTTTAATTTTGCTAGTTCTTTTATGTCACAACTATTACCATTATATTCAGCGATGTGCACAAATTATGACTAATGAGTAACATTAGTACAAAAAAACCTTACTAAGGATTCTGTATGGTGTGGTATGGGAGGAGGTCAATGGGGAAGTGACACCATGAGTTACTGCACCAGGTGACACCAACCCTAGTGACGCCAGTGCAATACAATACTACCTTTCTGCCTTGTGAAGTATCTCCTCCAGTAACAAATATACTGTAAAAATACTGCAGAAGACTAGGCAATCCAATCCAAGTCTTTTCCTTTCAGAACTGAAGACACCTTTGCAAGAGACAAGGATGGAGCAGTAGAAGGAGATGACAGTATATGGTCAAACAACATTAAATGTTTACAGCATCAGTTACATTCCAAAAGAGAGCTAAGGAATGTGGTCTGACAAAGACCTTTGAGACTTTAACAACAAAAGTTTCACAGACATGCAAATACAGAATGGAAACTGAGAAGTGATTTACCTGTTTTTGGATAATATCACTCTGATTAGAGGCCTGAAGGGAGTGTTCACGTTTAATTTCAATATGCTGCTGTTTCTTCTTGTGTTGCTGTTCTCTTAGTTGCTGAACTCTCTGCAGCTGCTCTTGAACGCTGGCCGCTTGGACAGTTACAACATTCTGGATCTGATGAGCCTGCACTGGGCCACCTTGCTGAATCTGAATAGGTAACTGAAGCTTAATCTGCTGAGGCAGCCCTCCTTGCTGGGCCTGTATCTGTGCCACAACATGAGACTGAAGCTGGGAGAACACCTGGACTTGCTGCTGAAGCTGGGGCACAGTAATAACCTTTGTTTGTGGTGGCTGTATCTGCAGCTGAGGACGTGGTGACTGCACTGTAACCTGACTGGCAGTTTGTGCAGCTGGCAACACCTGAACTGAGGTTGGAATTTGGGACTGCTGAGACTGGATTTGTACTGAAGGGTGTGGCTGCATCGGAACCTGCTGCTGGGTTGTGGCCTGTACCTGAGCTACTGGCTGAACAACTGGGACTTTGGGAGGCGTCTGGGGAGGTACGACTATTGAGGACTGACTCTGAACTTGAGCTAAAGGCTGCCCTTGCAAAAGGTTCTGGGATGGAGCCTGAGCTACAGCTGGAGTTCCAGTGGATTCCACTATCGATGGCTGTGCTTCAGAGGTAATGGCTGGACAGGGAAGCGAAGTGGGTGTCTGAACTTCAGGGGGTTTCTGGCTTTCAACCTGGACAGGAGACTGAGTAGGCTGTGTCTGTGCAGGAGTTGGAGCCTGAGGCTGGCTAGTCTGGGCCTGCCCTTGTGGCTGAGCTTGCAGCTGACTCTGAGGTGGCTGGGGTTCAGCAGGTGGAAGCGCTGGCACAGGCTGTGTTTGTGTCTGGGCTAAGGAAGTCTGCTTCTGCTCTCCTGCAGCTGGGGAGATAAAATACATGCCTTACACTCAGAGCCATAAGAATAAGAATATGGTACTCCTCACTGCCTCTGTTTAATAAACCACCACAATGCTTTACAACATCTTATTCAAAGATATAGCCATGTTAGTCTGAAAAATCGGTATGCAAAGAGATCTTGTAGTACATTTGAGACTAACTTAAAGAATGAAGTTGGCAGCATGTAGACTTAAGTCTACTAAATGTATCTGAGGAAGTAGACTTAAGTCTACAAAACCCCATGCTGCCAACTTCTTTCTTTCAATTAGTCTCAAAGGTGCTACAAGTTCCCTTTACATACCAACATCTTATTCAGTGATTCTATGCCTAAAAAGAAATTTTCAGTTTCTTACTCTACCCCCTGCTGTTTACACCACTTAGACTGATGAAGAACTTCAATGCTTGCACACTCTTTCTGTTAGCCCGGGGGGGGGGGGGGGGGAATCCAAATATGGATCCCCAGCACCAATGCAGTTATTTTATTTTATTGATGAAATGCTCCCCCGCCATTTTATATGAAAACCCTACCTGATGTTGAAGTAGAAACTGTTGTAGTAGTAGTGCTAGTTGCAGTAGCTGCTGTTGGTAATGGCGTGAAAAGGAATCGTTGAATTGTGCCACTTGGCATAGCTGCTTGCATTAGCTGTTGTCCTGGTCCTGGTATTACTGTTACACCTTGTGGGATCAACTGCAACTGGCCAGTTGTTTGACCCTGACCCTGAATTACCACTGTCAAACCCTGACTAACCTGGAAAAAAAATAAAAAATAAAAAAAGAGGGGGGGGGGAGAAAAAATCACATAAAAAATAATTAATACCTATAAATGTTTCAAGGGTGTGCATAATGTTCTAAGTGCTGCATTCTTTTATGAACAACAAAAGTGATAAGACTAAACATGGGCTTTGTTTACATAGACAGTTCAGATACCAAACATATTTTTCTGAAAAATCCATCTGTAACACCAACCAGGGAAAATTTAAAATGATAAAAGAATGGATAGGGCTTGATACTCTGATATGAAATCTTTGTCTTTCTTTTAAAAACAGCAACACTGAGTGCACGCAAATGCAACTCTGATGGACACATGCATATATTATTAAAAAAGAAACAGACAACCAAAACTAGAAGAGCTAAAATCAAAGTAAAAACTGCATGTACTTAGGACTGTTTTTATTACTTATTACAGATTCTGCTGCATGACCTACTAATGAATGTAAAAAGCAGACGTTTCTCCCCGTATATCTGTTCTATTTGCTTATAATTAAGGGAAAGTTATAGGCCTACCATTGTTACTCAAAACATTTCATTCAGTGAAAAACATCTAATTTCTGAGTTCCAAAGTACACTGCGATAAAGACTACAGGGTTTGGAAGTGTCGCACCCCTTCAGTGGCTAAATATGAACATTTCAGAAAGACAGTTGAACACTGTTGTGTATAGATACAAAGAAACAAAGAGGGAAAAGGAGCTTATACAGCTATTAACTGCAGTTTAACTCTCCACTGCAAATAATGGCTGACCTTGAGTTGTGAAGCCTGCCTACCTTTCCCCAGAACCACAAGTATACTGCCTCTAAACTTAAGCCTTAGCACTTGCAGCCCAGCAGTAAAAATATACACATTTCCACTTCACAAAAACTCTCTGGGCAGAAACAACAAGTAAGTGTTGTGATGTGCCTTAGTTAACAGAAACAAAAGAGAGGCATGTATTTTATTGAAGACTGGACCAAATGTTTTTGAATGTATATAGTCATGTAGTTTTTCTAAAAAAATAATAATGTGTTCTGTTATTTATTTCATTAACAAGACCAAACTGCATACAGATAGTAGGCTCAACCCATTTTGAACCAGAGATAAAAGGTACTTATTTTGAATATTTTCCAAATCTCTTAGGAGTAAAAAAGCAGAATCATTTTCAATCATCTTAAACTTCTGAAGATTCACACATTACATCAGGAAATCTCTGTTCTGTATTGTTAGCTTTTGCTGACTACAGAAAATAGCAATCAGAAAGGAAAAGATGGAATCAAATGCATATTGATGCACTGTGACCCGAATCACATTTGCTTACCTGGCCTTGAGTGAGTTGCGTGAGCTGTGCCATTGTCAGTTTCACCTGACCCTGTTGAGGACGAGGGGTGTGTGAAGTTGTGACTTGTGGCTGCACGTGCTGTGAAGGTGCTGATGGAGCTGTTACCATCTTCTGACTTGTAGAGACTGTGGTAGCACTAGATACTGCTGTTGAGACAGGCTGCCCTCTGATAATTTGGGTGACTACTTGCTGGGTCTGGCCTGTGTAGAAGTACCATTTATAGCATTAAGAAGCTATTCTTAACACAAAAAGCCCTCCCGAAAAGACAGCCAATTATTTCTTCCAGCTAGCAAATTAATTAATGTAAAACCAGTCGTTTACTGACCAAAAGAATCAGAATTGTGTGGCTTAATTTCTTCATATCAGTGTCAATGTTTTACGTGCAACAGGTTTTACACAACAGCCTAATATTGTGTTGCATTATTCTTCACCTATTAATTAATTAGAATTAACTAATATTAATTCCCCCCTCCTCCTCTTCCTCTGGCTGGACCTCTCCTCAGGAGAAAGGTGAGCAGTAGGGGGCCTTTCCTGTCCTGAGCTGTATGTTGTGCAGGCCTGTAACAGAGGCATGGTATAGTGCAGTGATGGCGAATCTTTAGGCACTGAGTGCCCAAACTAAACGGCCTTCCAGCACCGGGTCTTACTCCGTGCTGGAGGTGGGACTTTCGTCCTATGGGGGCGGGATTTCCGGGGTGGTACCTCTCCTCCCCCCTTCCTGGGCCTTCAGATGTGTGCACCCTTTCCTCCTCTTCCTCACTCTGTGTGCCAGGGAAAATGGCACACGGACATAGGTTCGGCAACACAGATATAGTGGTTTGAGTGTTGGACTATGACTCTGGAGATCAGAGTTCGATTCCTTCCTCAGCCATGAAACCTACTGGGTGATCTTGGGCAAGTCACATGGTCACAGCCAGTAGCATCACGTGTGTGTGTGTGTGTGTGTGTGTGTGTGCTGCACCGGGTGACACCCCCAGGCCCCGTGGTTGCTCCCTGGGGGTGCAGCGGGGCCAGAAGGTTCCTCCCCATGCTCTGTGGCTGCTTCCTGGGGGCATGGTGGGGCCATAAACCTCCTCCCCAGGCCTGCTTCTTGGGGACAAGGTGGGGCCAAAAGCCTCCTCCCTAGGGCTTGAGGCTGCTTCTTGGGGGTGCGGTGGAGCCAAAAACCTCCTCCCCAGGCCCTGTGGCTGCTCCCTGGGGGTGCACAGGGCATGTCTAGGTGCATGAGCTGGAAGCGCACCAGAAGTCACGTGCTGGAAGTCCTACCCCCCATAATTCCCCCCCATGAATGACTGCACTGGGTGACACCAACCCTAGGGATGCCACTGGTCTCAGCCTCAGGGGAAGGCAAAGGCAAATCTCCTCTGAACAAATCTTGCCAAGAGAACCCTGTGACAGGTTTCCCTTAGAGTCACCATAAGTCAGAAATGAAGGCACATAACAACAACAAGATGTATAGATGTTCCAAGAGAGTCCAAGATGTACAGAAATCCCAATTTTGGGAGAAAGGTGGGATACAAATTAAATCAATGTCATCGGATGCAACAGTCAAGGGCACTCTGGACTTGTGTTACTTAATCAGAAACTTTGAATGCCACATTTCTGCTTGGAAACAGAAGGACGTTTAAGAGCTGTTTATGCCAAATATCTGTTCAAAGAATAAAAGAAGTCCAACTTTTCACCGCAGACATGGAAGCAAACCCCTAGCCCAGGCAAAGAAGAAAGAAGACCCCCAGTCTAATATTTGTTATATGATTCAAACATAAAAAACACAGTGGGCCCTTGGTATCCACTGAGATTTGGTTCTAGGACCCCCTGTGGATAACAAAATCCTGGATGCTCAAGTCCCATTAAATACAATGGCATAGTAAAATGGGGAACCTTATATAAAATGGCAAAATGAAGGTTTGCTTTTTGGAATTCATACATTTTAAGAATATTTTCAAACTGTGGAGGTTTGAATCCATGGATAAAAAAATCCGTGGATATAGAGGGCTGACTGTAACATCTGACTAAATGTTGTAAAATTTAACACACACTTTTCTTCTTAGGATGGCTTGAATGATGTTTCCGTGGTCATTAAAATTAAGGGTTTATTTTTTTCAGTAATTTAATGTGAAATCATCTGATGGACATGTTTCACTTAGGGTGAATGATAGAAAAATGGAGAAACAAATGATGAGTTTCACACAGTGGAAGTTTAATAATCAAAATTAACCTACTGGTTGGAAGAATACCTTGCTGTACCATTACAGGTGTCCGAATGATGGTCTTTCCTAACGCTGACTGCTGAAGTGGTGCCCTTATAACTGTCATTCCAGGCCGAAGTGGTGTTCCAGGTATTACCTACATGAGTTGCATTGAAAAGAGTCAGTCTTTTCTTATACTGAGAATGAAAGCAGGTATGCAGACAACTTCTGTAGAAACAGACACTCATCTGCAGAAATGGAAACAGGGATATAAAAACAGAACTCCGCTGAAAAGCTGTCAAGTTCCTACTTTTTAAAGGGCCAAATGCATCTTTTCTCCCCTCTCATTGTGCCTCTCTACTTTTCAACATCCCCATTTAATTAATTAATTAATTACATCTGTATGCCACCTTTCTCCCAGAAGGGACCCAAGGCAGCTCATAGATAAAAAGCATTTTAAAAATTACAATAAAAATTCAAAATAGTTTAAATAATCTAAAGACATTATAAAACTACATAAAAATATACAAAAGCTAAAAGGCACAACCAAAACACACACTCCACATAAAAGCCACCCTAGCATGATTATATATTAAATGCATTTAATATATCTCATTATACAAAACCAACAGGAAGACACTGCCAAGGTACTGACAGCTGTACAATAATAAAATCTTTGCAGCACTTCCATAAAAACATCACATTAAATCCCTATGCACTTTAGTAAAAGGGACAACGTGAAAGAAGCAGTGCAGATACAGCATGGCAATGGTGACCATCAGGAAACACAGGTCTTTGTCTAGATTGCCCCAAAGAGAATGACAGAATTGTCATGGAAGGTTTCAAGGAATATAGGAAAAACTGAGAAGCAATGCAACTCTGGAGAGAAGCGAAGAAGGGGAAGGAAATAACTACACAGCTGGAGACAGAAGGATCCATAGCAAGGGGCAAGGAACCCTTGGATGCAAAAAGGTGCCATAGCACAAAGAACCAGCTACCTTGAAAGTGTTGAGAAAGTACTGGCAGTGCAGGCCATGGTTGGCATCAGAGGGTAGCAACATGGAGTGATGGTGGCCAGCAGGCAGCAGCAACCATGGTCCAGCAGTGGTGGCAGAGAAGGAGGTGAAAGCAGCCTCAGTCCCAGCCCTGCTCCCACAATCTCCACCAGTATGGCCCCTGCCATGCTGCAAACTACCGGAGAACATCAGGTCCCTGCCATATTTGCCAGAAAACATCACCATTTACACCTGCAGCAAGTGCAAATTGGTAGCTCTCTCAGAAGAGAAGGTCAGTATGTTATATCTCTTTAGTGTATCAGAGACTTCCTGGATAAAACACAGGTGGAACTGATATACAAAACCAACAGGGAGAAACAGTCAAAGAAAATGATGCTGCCTTTAACAGTGAGTAAACACCCTGGAGGAGAGACACTGTTAAGAACAGACCACTGGAGAGGGTATAAATCCCAATGCTTTCTACATCTTCAGATGTTAGCAGCAATGAAGATGCTCAAACAGGAAACTAGCAACAAGGGATACATATACCAAGGAAGGAGTCAAGGTAACCATAAACTGCAAGAAGAAAAGAAAGGTGCTGGTGGTTGGGGACTCAGGGGATATAGAGGCAACTACATGGCTACTTGACAAGATGCACTGTCTTATTGGAACATGCATCTGAGATGTCACTGATAACATGCCAAAACTCATCAAGAACATAAATCAGTTCCCCTTTCTTCTTATTCATGTGAGTGTCAACAACATGGCCAAGAACAGGTCTGACTATGAAGCTCTGGACAGGAAGATTAAAGTGTTTGAGGCACAGGTGGTGTTCTTGTCAATTCTACCAGTGAAGGATAGAGGACTAAACAGGAACAAGAAGATACTAAAAATCAATTAATACCTATGTAGATGGTGTAGATCAGGGGTAGGCAACCTTTCCCCTTTAAGGGCCGAGGGACTTCAGCTCCCAGAAGCCTCAGCCATGTTGGCCAATAGTCCCATGTTGGCCAATAGCTCCTGGGATTCTGGGAGCTGAAGTCCCTCGGCCCTTAAAGGGGAAAGGTTGCCTACCCCTGTACTAATCTGTGAAGAAGTGTTATGCCAACTTTCAGCATTGAAAGTTTGAGACTGAAGATGGAACAAGTTCTAGGAGGCCTTCAACAGTGCCAACTCTTGAAATTGTTTCTGGAAGATTTGCAAATCTCAGCTAAAACAATTCCTGAGACACTAAAGATATCCTGGGAATGCATTGGGTTTATAATTCATGAACAGTTGGCTATGCAAAAGCTGTCAGCCAAGTGGGTGCCGAAATGTATGAATGCTGACCAGAAACAAAATCAAATGAGACCTCCAAATTGATTTTGCAGGGGGCGGGGCCTGAGCAATGGCCGGGTAAGGACTGCCTGAGCTTTCGGAGTGCTCGGAAATAGATAATTGCAGTAAAAAAAAACCTCCCAAAGAGAGAAATGTTGACTCTTTGAGATGAATTTATAACAAGAAGATACAAGGAACATAAAAAGTAAAAAAAAAATTATTACTATCTCAAGAGTAGACTTAAAATAGCTTACTTTCGTTTTGTGGGGGACGGAGAATCACGGAGGAAGCTTGTCCGCCATTAAAAAGACTAACGAGGCAGCTAGAGGCTGTTAAAATTGGACTTTGAGATAAGGAATTAAGCTTTGTAACTGCCTTAAAGTGAATGGAATTAACCCACAAATCATAAGTGGCTAGAAGCTTGAACGAGAGGAGATAAAAGACGATAAAAGTACTATCCACTGCTGATTGCTTAAAAGGGAGGAACTGGGAGGTGAATAAAACGGAGTGAATATTAAATAAGTGTATATGTCAAAAAGGCCAAAAATATTAGGGGGAAAGCTTTGGAAGAGAGGTTTAAGACAAACTGAGAAAGATAAACCTTCAGATAGAGCCTTCGGAAGACTTGTTAGATTGGAACAAACTGAACAAAAAGAAATGTTAAGAAGCCCCCCTAAAAAAATGGCTACTTCTACAAGTTCACTCCCAGAGAAGCAGGGAGAAGGAAAGGGGAAAGATAAAACAGATGCAGGAACAGGAGCAAAAGCAGGAATGACGGATTGTGAACAAATGAGGATTATGATTACAGAAATTATGAAGCAGGAGAATGAGATGAGACGTAAAGAGATGAATGATTTTCTGGAAAGACAGAAAAATGAAATATTAGAAGCAAGAGATGCAGACAAGCAAACCTTTTTAACAACAATACAAAATGAAAGAGAGGCTATGACAAAGCAATTTCAACTACAAATGCAACTTGAAAGGAAAAGTTCAGATGAAAAGTTTATGGAAATACAAAGAAATATAAAACAAATACAAGAGGATGTGCAAACATTAAAATCAGATAACAAGGAAAGCAAGATTATACAAGGGAGACAACAAAGAGAAATTGAAACCAATAGAGCTAAATTGTCTGAAATGGACAAAAAACTTATATATCTGCAGGATTATCAAAGAAGAACCAATTTTGTTATTAAGAATATACCAGAGTTGGAGAAAAGAGATAGAAAATATGATTTGCAATCAAAAATTTTGAAATGGTTACAAGAAATCTCCCCATCCTTAAACTGGACTGAATCAGACTTTGAAAGAATTCACCGCATTGGACCAGTGACGAACAAGATGGCACCACGAGATGTAATAGTAAGAGTAATTAACTATAATAAAAAGGAAGGACTGATGAATATGGTGAGGAAGAATCCGGAAAAATTAAAATTTCAAGATGTCGATGTAGAAATGTATAACGACTATTGTCTTCAAACGAAAATGTGGAGAAGAGAGATGAAACCGTGTACTACTATGTTGAGAGGAGCGGGAATTTACTACACTTGGGGACATCCTATATTCCTGAAATTTCAAAAAGCAGGAAAGAGATATAGGATTGATTCAGTGGAACAAGGAATACAATTGTTGAAAGATCTTGGGATATATAAAGAAGAAGAAGGAACAACTGGAGAGTCTAAAAAATCTAAAGGGAATGGAGCTGTCGTCCAGGTTGGAGTGTTGGGAGGAGAAGAATTATTGGGAGCATGTGGAGGAAGCGGACTCCCATAGACGGAAAGAGAAATTACTGCAATTAAGCACAAAGTTAAATTTATTGTTTTTATGAGCACTCGGGGGGTGGGCAGTTTCTTTGGGCCTTGGGATGTCTTCGTCACCCCTCTCCACAGGGGTAGCTTCAGCGACCGGGGCTAGAGCAATGCGCTCTAGCAAGAAGAAGTGCAGAGGTAAATGGGACTTGGGGAGGGAAGGGAGGGGAAATAGAGGGAGGAGGGAAGGGATAGGGTTTACACAAAATGGAGCCATTAGAGAAATAAATAAATGGTATTATGGTAGATAAACTGAAAATTTCAACTTTAAATACCAAAGGTCTTGGATCAGTGATTAAAAGAAGAAGGATTGAAGCTTTATTACGAAGAGATTCAGCAGATATTATTTTTATTCAAGAAACGCACCAACGGAAAGAGGGGGAAAATGAACTGAAACTGAATTGGACAAAGAACTATGAGAAAGCATTTGGAAATTCAAAATCAAAAGGGGTAGCAATAATAATTGCAAAAAAATGTAATTTTGTAATAAATAAAGTAATAAAAGATGATGAAGGAAGATATATAATAATACAGGGAGAACTAGGGGAAGATAATTATACACTTGTGAATGTTTATGCACCAAATGAAAAACAAGAAGAGTTTTATGAAAGAGTGTTAAAGAAAGTGGAAAGAATACAGAAGCAATATGTAATTATAGCAGGAGATTTTAACATGCAAATGGATAAGATTAAAGATAAATCTAACCCCTCAGTAAAGGATAAACATAGAAATATAACAAACTTAAATAAAATAATGAATAAAAGGGAATTTAAAGATGTCTGGAGACTAGTAAAAGGGGATGAAAAGAAATATACATATTATTCTGCTGTACATAAAACATATACTAGAATAGATTACATTTTTGTTTCAAAAAATATGATAACTAAAGTTTTAGATAGTGAAATATCAATTATAAAAGTAAGTGACCATGCCTTGGTGAGTGCAGAATTTATTATTAAGAAAGATTATGAACAAATAAAGAGGTGGAGGTTAAATACTAAGATATTGAATTATAAAGATATAGTAAACAAAATTGAAAAGGAATGGCAAGAAACATGGGATATAAACAATAAGGAAGTGACAAAAGGATTGTTATGGGACACGATGAAGGCAGTAACAAGAGGAATATGTATGAAAGAAGCATATAACCTTCGAAAAAGACAGGAAGAAAGGGAAAAAAATTAGAAACAGATATAGAACAATTAGAGTATAAATATATAGCTAATAGAAATAAACAGATTTACGTAAAATTGAGGGCAAAAAGAGAGGAACTGCAAAAGATAGAGATAGATGAAGTACAGGAAAATTTGATTTATTTAAGAAGGGAATATTTCGAATATAGTAATAAAAATTCAAAAATGTTGGCCAGAGCCACACAGAAAAAGAAAATGGAAAGTATGATAAATATAGTGAAGGATAGATCTGGGATGATGTGTAGAATGATGAAAGAAAAAATAAAAAATTTTGAAGAATTTTATAAAGAATTATATCAAGCAGGAAAAAATCCAATAGATAAAATAGAAAATTATGTAGAAGAAAATTGGGGACAAACAATAATGGAGGAAGATAAAGAACTATTGGAAAAACCCATTGAAAAGAGATAATAGAGGTAATTAGAAAATTAAAAAATGGCAAAAGTCCAGGAATGGATGGTTTGGGACCTGAATATTATAAAGTGTTTGAAAATATATTAATTCCAAAGTTGTTAGAATTATATAATGGAATATTACAAGGAGAGAAAATACCTTTATCATGGTCTCAATCATTAGTAATATTAATACCAAAAGTAGATAAAGATCCAACTGATCCAGGGTCATATAGACCTATATCATTAATAAATCAGGATGCAAAGATATTAACAGCAATAATAGCAAATAGAATGAATAAATGTGTGTATAAATATATAGGAAAAGATCAATGTGGTTTTGTGAAGGGAAGACAAATGTCTAATTTAGTAGGAAGAGTTTTGAGTAAAATATATGTAATTGGGAGAGAAAAATTAAAAGCAGGAATTTTAGCATTAGATATATTTAAAGCTTTCGACTGTGTGGAATGGCCAACATTAAAAATAATTATGAAAAAGTTTGGAATGGGAGAAAAAATGAGGGGACTAATAGATCAACTATATTGTGATAACTCAATAAAAGTAATAGTTAATGATGGAATTACAAAGGAAATAAAAGTAACGAGAGGTACAAGGCAAGGATGCCCGTTGTCACCAATATTATTTGCAATGGTTATAGAAATGTTAGCAAATGTTATTAGGAAGGATAGTAGTTTGGAAGGAATAGGATTGGAAAAAAAACATAAAATTAGTTTATTTGCTGATGATACATTATTAACTATTAAAGACTTAAAGGATAAAATAGGAGGAATTAAGGAACATTTGAATTTATTTGGTGAGATAACAGGACTTCAAATTAATTGGAATAAAACAGAAATGATGTTATTTAATTATACAAAAAAGGAAGTATCAGAGCTTATGAAGCAAAAAGAATTAGGGATAAGAATAAAAAGTAATATAAAATATTTAGGTATTAATATAACAAAAGATTTAAAAGAAATGGAAGAGAAAAATTTCTTAGTATTACGGAGAGAAGTTGGAAAAAAAATAGTAGAATATAAGAACATTCGATTATCATGGTTTGGAAGAATAGCGTTAGTTAAAATGAAAATTTTACCAAAATTAAATTTCCTATTTAGAATGATACCATTAAAAATATCAGAAGTAGAATTAAGTAAATGGCAACAGTTACTAAACGTATATTGTAATGGAGGGAAAAGATGTAGATTAAATAAACAATTTTGGTATGAGTCTCAGAAAAAAGGAGGGCTAGGCCTCCCTAATATAAAAGGATATTATGAAGCTAACCACTTAAGATATGTAATAGAAGGAATGCTGGACGTACCAGATTTAGATTGGTTAGAAATGGGGGAAAAAGAGATAGATATGAAAATAGAGAAAAATTTTTTAAAGAAATTGGTAGGAAAGAAATTAAAGAAATTGGAAATCCATTTATGGAAAATATATTAGAAATTTGGAATAAATATAAAAAAGGATTAATGAATGAAAATTCAATAATAACACCAATAATAATGGAAAAATCTTTCCCCAAAAATTTAAAAGATTTATTAGATAAAGAATTAAAGGAAAGGAAAATAGATAAAATAGAAAATTGGATAGAATTAAAGATAGGAAAAGAAAATATAAAAGAAAAACTTAGGGGGATAAACATGTCTTGGTTACATTTTATGCAAATAGAACAATGGTTTAAGAATTTGAAGAAAAAAAATATAGAAAAAGGGAAATATACACAGTTTGAACAAATAGTTCAGAAAAGAAAAGGAATGGAGGAAAATGAAAATATGAAAGGCTTAACTAGCAAAATTTATAAAATATTAATGGATAATAAAAGGGAAAAACTAGATCAAATTATTTTAAAAGAAATATGGGAAGATGAATTGAAATGCAAAATCTCTGACAATGAATGGAATAAGATTTGGGAACAAAGACATTTGAAAAATTTATCGGTGCGAATTAAGGAAAATTATTATAAATTGATTTGGAAGTGGTATTTGACACCGAGATTACATAATATAAATAAAGAAAATTCAAAATATTGTTGGAGAGGTTGTCAGGAAGTAGGGTCATATCTACATATGTGGTGGCAATGTAAATATGTACAAAAATTCTGGGAAATAGTAATATTAGAGATAGAAAAGGTTATGAATATAAAGATAGATAGAAAACCGAATATAGCATTGTTATCAATATATAATGATGTAGAATGGAAGGAGGAAAAAACCTTGTAACAAATTTGTTTACTGCTGCGAGATTAATTATAGCAAGAAGTTGGAAAACAAAAATAAGTGTGAAATTGGAGGATTGGTATAAGGAAGTTTGGAAGATAGTAATTAATGATAAATTAACATGTAGATTGAAAGTGAAAAAAGGATTATTGAAAAGAAATGATTTTGATGAAATATGGAAAAAATTTATTGAAAATGTATTAAGAATGGAAGACGGGAAATTGCCTCCACGGGAGGAGTTAAGATTTTGGATGGAGTATAAAGATGGAAATGGCTCCGGGGGTGGGGTGCACAGAGGGGATATTTAGGGGGTTTTGTTTAAAAAACAAAAAAACAAACAAACAAAAAAACAAAACGGCTAAGATGTAAAAGTATATAAAAATGTATGGAAAGTTCTTGGTCAGGCCAAGAACCTTTCAGCACCCTCTTGTACATTTAGGCCACAAAAACCAAATTAACAGGTATATAGGATGGGTATAGGTATAGGATGACTACATGTCAAAATGACCTTGGAATTATTGCTGATCATGAACTGAACATTATATAGCAGTGTGATGCTGCAGCAACAAAGGAGAATGCTATTTTGTATGTGTTAATAGAAGCACAGTTTTCAGGTCAAGGGAAATAATAGTTCCACTATATTTTGTGCTGTATGGGACTCATCTGGAATACTGTGCTCAGTTCTAGTGTCCCATTTTAAGAAGGATATATAGTGGGTTGGGTCAAAGTCCCCAAAAAAGAGATTGGGACATCTCTCTCTCCCCATCCTCACTCAGTTACCATTGTACATTCACATATTCTCCTCTTCGATTCTATCAAAATAGCCATTCATCCATCCTCTTCTTTTCTATGTGTATTCAATGTACTGGGAGTCACACAAACACCTGACTGCTTGCAGACAGTTCTCTGTGAAAGCCATGCTCTAAATTTCTTTGGGAGCAGAAAAGAGTGGAGAGCTGCTGTGTGACAGCTGCTATTTGCAAGTTCTTTGAGAACTTTTCAAAAGGTTGGAAGGGAGAAATACTATGGAACCTGTCATAGCCAAGCAAATTTCACACAGATTCATGGTGGCTCCCCCACATAAAGAAAACATCTATTGAAAAGGTACAAAGACAACTATTATTGCTAAACTAGCTGAGTAACAAGTCATTGTATGGCAGCCACACTTAATTTCTGAAATGACAGATGACACTTAAAAATTATACCCTCTAATCTAGAAAGTCTTTTCATCTGTAGTCATACCACTCAGAGCAAGCCTCAGCCCATTTCACCTGGGACAGTTTTTCTCTCAGTTTTGGGTGAGTAACTGTAAGTGTACTGAAACAAACGTGAATTATACATTCCTAGATTTCTTTATTTGCACATTTCAGATATGACTTCTAGCACTGCAAATGGCTCCAAGGGATTGAGTTTCAACTCACACAAAGCCCTAGACAAAATTTATTGCCTGCCAAACTACAAGCCCCCACCGTCCCTCACTTTATGCATAATTTCTGCAGAAGATCAATCAAGTGAGACCCTCTCTCAGTGCATCTCCACTGTTGCAAGTCTGGCAATGGCACTGTGCAGTGTCTAGAAACTCCAAAGCAAATCTTCCCAAGAACACATTCTTCAGCAACCATTCTTAACAAAACCAGAAAATTTCAACTCAGCCTCAAGTGGTTCAAGGGAGCCCCATACCACCTTAACAATCTTAACAATAAATCTTAATGAATTACAATAAATCTTAATAAATTTAAAAAAACTTACTTGTGAAGGACTTGTCGTACACACAGTCCCAGTGTTATTTGGCCGAATAGTTACAGTTGCTGTCCTTGGCTGGAATGAAGTAAATGTCTGTTGGTTTGCTCCAGTTGTTGAAGGAATGATACCCAACACTTTCTGTTGTACCTGGACTACACCTATTCGAAAAATAATTCATTGGTTTAAAAATGTTATCAAGTCACAATTTAACACCTTCACATTTTTAATGAAATGTTACTCACTTTGTAGAAAAGATTTAAAAAAATAAAGACTTTTTAAAAAATGAAACTTATTTATTTCATTGATTTCCTGCCTTTCTCCCAATGAAAGACCTAAGATCACTTACAACATCAGTTACAACAATAAAGCCAAAAACAAAGTTATAGCAATAAAGGGAAGGTAAAATTATATTAAAAATGATACTAACAATTATATAACAGTTTAAAGCAACCACTTAAGAGTCCAAAGGCCTATCTAAATAAACATGTCTGCCTGCCCACAGAAGGACAGTTGAGAGGGCCAGTCAAACCTCCCATAATCTGGGGGGAGCAATCAGTGAGACCCTCTGTATATCCTCAACAATATGCCTAGGACAGAGAAAAAGCCCTCTCCTGACCATCTAAAAACTCAAGCAGGTTCACATGGAGAGATTCAATCTTAAAGATTAAACTTTTCCAGGAAGTGTTGCATTAGTATGCACTGTCAATTGTCCACTTAAGTATAGCACTTTACCCCAATCTTCTCCACAACTGAAGAACATAACAGAGTGACTAAGACTGGTTGAAATTTTGAAACCCTACAAGATAGTTAAGTAGTCTCATTTTGGCCACAAAAAGGATCTATCAATACAAGCTTGCAAACATAATGTCAGCTCTCTTAACAATTAAAAACCAGCTTTTCTAAACTGAGTAAAACCTCCTCAGACCTTCACCTGTAGCACCAATATTAAAGCCATATAGCACCATATAGTAATTCCAATATTAAAGCTAACCATCTTTAGCTCTTGTTATAGTTAAGATGGAGGAGAGGAATTTATTCTAGAGAGAAGAAAGACCACAGATTCCATAGCTTGATCTTGATTTCTTAACCACTCTAGAAAACCTAGAGATTACAGGTGAATTGCCCTGAGAAGTCAGATCTTTCCTGAAGAAGAGTACAAAAGAGGATGAATACAGAGCTCAACTGCTGACCAACATTAATATGGCTGATTCCCAAAATACTGCAAGGCTTTTATAACTTTTCTGTTAAGAGTGTAAAGTAGCTTTTACACAACAGACTTCAAAGTATAATTGTGTGTATAGTTATGGGAACAACAAAAATCTGGAATTTTACATGATAATGAACGTCTACTGCAAATAAATAAACAAACAAACAAAGAACATCTTCCTGTTTTCAAATGTTGAAATTATTGTAGTAGCAAAATATCCAAAAAAAGAAACATCCATTATTTTCATGATATTTTCCTACCTCCTTGAGTGGCTGGTACATTAACAGCAACAATCTTGCTGTTGGCAGGCAGAGGCAGCTTTGTGATCACTTTGCCTGCCATAGTTACCGGACTACTTGCAATCTGGAAAGTTTGACCACTGCTGGAAATGGTTGTTGCTGGTGTAGCAGCTGCACTTGTGGCTAACAAAACCAAAATGGTGGTCAGTTTCTGAGATTAACAAATTGATATTTAAAAAAAACAAAACAAAACCCTTGAGTGAGACTTATTTCTCTTTTCCAACACTTTGTTGTTGTGTGCCTTCAAGGCATTTCTGACTTATGGCAACCATATCATGGGGCTTTCTTGGAACAATTTGTTCAGAGAAGGTTTGCCTTTGCTGCCCTCTGAGGCTGAGAGAGAGTGACGTGCAAAATGGGTGTCCATGGCTGAGAGGGAGTTTGAATGCTGGTCTCACTGATTTGAACTTGAGTTCTAAACAAACACAAAAAACACTACACCACGCTGATTTTCCTTGTAACAGTTATATATTTAAAATGTATAGTGTAGCTACAACATTTTGGATATTGTCAGATTTTCCTCCACATGTAAAAGATTTTTGGGGAGGGAGGAGACAGAGGTTAAAAAGAAATGCTTTTTAATAAACTTCCTGTTCCTCCACCAGCAGCACAGTTCGTCCAATTTTTAGGACAGACAAAAACGAAATCATGTTGTCAATTCATTACCACAAAATATGGTACAGCCACTAACTTAAACAGAGAGAATGGACTTGAAATGACTGGAGCAAGGAGCATTCTTACACTGCTACTTTTGTCGCAGGTCCCACTTGGTTTATAATAAACACTGTGTTCGGAGTACCAGTCTTTACACAGCCAAAGTAGCAGCATCGGTGCAAGAGGATGATATCAACAGGCTACTTTTCCATAGATGATAGAGATGCAACAAAATTATTGGGGTGGGGGTGGGGTTCATAATGGAAGAACCTCCCACTGTAGACTGAGAATACTGAAGATTTAGTGGCCATAAAACAGTAACTGACTGTTGGGAAAAAGAAGGAACATAGGCTGGGCCATGGAATGGAATATCCAGTTCACTGTATAAAGTGTCCATTCCCAATGTATATTATTAACCAGGACACTTAAGTGAAAGCTCTGTGTTTAGAGGCAGTATATAAAATTCCCCAGCTTGTGGAAAAATTCCTACCCAGCAAACTTGGCTGTTCCTTGGAGGATCCAAAGTACTGGGATAGACAGATTTCTTTTCTCTTGCCCCCATCGTTAGTGGGGCTGTGCCCTTATTCAGCAAGACAATTCCTAGCACCCTTCTATAACCACCTCAAGGAAAGCAACCTATAAGAGTGTGACATTTGTGGCCAGAAGGCACTAATACGAAGATTCTCATCATGAACGGATATTTTACAAGTGGAAGCTGTTCCTCATAAATCTGTGCAATGGCAAAGGACATTCTTCAGCTGCTTCTCATAACAGAGGTGCCTAAAATTCTGTGCAGTGGCTCCTTTTACTCTCAGGGATTACTGCTACAAGGCACATGAATTGGCTCCAGTATTAAAACTAAACATCTGACATGATACAACACCAGGTGGGAATATTTTAAGAAATCATTTTACTAATGAAATCATTTACCTGTTGAAGACTGGCCCTGCTTAACCCAGGTAGCAAATGTTTGGTGGAAATTCTTGTTTTGCTGGAATGTTACTGTAGCTGGAGATCCCATTTTAGTAGCAAGTACTACTTTTGTTCCACTGGGTACAGGGCGTGGTAAGGGGCCTACGACAACTTTCTGAGGAGTGGAGACTGTGGATGCCGCACTGCTTGTTGTTGTAGCTGTAGTGACACCACACACTACAGGTAACTGCTTCTGTTGTTCCAATCGCTTCTAAAAATTAAAAATTATAATATAACAAAGAAGAGGCCATTAGGCCATTCAGCAATATCCGCTCTCTCACCACATGGTGACAAATATATTAAAGCTTTAATCTTGCACACATCCCTAAACCTACTTTGCAGTAAACATGGAGGGGGATTACACTGCACACCTCACAGCTCATTAAACTAAATAGCTCTCTCTCTCTCTCTTTAAATTGCCATTACAGGCACAGCAATTTGTAAGCTCCAAAGGAGCAAGTGCTAGTAAGAAACAAGTTATTATGTGCTGAAGCTTTGCACAGATCATAGCTGACGTACTGCAGCAGCCAAGAGGGTGAGCTGCAAAGCAGGATGCATCCACTTGAAATCTCTCCTGATACAAACTTATTAGCTGGCCAACTGGACAGGCCCTCATAGTTCAGCTCAAATGTTTGGTCTACAGATGATAATACTGATCTGTCTTAGAATATCAAGATAAGGGGTGAGATTCAGACTAGCCCCCATCCCCACTGCTTTGCAAAAGGAAGGGCTTCTGGTTCCCCGCCTCGATCCATGGGGAGAGGCAGGCAAGAAATAAATAATAATAATAATAATAATAATAATAATAATAATATCATCATCATCATCATCATCATCATCATCAATATCAAAGGAAACAAGGATTGGGGGCAGGGGATTTCTGCTGATTTCTTCTTCCCTGCTGCAGCCCCCAGCATAATCTTGCACACTCTTTTAGAGGGTTGGAGGCCCTTCTAGAGCAGGCATCAAGGGATGCAGAGGTGAAAACAATCAGCCAAATTTCCCACCCTTCACAGACCTATGTACTACACTGAGATCCACTCCACAGAACCTCAGTTTAAACACCCTAAACAGTGCTGACTAGTTTGAAGCATTCAGATATTATTGTTTAATTGTTTTATTGTTGTAAACCATCCCGATTGCTTCAGTAGAGGGGCAGGATAGAAATAAAATAATAATAATAATAATAATAATAATAATAATAATAATAATTAAATATTTAAATTTCTTCTGTAAGTATGCACTGTTTTTGAATACACCTATATGCATTCATTCCCACTAATGAGAGATTTTTACAGCTTAAATCTTCAACCTAGCTGCATTGCTATTTTGTTGTACTGTGTAATAAGTCAATGATTTGGTATGAAAAAAGGATAACCAGATAGAGAATGGTGGACTGTATCTTTTACTGGCAACATAATGGCTTTATAGTGTCATCTCAGATCTATCAACAGGAAATTTAAAGCAGGTATTGAGATGTTTATTATTTTGGAGCTCATCTTAAAGTTAACATTCCTTTAAAAATGCACTTGTTTCTGCTGTTATTATTTATTTCATTTGTTGCGTTGTTTTATAAATGCTTTGCAAGCTGCCTGGGCACTATACCTAGAAAGAAAGATCTAAATATTGAATGAACACCACACAGAAAAAGAAGACAACTCCAAAGAACTCTAAAAAAAATCAACACCATTCTTTAGTGGATGAACAGAAATGGTGTGTCTGCATGCATGTATGAAAATGAGTAAATTATTTTTGTTGCGTATCTATATAAACAGATCAAATAAATTACTTTCCATTCCAACATGGAAGCATCTTTGATTCCATACTTGGCAGGATGCGCAAAATTATTTCCTCAAAACTGTGGCAAATTGGAATCACTGTAACCTATATTCAATCATTTTACATGGGAATTTGCACTACAACATCATGTTGAATGAAAGAAGCCTAATTCCACACTATACAAGCAGGAACATCCATACATAACAAATAGCAGAATTTAGTTCAGTAGGGATGCATGGACATGTTTTTACTCACATGAAAAAGATAGGAAAAAAATAGAGAAGAGATACTTCCATGTTTAATTTAGGAGGAACAAATGCAAACAATGCAAACTTCATCAGGCGGAACTACTAAGAGGCTATCCCACCTGCTGGGCAGCCAATCGCTGTTGTTTTAGTTGAGCCTCCATTTGGGCCTTGAATTCCTCAGCCTTCTTCTGTTCACTAACCTTAGTCTGTTGCTCAACTGCTTGTGCCTTTTCCTTCTCCACTCTGCCAAAGAGATGAACAAAAAATTAATACTAGTTATCACACAATAATGACTAAACAGTGTATCTAATATTACATGAACCAATCTTTCAGATTATTGGTAAACTGTGCCTAAATTCCTGATTTATTTTTTTTAGTTCAGACGCTCAGATGAATGGTGTCTGAGGAATGAACTCAAGTAGTAAACCAATTAATAAATGAGACATAAAGTGGTGGAATGACAGTCAAAATCAAATGGAGATGAAAAAAACCATAGGATGTAAAGAAACTAAGAGTGTCACCTTGATGAGACAAAAAGTAAGAGCAGAGAAACTAGTATGTAGGATTGAGTACAAAGACGTATGAAAGGCAGGTGGATTGACCCTGTAGGTGAGTGAAAACTCTTGAACAAGTATAGGGTAGGCAGGTGGTTAGAGAAAAGACAGGTCAAAAAGAAAGAATTGAGGAAAAACCAATATAAAGATGACAAAAGGAACTAGTACAGGTAGAGAAAAAGTGTGAGAGAGAGTAAGGTCTTGGGAACAAAAAAGGGACTGCAAAGTTAACATTCTGGTGTCTCAGCTTCACCTAGGGCCTTTGCAGACTGCCAGAAATAGTGCAAATTGAGTCCACTTTAAGAGTTAGGGTTATTGCTAGGGAGTCATGGGAATTGTTTTTTTCTCTGAGACATTGAGCCTTCTCTGTCAGATAACTCTGGTGCCACAATAAAATACAGTTCCCATGATTCCCTAACCCTAACCCTTAAAGTGGACTCAATTTGCACTATTTCTGGCAGTCTGCAAAGGTCTATAGTGGTTGGAATAAGATCATCACGTATTTGGCTTCATGCCTCTCTAGTCTCTCTCCTCCCCCCCCAACTGACAGGAGATAATGTCAATGGAAGTAACATCTACTTAATGCTGTAAAGTAGCTTTGTTCACTTTCTACTTATCAGACTGCATGTATTGTTCAATGTTATTTTTGAGCCGAAACATGTTTTAGATGAGATTTAATACTGCAATGGTGGTACAACATTTATGCACCTAAACATGACATAAGCAACTCAAAGAACTTCATTCTGTCAGTTTACCTTTCAGAAAATGCTTTTATCTCCCATAGCTCTAATTCCTCTTCTGCCACCCATGTTTCCATTATAACAGGACCTGTTTGCTTTGGAGTTTCTGGCCTTTTAGGCCTCAGTGCACTTGATCGAAGACCTTTCCTTTGAGGTGTAGGAGTTTCTGTACAAGAGATTACATAAATGTGAAGCTTTAATTTGGGTAAGGGCTTAAATCAAACATTACTCTTGAAATAAACATGGAATCTTATATATCCATTTACCTTTTGGAGCCTCTGGAACACCAATAGGACAAATAATTTTTCGTATACAGTATTCTGATCGAATTCCATATGGCCCAACATCTCTTCGCTTGATAATTTCAGTTGTGGTAATTTCTGTTTCTGATGTTTCTACAAAAATTATTTCAAAGGAACAACAGATTAATTAAATAAGATCTTTGCCACAAACACTGGTAAATACTGGTGTGTTGGCTAAAAAAGAAGGAAGATTATAAACTATACTAAAGGTTGGAATGCAGGTGTAATATGCCACTGTAGGTTTAAGTGGGAGGTAAATGGCTGCGGGTGCAGCAGCAGCAGCACTGGAAAGAAAAGCTGTCACTGTGCCATTGGAAAAGAAGGTTGCTGGGTCCAAGTAGCTGGTTTCTTTCATGCCTGGTCTCTCCATGGATCCTCAATTCCAGAGCATTCTGGGAAGGCTGGCTTGGAGAATTGCTTGTGCCACATGACATGTGATATTCCAAACCAGTTTCCCAGGACACCCGGTATCTGATGTTCTACCTGGAGGCCCAGCACTGGAGATATAGGCTGCTTGGGACAAGTAGGTGGACTGACCACAATTATAATCCACAATTTGATTTTGGTTTGCAGCCTTCATCTACAGGGAGTAAACAGTTTTCCACTTCAAATGTCATGGAGAAAAACATATCTAGCGGTACATATAGGGAGATACCTGAAAAAAATAGTAGATGTCTAAAAACTAAAGAAACCTAAAGATAGATGGTGGTGGCAAAGAACAACCAAATATGTGATGCATTTATTTCAACATTTTTAGCCCACTTTATATATGAGAGTTAATACAGCAACATTTCTAACAGCATTATTAAAACAATCTAAGGGCCTTTGAGGACTGCCAGAAATAGTGCAAATTTAGTCTACTTTAAGGGTTAGGGTTAGGGAATTATGGGAACTGTATTTTATTGTGGCACCAGAGCTCTCTGACAGAGAAGGCTCAATGTCTCAGAAAAAACAACAACAATTCCCATGATTCCCTAGCACTAACCCTATCCCTTAAAGTGGACTCAATTTGCACTATTTCTGGCAGTCTGCAAAGGCCCTAAGTTGTTTCAGACAAGTCAAACACCAATCTATAAACCATTAAAAATAGGGGAAAACAAGCATGTTTTGAGTTGAGGCTAAGATAATATCCAATCTAGTGTCAGGAGAACAGGGAAGAGAGAGAAGTTCTACAGCACTGCTGCCACCATTGCAAAGATTATTTCTCTGGTAGTTATGTACCACATCTCAGAAAATGCAGCATTCAAAGATCAATTATAATCTTGTTACCCATACAGACCCCTATAAGAACAGGCCATAACTTGTCCCAAAACACAAAATTCAATTCTAAGTCCTAAGTGAAATCCATTGAAACAATGGGAACTTGGAACTCAACACACACTGAAATACAACTAACTCAATGAATTTAATGTAGTTGGGACTAAAAAATAGATTTGGTAACATATATGTACTTTTTAGTTGTGTCTAGAAACAAATGAACAGCAGCCACTGTTGTGATGTGTTTTATCACTATATATTCTATTTGATAGTCTTACAGTTACATTCTAGATCAGCTGACATTTCAAGAACCTCCACAGGCAGCCTCCAAAAAAATCACTACACTAAATGAACTCCTGTACTTGGACTGAACCTGTTAACAAAAGCAGGTAAATAAATTGGATCCTCCTTATCAGTGTACTAGTGATATGTGGATCTGCCTGCAGATCACCACAGCCCATACTATTCAATGGTGGTGCATCCAGGCACACATCACTGCCACTGAGTAATACAGAACTTGAGAGTCTGGGGGTTTTTTTGGCCATCTGCAAGGGGTCCCAGAAACCAAGCCCTGCGGATGGGAAGGGTCCACTGTATGCACATTTTTAAAGGAAACCATAATCACCATAAAGCATAGTCGCCATAACTGTGTCATTATCCCGCAAATAGGGACTTTCCCGTGAATGAAAAGTGGCACTAGAATTCCTCTTTATTCATGGCATAATGACGCAATTATGGCAACAACGTGCGACATCGTCCAATAATCTTCACGCAATTGCACAACAGCGACGGGAACATCCTGTTATGCTCCCGTCACTTTTGCCCATGTGAAAATCTCCTTAGTATCAAACTTTGAAGGGAAGCCAGACTGAAATGAGTCTACAAAATCAGTTTTATCCATATGTGCATGGATCCATCCATGATATAAACAGTCTTTAAAATATAGAACTTTTCCCCCCCCCAAATCATTCACATTCCATAGCATATTACATGTTTTCAAAGAATATTTAAGCACCACCAATATATTTGGAAATTAATGAAACAAAGTGTTCCTTTAAGACGCTACCTGTGCGTGTAGTTCCTCCACCAGGTGGGGGTTTAGCGGCCATGTCATCCCACTTCAGACATGCCCAGAGTAATCTCAACATTAGGCTAACCCCTGCCAAGGATTTCACTGTTTGAAGTCGATATCTGGGAAAATTCATAAAGGAAATAATTTACTGTATACCTCCATAGAGCACTTAATATAAATGCCACATGCCTTACAAATAGTGTAACTTTTTTTTAATCTCACTCCCTTTTCTAGGCAGGGTATATAATCATATACAGTGGGCCCTCCACACTTGCAGCTTTGACTTTTATGGTTTTCATTATTCACGGATTTGATTAATATGTTCTCTCTAGGAATCGCTAGTTCTTCCAGCATGACTCTATGGGTGATATCTGCCAGAAGTCATGCTGGAGGACCTAGAGATTCCTAGAGAGAACACTTCTCTAAGCATTTGTAGGTCCACCAGCAAAAATCTGTGATCAATCTCTGGCAGATGTTGACCAAGAGTTGTGTTGGAGATCCTAGAGATTCTTGGTGAGGTGTTCTCTCAGGTTAAAAAAAAAATCATGTTTTTATTATATGTGGTGCTTTCACTTTCCCCCAGCAAATCTGGAGGGCCCACTATATACATAATATCTATACTTGTACTATTATATATTGTAACTTACTAGTCTAAATTTTACAGTCAGAACACAAATTAGTTCACAATACTATGGAACAAAGGGCTGTTCAATTTACATTTCTCTACAAGGAGATAAACCATGTTTCCTTCCACTCACATATGCTAACTACTGTAATTTACAGCTGCACTGGATATCAGCCCACAACCAAACCAACAGGCACTCTGGTTACAAGTGTAAAATTCTGCTCTGAGAAAAGAACCTAAGCAAGCAGGAGAAATGGTAAATGAAAGCAAGGTTCTCCCAAAATAATAAGAACCACCACCTCCTCCTCTGCCCTAGGCATAACAAACTGGAAAGCTCTAAAATTTCTAATATTGAGAACCTCCAAACTGGTCAGTGGCATTTTGTTAGAACATCATGACCACTAATTGTGAAAGCTTTTTCACTGAATATCTGAAGTTCCCAACATCCCACATGCAAGTACCACTTCACCCACTGTGTTATCTGCAAGCAAAAGGAGGAACATATACTTTCGCTTTCATAAGAGGAATCAAGTTCTTTTGCTGGGGACTAAAAACTCTGCTCTTAACAGAGTTTTTAGTCCCCAGGGCCCTAGACTGTGGAGGGTCACTCCCAACTGTGAAAAGGGACCTTTTCCTCCCTAAACAAGTGGCTAGTGCCAAACATACTCTTGCCAAAAATTAGGTGGCAGAAAGAAAAAGCCACCTCCCCTCAGAACTCCTCAAGCAGGTGCTTTCTAAAAGGGAGCTTTACCCCCTCCATATTCAAGTGGAGGGTATCATTATTGGGATTGGCCACCCCATCCCACCCTCGAAGCAGCCAAATTGGAAAGATGCCCAGGACATGGATTAGCACAGACACAACTTCTGCCCAATAGAAACGCATTTTCAAACATACATCTAGGCAAATTTATATAAAGCCTCTGTACGTCATGGCAATAATCCAAGACAATAATCTGCTTTTATAGTTTTCAAATGATTTGTGCTGCATTCATTTTATGTAGTACAGTGTAATCAAAATACACAACACAGACTTTCAAGGTAGTTTTGTACACCAGTCTTTTGATGTGCACAGGCTGCAGAAAAAGTGTCCTCTCTCTGCCCAATACTACTCATGTACTTTGATGGTATACTAAATACAGTGTATGGGAACTGGAGAACCTTTCTAACTGAACCCACACTTTAAAAGTCAGCTCTCATTAAACAAATAAAGCTTAAACACCAGGGGAGACAAAACAAAGGTTGTGTTTATGCTACAGAATTAATGCAGTTTGACACTGCTTTAGCTACCATGGCTCAACGCTATAGAATTCTGGGATTAGTAGTTTTGGGATACTGGCCTTCTCTGTCAGGGTCTAAACAGATGGGCAGGACAGCACAGGCCAAGCCTGTGCTATCCTGCCTTGGGTTCTGATCTGGGTCAGTCACTGGGCTGGCACAATAAAGGGCCGTTATTTATATGGCCACCTGCTGCCGTGCCATGGATGCACTACTGGCATGCACCCCATACATGCCTCCGCCATTGTGTCTGCTCAGAAGGCCCATCACAGCCCACAAGGAAATGGGGTGCCTGGATACACCCACTTATCTGATGTCACAGGCTGTGACAGGATTCTTCTACGCAGACGGGACGGCAGACAAAGGTACAGGGCATGCTGAGCAGTGTTTTGGCTCTCATCACTCTATGCCAAAAAGTGTGTCTATATGCCCCAGGCTAAGGCCCCTTTGAGCCGGGATCGTTCTGGAACTGCCAGATTAGCATCTGGATAGGCTAATCCTGGCCTGGGACTAATGGCCTGCATCATTTGTACAGGACAACGTGGAGCTAGGGGGAGCATGGGTCTCTTGGCTCATGTGTACAGGTCCTCAGACAGCTCTGGTGCCACAACAAACTACAACCCCAGGATTCCATAGGATGAAGCCATGGCATTAAAGTAATGTCAAACTACATTAATTCTGCACTGTGGCAGAATCCAAAATGGGGTTGAGATTTAAAATGGGTGACTATTGAAGTGTCAAGTTTTCAGGCTAGGTTATAACCCCCCCTCCAATTCATTCAATGAAATCCTCTGCCACTTCAGTTATTTAAAGTGTTGTTAATATTGTACCTCCAAGTGATACCAAAAGTCGGTCTAGGGGATGGATATGGCCAAATATCCAAAGCAGGCTTAGCAGTGTAATTGAAACATGGAACCTCTCTGATCCCTCCTCTTCTTGCCAGCTTCTTTAGGTCATCATTGGGCAAAACAAATATGCTCTTTTTACTGCTTTTAGTGACAAACTTCCTGTAAGAGGGCAATGCTGTTCCAGAACGAGTCTTTTTAGGTCTTGAAAATTTCATTAGCTTTACTTTGTCTCTTGTAGAATATTCCTTGCTGACTGTCATAGAAGTCACCGAGGTTCCTCCTGGAGTAGTCAAGGAATCTGTCACTGTTGTTGTCACCACTGTTTTACTCTGTTCCTTTATTGAAATGATATCAGTATGGGTATCTGTACTGGGAGTGGTAAGTGCTGTTACAGTGGTAGTGGTGGTGGTAGTTACAGTGGACACAGAACAGTTTTCAGTAGATGACACCACATGCTCTTTATTAGCTTTGATGCCTGTTAACTCTGATACTTTATAAATAGTTTTGGATTCAGTAGAAATAGTTGATGTGGTGGTCACTTCTGTAACAACAGTTTTTACTGAGGTTTCACCATTGATGTTTTCAATTTTGTCATGTGTTTGCAATCCATTCTGATCAGCAAAGTCATTACTCAGGCTGGATTCCTCACATGAAGTTACAGGAGACAGGGCAGGTTTGTTAATGGAAGGAGATTCAACTTCCATGCGTTCCATTTCCCTATATATACTGTTCTCATCACAGGAACGGAGGGCTGGGATTGATGTGTCATTAAGAGGGCTAGATCTTTCAGAATATTGTTTCCTTCCAGTATATTGAGCAGACTCAGATATATTATCTAGAGAGGTGTTATTTGGTTTAGAATCACCATCTGCATGCACAGAACTCTGTAACAACTTATTGTCCAAACTTTCTCTCTCGTGTGTATCTTCAACAGCAATATCACCATTCATTAATGGTTTCCCAGGTTCACTAGAGGAAAATGGTTTACTTAAAGTATTACTTTTATTAATATTATTGACTTTAGAGTCAGCACTGCTTTCTGTTTGTGCAAGTGTCTCTCTTTTTAAACATTCTTCACTGGATAATATCTTAAAATCAGGATCCTTTCCATTAATCTGAAATGCTGCCGGTTTATCTTTCTCTGTTTGGGTATCTACTTCTCCATTTTTATTATTGTCTGCAATACTTTTAATTTGATCAAGGCATTTGTTTATGGAACTTGGTGGGATACATTTCTCTTGGTCTTGCTTTTCACCATTTGTTTCAGCAATTTTAGACTTCACTATTTCACCCATAATATTTTCTTCTTTCATGTCAGGAATTTGAGCTTCAAATGCCTTTTCAGAAATTAGCTCAGTATGGAGTGATTTTAGGCCTCCAAGAGTCTGTTTTGGATTTACTGCAATCTTCGGTTCAGATGCAACTTCACGGTTTTTCACAGGACCCTCTTTTACATCATTTGGTTGTATGGATGTCACTTCAGGGCTATCTTTTAAATGACATGTTTCTACAGAATCACATTCCTTTTTTTCAACTTTTAATGTTTCATGTTCTTTCCTGGTTGAATATGAAGCGGCTCCTTCACAGCTACTTTCAATTGGCTGAATAATGCTATCACACCGAGATACAAAGGTATCTGTTTGCTCTGAACATTTTGCGCTGTCCTTTAAGGTGTCACCCTTACTTGTTTCTTTGTTTTCTACTGGTTTAGCATCACTGGTAACAGAACTGTCACTGTCTCTCACATTGCTCTGTACTTGAAATTTATCTGTATCCATTGCTTCACAAACACTTTCATTAGTATCCTTTGCTAGCAGTCTTTGAGTATCTGGGCACTGAACTGAGGTTTCATTTGCTTCTCCCTCTAAAAGTTTGTTCAAGCAAGGCAAAGACTGGATTGCTCCAGTGGTTTTGTTAAAGTGCAGACCGTTAGGTGACAAGTGTTCTTTGACAGAATCTTCAGTTTGATTTATACCTGAATTATCAACATCCATTTGTTTTCCTTCCCCTGCCATAGCTTTTCCTTGCTCATCCACACTCCTCTGTGGAGATTTACAATCTGAAGAGTTAGCATTAGTTTTAAGCTTCATTCTTTCTAGTCGTTGCTTTTCCTCCAGTGTAAACTGTTTTACTCTTCTTTCAAGCAGTCCATCTAGTTTTGAAGTTTTAACTTTCCTTTTGTAACATGTCCTTAAGTGAAAACCCTCACTAACATTGATTAAATCTGCACTGATTGGGGTTTCTTCACATTTTGTGGAGGCATCCATTTTCATTTCATCTACCTCCATAGGTTCTTCCTTGATGCTTTTATCATTTTCACCAACTTCTTTTTCCTCTGTGAAGAATAATTTTTAATCAATAAGACATTTTGGTACATAACGTAATATTTGCATAACTAAATTGTGGCTGATTAATATTCTTTCTCATGTATGAATATTGTGCTACAGGACTAGAAAGACTAATGCTTTATAAATTGTTCCCACTTAATGGAATGCAATATGAACACATAAATGTGTGGAACCACATTAAGAGGAGGTGACTTATACAGGGTCATGTGGGATGAGAGAACTTTGAAGTGCCTTATATCTATATTCAACAAGATTTTTTTCTCTTTTGTACTGTTTTTAGACGTATGATTATACCATAAATTAAGATGTTTGCTAGACTACACAACTCCACATGCTGAATCACAGAATCTCTGAATTTGGTATGTTGTTGAATGGAACTAAAACAAAGATCACAGTGGGATTTTGGATCTGATTCATCAAATAAAGTGTCTGCCTCCTGAGCAAACACTTGGGATTTCTGTGTTCTGTTCTAGAATTGCACACAATGATTTTGACCACATTTAGACTTTGCTTGGCACCCCACACATCTGTCCATTTTGCAAGAAACTTCATGTGAAACAAATTTTGAATGCTACTGAGATTAACAGTCAGATATTTGTTCCATTCAAATCTAAAGCAAAATCATCACTATCAACCTCAGTAACACTGGGTAAATTTCCTACTATACACCCATTTTACATTATACACAGATTCTGCAAACAGCATTAATTTAATAAAAGGCTAAATCCCACCCACAAAAATGGATAAAATGCTTATTACCTTCTTTTGCATGATCTGATTTTTCCAAATGTTTGTTAATTTCTGCTTTTTCTTCATTCGATTCAAGTTCCTGCTTAATGTGACTTTTCTTTGTGGCTTCAGAATTTTCTGTTTCTTTTTGCTCCTTTTTGTGTGGCTCACGAAAGTTTTTTATTCTGTTTTTCAAAGAACCGTGCTCTATTTTTATTTTTGCTGGATTTTTCCTTTTATCCAGTTCACATTCTTTTTCGGTGACGGCAGCAGTATCATTCTTTGCTAATAAGAAAGCATGCATTTATTTACAGGATTTTAAAGCTGTCAGTATAAAACTCTAAGGGTGCAATATATTAAAGAGATTGACGTATCAAACGTATTCAGACTTTTTTTTTAACACATAAACTGAAGTATTTAAATCTTTCAGAAATCCACATGAAAGCTTTTTTAAAGATTATTTCTGACTGCTTAATCTGATATTTACAGTACATCAACTTTCTGGGGCTTCTTAAACTGCTCATTACAGGCAGAAAATGTTATGATTACATACTGCTTGGAAACACATAGCATAGAAAAGCCTTTGTATTGATGCAGCTATCTGAACTCCTAATTAATTCTTTTTAAAGATAAAGACTTAATATACTCACTTGGTAGCAACTTCCGATAATTGACATTAGTATTTCCAGGTAATCTGGGCACAAATCTATGGACATGTGTTTTACTAATCCATATCCAGCCACCATATCCTGTTACTCTATATTCTTCTCCTTTTTGTTTCCAAACCTGTTAAGTGTTTTAAAATACATTTAGTTATAATGCTTATCTAAAGGTACAAGGACTTCCACAAATAAAGAATGGCCTTTAAACAAATACTTCAAGACACTGTCTAACCCTTAATGATAAACACACATAAGGAATGACTACTGGAATAACTGCTACTGCCAAAACCAGCTATGTACTCAAAATGAGAAGAACCCTAAACAGAAGAAAGAGCAAAACCAGTAAGAACAGGACAGATATGTTATCAAGATGATTCCCACACTTTCTAAAATCTACAGAGCATTTTGAACACGTTTCTTCTAAATAAAAAATGTCAATAACAGAATGAACATGCCTCTCTTCCCCCCCCCCCTCTTCATTTTATCACAGCTATGTGAGGTACAGTGGCTGAGAGAGCCACTAGTTCCAATTTGCCTGGTCAGATTCGTGATCCAGTGTGGACTTGAACCTAAATCTAACTACTACAACCACAATGTATCTACACTTGCAAATGTACAACAGCAAATTTCTTTCTGGTTTCTTCAGCACAGAAAATCTGACTGGTAAATTCTAAGTCATTAATAGAAGAATAGTAAACCCACTGGCTCAATTCAGATATCACATAAAAAATAGTTATCATTTGATGACACACCTAAATTGACTTACCTAGTTAACACCACTGCTCATCACCTAGAGCTACTGCATAATCAAGATGAAACTAAATTTATGATGCCCTGGTTCAGGTGGGAATAACCAGCATCAGTAAGTGCCTGAACTAGTGTCATCCTTATGTGCTGAACTACAGCCACTATAATCTTCAACCAGCAAGGCCAGTGATGAGAGATTGTGGGATCTGGAGTTATTCTGTAACACATCTGGAGGACATGAGTTGAGAAAAACTGATCTAAGCAATAGCTTTTCCATTGTATATTTGAAAGTCAAACAACATTAAGGTCTTAAATGATGATCAGCTCAAACCACAGTTTGGCATGAGGTTTGAGTCTGAGCCATTGCCTTCCCTGTTAAAAGTTGTAACATGAACCCAAACTCCAGCTACAAATATATTACCACTTGGATAGTATGCAAGACAGTATATACAAGGACAGCTTAAGAACTGAAGCACAAAAAGATTTATTGTGTTCATTGACTAATTCACATGTATCAAACACAGGTCTCTGGGACAATGGTTATTCTTGGTTCTAACTCAGTTGCCCACTATAGCTGGAAAGAAGCATTTTGCTCCAAAATAGACAAGTGCACCTCACAAGATGCACTTAAAAGGGAGTGAACATGAGGGGGGCAGATCTGAAAGGCCCTAAGGAAGGATGGCTGAGAGAGGACTTGAATGGCTTGAGGAGGGCTATTGGGAGGGTGAATGTTTGAAAGGAAAGGGAAGAAGAGGATTTGAGAGGGACAATCTGAAGAGGGTTGAACACAGAGGAATGGAGTGAGCTTGAATGGGACTAGAAAGGGGGACAGACAGACAACCTAGCCTAGTGTACAGCAGTAGAAAGTAATGGGACAAACAACTACTGGGCATCAGCAGCAGTGATGGGTAACACTGGTGGAAGATTTGATCTCATAGAGATGACAACAGTGGCTAACAAATGTTAGTACTACATGAAGGAAGGCAAAGGTGAACCTCCAGGTGAGATCCTCTAACCAAGAAAACCTTACAATGAGACAACCTAAAATGAAACAAACAGCAGGACTAGAGCATCAACACCAGCCTTAGAGTGCATAATCATGGAAAGCTATGGATTGCTCTCAAAAGACATGGAAGTGTCACTACAATGGATAGTCCTAAGAAAACAAAATAACGATCACAGAAGATCTACACAAATTCGACCTAGATCATGAGGATATTGAAACAGTCAAAGATTCCCATACCTTGGATCAAATACTGATCAGAAGAGAGACTACAGTCAAAGAATCAGAAGAAGACTAGGACTGGGAAGGTCAGCTACGAAACAACTAGAAAAGATCCTAAAGTGTAAAGATATATTACTGAGCACTAAAGTTAGACTTGTCCAAGCACTGTATTCCCTGTCACCATGTACATATGTGAGAGCAGGAAAAAAGCAGGCAGGAAGAAAATCAACTCATTTGAAATATGGTGCTGGAGAAAACTGCTGAGGACACCGTGGATCAGGGGTAGGCAACCTTTCCCCTTTAAGGGCCGAGGGACTTCAGCTCCCAGAATCCCAGGAGCTATTGGCCAATATGGGACTATTGGCGAATATGACTGAGGCTTCTGGGAGCTGAAGTCCCTCGGCCCTTAAAGGGGAAAGGTTGCCTACCCCTGCCGTGGATAGTCAAAACGTCAGGAAAGTTAGAAGACAGCAGAAAGAGAGGAAGACCGCATGTCAGATGGTTAGACTCAATCAGGGAGGTCACAGGCCTGAGCGTGCAGAACATAAGCAGAGCAGTGGAGGATAGAGGGTCTTAGAGATGTCTCATCCACAGGGTCACCATGAATGGGGGTCAACTCGAGGGCAGTTTACAACAACTCCCCAGGACCAGCAACCCCCATTTTACCATTATCTTATTGCTTACACACACAATCTTTGGGGGGGGGGGAAGACCCTGAAAGTAGTCTTTTCCTCCCAAAACCAGGTCACTTCAAACTTTCAGCTAAGGGGTGAAGTGGCCAAAATCTGATGTTGCAAGGAGTGGGCATATTTTAGCTCTGCAAATGCACTCCTGGTCACTGCTGTAACCTGGGCATCCAGCTGAGTCCAAGAGAACATACAAGCTGCGGGCCTGAGATTTCAAGAGAAGAACACGAGATTTTCAGAGGAAGCCTCATTCAGCATAGGTGGAGTCCCTATTCCTTGATCTGCCTTTTGACTGACCAGGAGCATCTTTGTATTGTGTGGATTACGGTAAGCTTCAACTTGTTTGCCCTCATCCAGTCCATTACTGACAGCAGACATTGTTTCAGTACTGAGACAGTTTCCCTGGAATCAGATGGGAAGGATAGATGGGTGTCATCAGCATAACACACCCTTTATTCATTCAGCATTCACCTCTCCCCTTATTTTATGACTTTATATCAGTTTATATTAACAAATACTCAATTTGCCATATAAGATAAAATACAAAAATTCAAAATAATATAAATAACAAGAACAATGAGGCAAGAGGGAACCTGAAAATAAAAATAAAAAGATTAAATCCTATAATGAATTCACTACCCTTTCTGTTGGTCAGGAAACATCTACAGTGAAACAGTAACACTATTGGTGCTTGCCTTATATTTGAAGAGAAGCTGTTCAAAGAGTGGGTACTATCAGTAGGAAGGCATGCTTCTGGGTGCTTGTCAGATGAGAGCTATGGCACTACCTTTAGGGCAGGGGTCCTCAAACTACAGCCTGTGGGCCGAGTCCGGCCTGCCAAGGCCTTTTAACCAGCCCGCCTGGCATTTTTTGTTGTTGTTTGTTGCTGCTGCGGTCCGCCCGTTTTTGTTTTTTTGTTTGTTGTTGTTGTTTTTTTGGCTGCCTGGCTTGTTCCTGGTTTGAGCCCCGCCTCTGGCTTGGCTCCCTTCGGGGAAGGGAGGCACAAGATGGCGGCAGCGATGGATGAGCACGAGCGGGTGACGATCAGGCACTACATCTTGGGGGACACGCTGGGTGTGCGCACCTTCGGCAAAGTCAAGGGTGAGGCCTGTGTGGAATGGGCAGAGGCGGCTGCATAGACTCCCCTCCTCCTCCTCCTCCTCCTCTCCCCACAACAGACCCTTTCTTTATAATAGGGAGTCATTATAATGGTGGAGAAGGAGGTGTCCTTTTCTCCTTATGGGCACTGGTATATGTGTATTTGTGTGGTACAGCATGGGCGAATTATGTATCCCAGACGGGAAAGTGGGTGGATGGGGGGTCCAAAGCATACTGCAGGAATAATCCACCTTTGACACCTCTGTAACTGCCCTGTGTGGTACATCATGTGAGAACTATATCTCCCAGATGAGAATATAGGGGTGTGTGTGTGTGTGATCCAAAACACACTGCAGGAATAATCCACCTTTGACACCTCTGTAACTGCCCTGTGTGGCACAGCATGGGAGAACTATATCTCCCAGGTGGGAATATGGGTGTATGTGCGCGCAAGTGTGTGTGTGATCCAAAACACACTGCAGGAATAATCCACTTTTGACACTGCTGTAACTATCCTCTGTGGTACAACATGGGAGAACTATATCTCCCAGATGGGAATATGGGTGTGTGTGTGTGTGTGTGTGATCCAAAACACACTGCAGGAATAATCCACTTTTGACACTTCTGTAACTGCCCTGTGTGGTACAGCATAGGGCATCATCTGCTTATTTCACTGGGAGGGGAGGCCAACATGGAGAAGATGCCCATTTGGGTAAGCTGCTCTGAAGTTATTTACAACTTTGTAAATCAATACAAAGACCATAAATTTAGTTTGGCAGCATACTGGCAGGCAGCAAAGCTCCTTAATAGGGGTGTGGCATACACTCAGCAGGCTGCTCTACTGAACAGTATAGCTACGTAGAGTCCATCATTATTTAAGATAACTATTAAATTGATAGTTGCCTTATTACGTACAGGATGATACAACCTTTGGAATTTCAAGCCACTGGAGGTAGATTAAAAATCAAATTGCATGCAGGTAGAGTTATTTTATTTCTTTGACAACTTCAAGACTGAAAGACATAGCTTCACCTGCAAGACTATCTGGAATTAAGGGGAAATGCTTAGACTGAAAACTTTTAGGTAGAAAATAAGTACTAAAACATATCTGGAAGAAGGCATAAACACCATATTAAGGTATTATCAATAAAAGGTACTGTTTGTAAACTGCTCTTCTGTAGATGATCATTCCCTGACATTTAGGTATAAACAGAACTCAGACAGGAGCACTTCAAACTGAATTCAGTATTATTCTACACCATGACACTTCACCCAAGAAAAGCCTGTTAGTATGCCAACTCATATACTCCTCCCCACCTGTTTATGCCCATGTGCATGCACTTCAAGTAAGAATCCATTTTAAAATAGTAAAATGGCACCCAAAGTTCAAAATGAGTAAATGGGGAGCAGGACAGCCTTTGTTTAAGAGCCTCAGATGCTGCTTCTGTAGGTTAAAAAGAGGCAGAGAGCATGGTTGGCCTGTTTCAATCGCTGAGAGGCTGTGAGGCAACTAGTTCAAGGCAGAGGCTATCTAGAGGCAGCTCTCTCTTTCCTCTACTAAGAAACTAGCCCAAGCTGCAAAGTCTGGCTTTATGGTGGCCAATCTCCACAAGGATCTGCAGAGGATCCATTAGCAGAAGCAAGCTCCACATGGCGTAGAATTACAGAACAGATGACTAAAGTCAATCTTACTATGTGAACCAATTTTTTTTTCCATCATACAGGAAACTGTCTTCCTCTTTGTATATACAATTGCCCCTCTGTTTTCATGGGGGATCCATTCTGGACCTCCCACCCTGCGAAAATGAAACAGTGCACATATTCAAGCACCATAGGCTTGAATGGGTGCATGCTCCCGTGCATGGCCGTGTGCATGCAGCCTATTTTAAGTGTCCTCTCTTGCCAGTTTACATAAAGTGTGGACCACAGACTTCAAGTCTGCAAAAATGGAAGGGCGACTGTATTCAAAGACAGAGAGGCGGCTAAGTTTTTATGTTAACATTTCTCAAAGCACATGTCTAAATGCATATGATTAAATGACAGGCAGAAAAAATGAACAAATAACCACAACCTTAAATTAAGCTAAACAAACTAAAAGGAATAGCGTTTTCACACATTCTTCCATGCCATGAACTGATGAGTAAGCTCCATTTTTCAATAAATTTGTTATTCTGATGATAATTGTGTTCTCTTTTTATAATAAGTCCATTTAAACATTAAAACACTTCCCACATCTTCCTTAGCTAATTTATTATTATTGGGCTATTTTTGTCCAATAATAAAATGAAAATAAACATAAATATTTTCATTCTGCCAGAACTGGACAAAATATGTTTTAGTTGTCATAAGTAACGAAAAAAATCATCTGTAAATCAATTCTATTGAGAACTGTATTCAATATGCACAATACATCTTTTGGTAATTTGGCAAACTATGATCAAAATTATTTATGATACCAAATTCCCATAAGTTTTAAAATTTTCCACACTCCTTGCCCCAATAAGAAGATTATTACCTTTTCAGCTTTTATATCTCCAACAGGGCATAATAGTATGATGTATCTTACTCAGTTAATGTAAGATGAGATAATCACTGGTAAGCAAACAGATTTATAAAAAGATTCTAATTTATTAATAATCTTGGAATTGTTCCAAAAAAACAATTTCTACCCTGTTGGTTGAATTGATAGATTGTGTTTGCTTCAGCATTTATTACATTTATCTTGATAACGAAGGTGATTAAGTGTCTAATTTCACAAGTAAAACTTATGCTGTTATCGATGGAGAATTTAAGTACATGGCTTGGGAAATGTACATGGTTTGGGAAAACCATATTTACTTATTTTTGTTCTATTATGTGCCAAAGTTGAGGAAACAGGAAAACAATTAGTATTACTTTAAGCTGGGCCACAAGCTGTGTGTATGTCCATGGCTGACACAACTTGCAAAGTATACAGTTGCCCCTCCGTTCTTACGGACTTGAGGTCAGCGGTTTTGAATATTCATGGAAAGGCAACCTCTGTTAAAATCAATGGGGTGTGCACCCACAGGGGTGCGCCCCATTCAAGCCTATGGGGTTTGAATATCAGCAAGTCTCTGTTTTCAAGGGTGGTGGTGGTTGGATCCCCCACGAAAATGGAGGACCAAGTATGTCTTTCCAGACAGAAATATTGAAAGTATTAAATGTCCCAAAAAGCTGTCTCTAAAAGTTCACACACCAATACAGAAGTAATTAGTAGAAAGCTTGCAGAATTTTTTAGGGGGACATTGTCACAGGTATACCTCAGATGGTTAAATAGTGGGTAGAACATCGGCAATGGCATCCTGGTACACTACACATATTATAACACTGGTTAACACCCCAGCCTCATGACCAGTTTATTGTATCTCTTTTCTGGTTCCCAGCCTGCATACACCACATTCCAAAGTTCCCTCCACCATTCATATGGACATCCATCTAGCCCTGGCTTTAGGCAACATCTGCCTTTGTCCCCAAACTTGTAATCTCATCACCATACCCATAAGTTTTGCATTTCTATGGCTATTCATATCGTCTTATTATAAAAGTTCTTCTTGGGCACCAGTTTACTCCATGCACCTGAGGAAGTAAGCCAAGTCTACTAAAGCTTATGCTACAATGTCTTTTGTTCAGTTAGTCTCAAAGGTACTACAAGATCCCTTTGCATACTGATATTCCAGACTAACTTGACTATGGCTCAAAGGAAATCGTCATGAAGGAGTGCCCCTTGGCCGCTCTAGCCACAATCGGGCCGGGACCACGGTGACCTCACGGCCCATTGCTGAAGCAGGCCACCACCACAGTTCCAACTGGGCCACTGGCAGGAGCAGATTTAACCTGTTCCTGAAAGGGCCAGCTTTTCCTGGCTTGTCACAGCCTTGGCATGGCTTCTGGCCACCAAGCTGCCTTATTTGGCCCATGTGTTTCAGGCCCATGTCTCTGAACTCAGTTAACAAAGTTTTCATGGACTTTACTTCTTTAACAGAACATTTTATACCAGGGGCCAGCAACTTTTTTTGCCAACGGGCTGGGAAGGGGAGGGGAATGGCACTGGGAGCCAGCACACGCGTGCCACCATTTTAAAAAACAAAATGGCGGTGCCCTGCCCCTGCTCCCCCCGCGTCTCATGCGCATGACGGAGAGGGGCCCCCAGGAGGCCTCCCTCGGCAGCGCTGGGTCTCCAAGAGGCCCAGCGCTGCCATGGGGGTCCTCTGGGGCGCCATTTTGGATTCCAAAATGGTGCCCCGGAGTCTCATGCGACCTTTCCCACGACAGGAAAGGTCACGCAAGACTCCGGGCACCATTTTGGAATCCAAAATGGCACCCCGGAGGACCCCCGCGGCTGCGAAAGGCAGCGGCGGCGGCAGGACCAGTCTGAAGGACTCCACGGGCCGCACCCGGCACACGGGGCGTAGGTTGCCGACCCCTGTTTTATACCATTGGTAGAAACATTTTTTCAGAAACATATTTCAGCAAACTTTTTATCCCTAACACCATGCATAGGTGAAATGAAACAACCAATCTGGTAAGCTTTGCATAACTACACAAAAATATTTTCAATCTTCTAGAAACCAACTGAAAGCTTCTTCCAAAATGCACCCAGAGCCAAACTTCTAGATCTGTGTTTAACTTGCTTTAGAATAGATGGTGAGGCACTTATCACCCTTCCTCTTTTCTCTCTGCTTTGCTATTCACTCATGCTCAGCTGCTGTTTACATAGCACAGGCATACAAGGCACAGCAGGATGGGTTAGAGTTGAATCCCATTCTTTCCTAGCTCAAGCTTTCACTGCATTGTTCACTGCAGGCACGCTCCTGTAGCTTGACACTGAAAGCCTGTGTTTCTCCAGCCCTTCTTCACCATTCTCCCAATGCCAATGCTACTGAAAAATAACCAACAAGATAGAGGACATGGAAGAAAAGGTTGGCCTAGGGGGCATAAAAAGATTTTGTAAAAAGAAGTTTCTTTGTCAGATGCTTTTTCAACTTAGTTATGACTATATTAAATGATTTACTGGGGAGCATTCATCATTTGAGGAGCCAAGTGCCTTCTGAAGCATAGATGCCATTATTCCTTTCTGTATTCTGTCATTATTTTGTGGATTTGATCAGTGTACTCTTTGTAAAATGTTTGGAAAAGTTCCAATTTGTACTCTGTTTATTTTCTGAAATTAATTGGAACAAGTGTTCTAGGTTTGGCCACAGTACTCTGAAATCAACTCAGGGTAAGACAAACACCTGTTCATATGCAACTGCTTTATCTATTGTTAGTCAGTATCTCTGCCTGGAAGAGAAAAGGTGCTTCAGTGATATATCCACCTAGGCTGAAAAGGACTCCAAAGGTTCCAGTAACTGAATTTATAAAAATCTCCTGGAAAATTAGTAATCTGACTATAATTAAAAGGACAGACAAACTCTCCATTTTGGACCGTAAGCAGCTTGCTCCAAGGACAATCAGGATAGCTGGGTTTGTGCCTGCTCTTTTCCATCTTAAGACATGACAAGAGCAAGGGGAAAGAGAATGATTCCATCATTTCCACTCATGCTCACATGCTACAAACAGAAGTATATGTCTTAATTATTCTTTTGGTTTTTAGTATTTTCATGGACTACATTATCCTTTCCAAAATTCCAGAACATTTGCTTATTGCTCCTTCCAACTACCAATTAAAATAACAATCTATTTCTATGCTTACCAGAGCACACAGGAGAAAGGAAATCCTTTTAATGAACTTAGCTGGATTCCCAGAAACTTCATCACTGCATACAGCATACTCAATTTTATTCAAAGAATCTTCTCAAATTTCTAATGATAACAATCAGTGAATGCTATTGGTTTGGTAGCAATTTTTAGTCAAGGAGTGGGCTAGAAAGAAGAAATTATTTTACTGGAGGAATGTCGGATCTCCATCTATCCAGAATTTTCCTGATAAGAGAAACTGGGGGTCAATAAAAACATTCTATCCTCTTCCGTATTAAATGCATTTGGTGCAAATCCATTTTCCAGCAGCTGAGCAAAATTAGTTTACTACAGAATGGTATTCAGTTATGGTAGAAGCCAAGATTCAAGACACAAGAACTCTCTCTTCATCTACCCCACTACCATAAATTTTAATCAAAATATTAAAAAGACATGGAGCCCTTTGAACTCAACCAAAGACCATTAATAAATTGGCAATTTTTTTTTCTTTTAAAAAGATTTCTATGTGGAAACAGTACCTGGTGTTTAATAGGAAATGTGTATTTCACCCACGTTGCTTGTTGCATGGTTTCTTCCTCCTCTTGTTTTCTCTCTTTTTTTTTCACCTTCTCTTTTTCTTCTCTTTCAATAGCTGTCATTCTGCGTAACCTAATCACATAACATACACAATAGCACATATTATTTATTCTAGTCAGCCATTCTTCAGACAGACAAACAAGAACATTTAAAGCACATGGCTCTGCTAGAAATTTTCAATATACTTTGTTTGGAAGAAATGAGTAGAGGGTTTAACCTCCATGAAGAAGTCACAATTGCAAACAAAAATGGGACCAATAATGTGTAAGCGTGTCTCCTATGAATTTTTATAACAGTTACTGCTAAACTCCTGACTACTGACATGTAGTTGAGCTACCAAATTAAGTTTCAGATACATTCAGACATTTTACCTGGTATGTCCCAAGGATTCCCTCCAGATTGGCAACATAACAACTGGTTTAATTGCACACTCCAATATTGCCAAAGCCAAGGCAAATTCTCTGGGTTTGCTACACATTTGAACAGCTTTGATCCAGTTAGACCTGCATTTGACAAAAGTATGAGATGTTTTAAGTTCACTGTATGCAATAAAGTCTGTCTAGCAACTGCAAAACATAATGAACTGCTGATGATGAAAATTACCTTGGCAGTGTTACAGTGACCATGCCAAAAACCTAACCAAATTAAATAGAAAATACCAATTCTCTTCATTTAAATCTCCTTTCTCCAAACCTACCCTTTCTGGGAAGCCTATGACATAAGACCCGTGTTCCCATGCTTAGTGCCACTCAGCCTACAACTAAACATACTGCAAAACATGTGAAACAACTAAGAACTAGATACTGCTTCTTATCTCTGCCTACATTTGCCTTTCCTATCTTCTCTCTGTTTGACTCCGATGTTAAATTTGAATGTAAGCTCTTTAGGACAGGGACTCTTTGAAGTGCCATGCACATTAATGGCACTATATAACTATGTTATGTAAAGTGCAAACATCTTCACCTGTGTGAAGCCCAATTGGGGTGAAGGAATGAAGATGGGATGTTGTTCTCCAGCTGAACGATTGTTAGCCTCAGAGTGGATATTGTAAGAACCTTCGACCCATGAACAGAGCCATTCCATTTGAACTCTCCAGCAGGACTCAAACAAAACTTATGCGAAAGGTGTCGTCTCTTGTCATGGTCTTCCCGGTGCTGATGCTTGTTCAAAGCAAAAGAATTGGTGGCATACTGATTATGGTAGACACGGTACTTCCCTTCTTGACCCAACTTGAAATAATTGTTGATGTTTCCTTTCATCACTATTTCTTTCTTGCTGTTCAATCGGGAAACTTCCCCTTGGGAATTAACCACGAGGACCTTTATGAAGAAAAGGGAACATACATTTTTTAAAATATACAGATCTTCTTCAGATATAGATTTCATCTTTTATCTAACTGCTTGAAACCATGTTATTTTTTAGGAACCATAACACAGAAACCTAGCAAATACAGTTATTACACCATATTTGATGAAATAGTCTCAAGCAATAATATAACCCATCATGAATGTTAGCCTTCACAAAATTATGTAGCTTTTTTTGGTATGCTGCATTCCACTTCCCCATGTTATGCTAGGATTGTTAATAAAACAAATTCTGGTGCAAGTGCTGATGTTCTTAAGTCCAATCCTATACACATTTGTCTGGAAGTAATTGTCTGCTGAGGTCTAAATACCCAAAAGTTGCCAGATACTTGTCTGACCTTGGAAGCTAAGCAGGGTCAGCCCTGGTTAATACTTAGATGGGAGACCACTAAGGAATACAAGTGCTGTCAGCCAGTGGCATCACTAGGGTTGGTGTCACCTGGTGTAGACTGAGTACACATAATAGGATTGCATTGTTAGTCTTTGACTTGAATTGATTAGCTCTAACTAATGTAAACCCATCAAATCAATTGTTTAATAATGCATCAACATTTAGGTAAATCTAACTCATCTGACTGGTCTCTTCTATATCTGGAGCAAAATATCTGAAATATCAAGACTTTGTTTCATAATAAAAATTACTTAGTTAACAACCTTAATTGGCATACATACACCAGAAGTACCTTAATTATTAATTTTCAAAAGCAGCACAAACCTCTTTGCCCTCTTTAAATTGCTTATTTGCTTCATGTGCTGCAGCAGCAACCTGCTGACTTTTTAGCTGGCTTAATTTGCTGTCTGGATTTCGTAACCTGGTGACCATTCGTGTTGAACCTGGGGTACCTCTTCCAGTGCTTGGAGATTCACTTCCATTAGATCTTTCCCCTGTTACAAAACAAACATTTAAACAGTGGATATATAGAAAGGCAAATTAGTAAACATATATTTAATTAATTGGATTTTACATCCTGTCTTTCTTCCAAAATGCAACTCAAAAGCAGCTCTCAATATAAGTTAAAACAAAACACCATACATACTCAACTATGTCAACCTTGTGTGTAGGTCGAGGGCAGGTTTGGGACCCAGATTTATGGAGTCTGATATGAACCATGGATAAATTGAGGGCAAAACCTAGGGGCATGTAGCAAAGGAGCTAAAGGATGAAGCAAAGGGAAAGGATGCCAAAGAACTCAGAAAATTCCAGCAGGCCTAACTGTTTCTGCTCACCCTTAAAGGCTGGATGGATGATGGGAACTACAGCAAATGATGGCTGTGCGATTTGTGGGGGAGGTGACCAGGCAAAGGCAAGAAAAAGTACATGTCAAAAAGGATGAAAAGGCAAAAAATAAAAAAAAAGTGGCAACTATGTTAGCAATGATTATAGCCTTTAACTTTCATGTTTAACTTTGACTGATTTTAACCCTGGAAAGCTGACAAACATACACAAATATCTTCAGATCCTTCAAAACTCAATTCTTCCCAATGCTCCTTTGAGGGGATGCATCAATGAGCAGCCACCTGCACCATTTCCCCAACCAGACCCTTTTGGAAGGTCAGAAGGATGGTGCAGGGGAGAATAGGAATTGTTGCTTCTTTTAGCTACTTTTGGGATGGACTAAGCTCTTGCCTTTTATCACTCTACTCAGAGAAAGGGAATGAGGATTCCTTTTTCTGATGAGGGTTAAAGTACACTACTTACACAGACCCGTAGATAAGTCAGCCCAGGTTTTTGGGGTCAATTTTTGACTAGAATTTCTAGACATATATACTTGAGTATATACAGTAGCTAAACCAATATATGATACAAAAGTTAAAGCAACATTAAATCATTAATCCAATTAAAAGGACAGATATGTATGAGGAGATACGAGCTTTCAGAGGGTCTGGAGCTAAACTGTATATGGTTTTATAGATTGCAATGAGCACTTTGATCAATTGTGCACCAAGAGTACACCCAAGCTATGAACCAGAGATTTCAGGGTAAGTGTAACCCCATCCAGCCAAAGTTGAATCTCTATTTCTTATCCTGCCTTCCTCTGCCCAGGGCACCTCTGCCTTGTATTTATTTATTTAGAGGATTTATACCCTTCTCTTCAGCCATAAAGGCTCTCAGAGATGCTTACACATTGTTAATCTGACATTTCCTTGCCCTCACTCTTACAATCTAAATAAGGCATGACACACAAGTACAGTCTGCCCTCCGTATTTGTTGACTTGCCATCTGCAGATTTCAGCATCTGCGGATGGCAAGCCTGCATGGGGTGAAGCAGAGGAGGAGGAAGGAAGAGGAGGTGACGGCCATGGCAAAAGGAGGAAGGAAGAGGCAGAGGAACAGGAAGAGGCAGGTGGGGAAGAGGAGGAGGAAGGAAGGAAGGAAGGAAGGAAGGAAGGGAAGAGGTAGAGTGGAGGTGGCAGGGGGATGAGGAGGAAGAAGAGAAAGAGTGGTGGCAGAGGGAGAGGAAAAGAAGGAGCAAGGAAGAGAAGAGAGGAAGACGGCAGCAGAGGGGGGAGGCAAAGTTCCATTGTCCCCAAGGTGGCTGCACCACCATTGAAAACAATGGGACTTGAGCATCTGAGGATTTCGGTATCTGCAGGGGGCTTTGGAACAGATCTCTCCGTGGATACCGAGGGTCCACTGTAAAAGGGAATGGAAGTGAGGGAGATGATTAAGTCCAGCAGATACTGGCAGTTGGGATGGAGGGTATGTGTGTCTTTAATCTGCTTCTGGGCCTAGGCATGACCAAGCTGTGCTTGCCTCTTCTTCTCTCTCTCAGAGCACATGATAGTGTCAGTTGAGATGTCTTATATGGATTAAGCCTCAATTTGTTTGCCCTCATCTAGTCCATTGCTGGCAAGAGACACTGGTTTAGTACTGAAGCTGCTTTTTAAAAACATGCAAATTATGTAATTTAAAAATAAAGATTACCCAGCAGCAAGCATACCCTAGTGACTGCTTTATTCTTACCTAGCTCATCTGAGCTCTGAGATCCTCCTTCGATATTTTCCACTTCATCAGAAGTCTTCACAGATTCATTCTGCACAGAATTTAGTTCATTGCTACTGCTGTTTTCTGGTTCAGACAAGAGTGTTTCAGCAGATGAACCAACACTCAGACTAGGAACTGGATTAGTTGCTTCATCTACAAAAGACAACTATTTAGGTACTTAGTACTATCTTAATACTTAAAAATACAAGATGAAAATCCTGAAGTCAGAAGGCACTGAAATGGCAACAATGTGAAAATATACATTTAGTAATGCACAAGTTGATCAATGAAAAGAAAACAGAAGGAATTAATAAATAGGGATACTGTATATTTAATTTTACAAACACAGATGTCTCTTCTGTAATGAGAACTGTTCCGTTTCAATTTTAGTTCTAACAGCTAAGGATTCTGATCATGCATTTTGGCCAGTGTGATTATGGATTTAATTACCCACCAAATCTCATGGTGCTCCCCTTCCTGGACATACCACTGTCAGCAGGAGAATTGCATTTCAGTATGCTCAGCAACATAAAGGAGTCTCTGCACAACAATGACTTTGGCACAGTGACTGGAGAACCAGGTCAAAAGTGCTAGGTCAGATCTCCAACACTCTTACAGCAGGGGAATCTCCCAGTTATCTCTGATTTCTAACTGATGATGGCAAGGGGTTTCCCCCTCCTTCCAAGGAGAATCCCAAGAGGGCAGGACTTCACAAAGTAAGACGTGTATCCCCAGGATCCTTTCATGTCAACTAGGAATGCTTATAGCAGGGGTAGGCAACCTAAGGCCCGGGGGGCCGGATGCGCCCCCCCCGAGGCCTTTGGACTGGCCCCAGGCCAGTCTTCCCGCCGCCACCGCCCGCCATGATGATATTGATTATTGTTGTTATTACTTGTTCTTGGAGTTTTCTTTGCAAAATCTCCACAGGGGGTTTGCCATGGCTTTTCTGGGGCTGTGAGAGTGTGCATGCATATTTTTTTTAATTAAAAAAAAAATTTGTTATTTTAATTTTTATTTATTTATTCATTTATTTATTTTTGGTGCTTCGGCCCCCCAATTGTCTGAGGGACAGCAACCCAGCCCCCGGCTCAAAAAGGTTGCCTACCCCTGGCTTAAAGGCTAAATTAGGTTCACAGGTAGGAGGTTCCCTGCCCTCTTTTAGCACAAGGGGAGTGGGTCAAATTAAAACTATTACTGGACAGGTGTTTGTTTCTATATACAGAGAGGTATATATCATTTTTCTTAAGGGAGCAAGTAGATGAGAGATTTTTGAAGCACATTTTTCACCACACACTCCAAGACATTCTACTTGTTGGACTACTCTGCAGGAATTGTAGAATGTGAAATCATACGTACAAAAAACTGCTACTATTGCTCTATACCAGGGGTAGGCAATCTAAGTCCTGGGGGCCGGATGCGGCCCCCTAAGGCCTTTGGACTGGCCCCAGGCCGGTCCTGCCGCTGCTGCTGCCGCCCCCCGCAATAATGATATTGATTATTGTTGTTATTATTTGTTCTTGGGGTTTTCTTGGCAAAATCTCCACAGGGGGTTTGCCATGGCTTTTCAGGGGCTGAGAGAGTGTGCATGCATATTTATTTATTTATTTATTTAGGGTGCTTCGGCCCCCCAATAGTCTGAGGGACAGCAATCCGGCCCCCGGCTCAAAAAGGTTACCTACCCCTGCTCTATACTCTGATCTATTCTTGCCTGTAGATCAAAACAGCTGCATTCCCGTTATCACACTATCCATAGTTTCCACACAAGGTTCCCCAAATACTACTGGACTACAACTTGAGAAACTCTGACTTCTGCCTAGGGCAGGGGTAGGCAACCTTTCCCCTTTAAGGGCCAAGGGACTTCAGCTCCCAGAATCCCAGGAGCTATTGGCCAACATGGGACTATTGGCCAACATGGCTGAGGCTTCTGGGAGCTGAAGTCCCTTGGCCCTTAAAGGGGAAAGGTTGCCTACCCCTGGCCTAGGGCTTCTGAGACTGGAGTTCAACGGCATTTGAGGAGCCAACTTTGGGAACCACTACAATAAGTTATAAGTTTAGCCTGATGTGTATCTTCTCTCTCCTTGTTCCACACAGCCAGAAGGAAGAAGCCAAAACTTTTGGCCAGGATTCAATTCTTTACTTCAATTTCTGTTGAAGAAGAAATTCTTCCACTAGCAGAATTAGGAAGGGTGATCCCCTCCCCTTTCTGGAGCATCCCAGAGCCCTAAAAAAACTTCTCTGGACAGATGTAAAATTCTTCACCTGAGCAGGTTTCTGACAGAACAGAGATCCTCAGAGAGGAACAGGAGGGGAAGACCTAGTTCTACTGGCAAAAGCAGAAAAATCCACAAGGAGCACCCCAATAGATCCCAGCTTTCACTTCTACTTTAAGTTAAACTGTTTGCTGTGTCACCCAGAACTAGGACTGCAATTAATAGTGATTTATTTCAACAATACAGTTTCAGAAGTCAATGACCTAGATTTAGCTTGTTTAAATTTGACCATGTAATGTTACCTATAAATTAGTGTGGGAGACAGCACAACAAATTTCAGTTAACTAAAATGCAAAAACAAAATCTTAGGGAGGATAGCAGAACATGAATATTAGGCTTACCGTAGCCTATGTACAACATACCAAACCATGGATTAACATTACATACAAATGTGGTCCTTGTGATCACATATGTCTGGATGATCTTTACTTAAATCTATGTAACATATGCTTAGGGTTTATGGCAAATAAACAAAGTTGTAAAGGAAAGTGAAAACCTACACTGAACTTAATCTAATTCCAAATATTTGGAGGACAAAGCGATATGAGCCTGTTGAACACTACCAACTGCATACAAAATAATCACAACATACAGTGAGACATTGTCCAGCAAAACAGCAGCAGCAATAGCAAATACTCTTAAATTAATTTACTTCACCATTATTAATAAGTATATTACTATTCTCTAAATTACAGGCATGTATATACTGTCTTTGTACCTGTGACATCCTTGGGAGGCTCTGATGTTGAATTCTTGTCTGCTTCATTATCATCAAGGGTTTCTGGTTCACATCCCACTGTGCTCTTCACTTCAGAAGCATTAGCTTCTCCTGTAGCAGGCTCTGTGATTTTGCCTCCAACAGGCAATGTCACAGAGTTGCTTTTATCCCCATCTGTTGGCTCTACAGTAAAATGCACAAGAAATCTTTATAGATATTTTTCCAAATTGGCTCATAAATAAATATAGATAATGACATGCATACAAAAATTAAGTTCATGAAAACTGTTTGCATTGGATACATTCTGTAGCATGATTAGAGAAAAATAGCTGACTGTGCAATCAGAAAATGCCTGTATAAATCAGAAAACAACGGATTAAACATGGAAATATGAAATCTACGTTTTTTAAAAAAAACCATTAGAGTGAATGGTGTTCCAATAAATATTGTCTTTACCTTCTTTGCTTCCTTTTTCAGAACTTTCTTCAGGTGATATTTCCTTGCTTACATCTGGCTGTTGGTTTGAAAGCTCTTCTTTGCCATTATCAGCATCTGTGCTGTCTTTATTGTCAACACTAGCTTTTTCCTTTTCTGTCTCATCAGCCACTGAGTTTTTATCCTCCAATGTTTCACCCTTTCTGATTCTGGATGCTTCCAAAATTTCTTCTAAAGGGAAAAGGGGCAAATTTGGACAAAGACAAAATCAACTTAAAGGCTACAGCTCTAGGACCTCAGGTACAGGTAGCAGAGCTTCTGTCTTTCTCCCTTACCTAAAACATCCCAATGTACAACTGACAGATCCATGTAGTAGAGCAAATACCCAATGCAGCTTCATTCTGTGCAGTACTACTTCCACATGGACCTCTGCTCTGTTTTTGAAAGGGCAAGTTTACCCGTCAATATGCAGTGTCCAAGAAATGTCACAGAAACTGACAGAATAACCAAGATTTTGTACACTGCTCAGTCAATATGGATTGTCTAGAAATTATGTCAAAGAATATATATAAGTATTATTTGTTGAATTTATAAGATGAAGATTCATGAATGGATTATACAGTACATTAAAAGAAGCAAATATTAAGGCTCCTGTGGAACCAACAGGAGTACCTCCTTAGTAAGGACAACTCAATGATAGGACAGGACATGGAAGAAGGCATGTCCTACAGAATTCTACAAGATGGTGCAATACTGAGCTGAGCTGTGGGATTACAGAAAACTCAACTAAGGCCTGAAACATACGGGCCAAATAAGGCAGCTTCTGGACACTTTGGGGGGCTGACGTTCAGATGACATATGCCCCCAAAGCTCCAGTGCCGTGATCTGGTCCTTTGAACTGGATCAAAAAGGAGCAGATATAATCTGGTTTCTGGCTGTGCCAGTTTGGGAACGCAGCAGCCACATGCTTCAGCCCTAAGAAGGAGGGTAAGAAATCTGACCTACTCCTGGCATCAAATCATTTAACTGCTGCAAGAACTCCCAGTGTCACCAAAAAAGTGTTATGTTTTGGTAGAAGAACAGACTTGGAGGAAGCAGGCTGTTGTTGTGCACCTTAGTTTCCGATTTATAGTGACCCTAAGGCAAATCTATCATGGGGTGTTCTGTGTATGACTCACCCAAGGTCACTCAATGGGTTTCCATGCCTGAATGGGGAACTGAACCTGATCTCCAGAGATGTAGTGCACTGCTCAAACCACTACACCACGCTGGCTCTCAGGAGGCAGGTACATTATTCCAAAATATACTATAGCCATGTCCTCCAATGGGAAAAATGGTCACAGCAAAGTCAGGAACATATAGTTTTACTCTCGCTTACCCCCCCCCTCTGTTCATACCTTGAGCCATTGCAGTATTTAAAATTACAGTTTCAGATGTAGTTGCATCTGACTATTGCAAAGAAACATAAGTCAGCTAAAGTTGGACTCTGGGCTCTTACAAAACACAGCACAGCCAAAAGGGCTGATGCTTAGGAAGAACAGGAGCAGCTGGTCTTACCCACTCTGACTCACACTTAAGTGTTCTTTCTTTTATCAAACAATGAAAGTTATAAATGTTGCCAAACATTATGAGAACCTAAATAATCCCACTGTAGCAAAACACTACACTACAAATGTATATTAAACCAAACTAGAAGCCCAAGAAACTAAATTAAAAGATGTCAAAAACCCATGAGGACTACAGAAGTTTGAAAAAGTGCCACAGCTTATTTACAGGAAAAGAGCAGAAACACATCATCACCAGTACCTTCTGCAGGCAGCACAGACACACTCAACTTTTTCTGTAAATATTTTTAATATATTTGATGTGACAAAACACATTAAAATAGTAAGCATGGTGAAAGCAGTAGTAACACAAAATAGTAGAGACTTCTGTTTTGGCAACTAGGGTTTGTCCCCCAGAGTACACACACACACAATTTTGCACTACCCTTCTATTTAACCCCACCACAACTATTGCTGCTGAAATTGTTACTCCATGCCACCACAATATCTCAGTTTCCAAGCAATTATCTGGTAGGGAATCTCTGAAAACATGTAAAATGTGTATAATGGAGAATGTACAACTATCCTTACATATGATCACTTAACAAATTCGGTGTACTGTAGAGTGACAAGGAGTTTAGTACTGAAGGGAAATTAATGATAGTGCAGAATGACGTGAAAAAAGTTCATGGCAAAGTCTGTCACAGTCCAAGCTAAGAGTCTCTTGACAACACAAATGAAAGCACTGAACACATACTACTTGGCCATAACCCAACTTTAAAAAACTGGCCAGTGACTGACAATCATATACTACACGAAACTCTGTGCTCACCATTTAGGAGTCAAACAGAGCCCATCTTTGGCTATTTGGCAAGAGGACAAATCTGATTTAAGACTTTCAAATTGTTGGTTAAGACTGAAATAAAAAAAATAAGATAGAAAGAACAACTACAGCAAAAGGAACCAGATGAATCAGAACATGACAAACACACATGAAAAATGTCAAAGATGAAGAATGACTGTTGTATCTATGACTGAAGTGGCAGTAAAATATTGTTTGTTACAAGAAATGTGAAAATGCTTGCTGTTGTTCACAGTACAACTACCTGGTGCCCAGAAGAAGGGCACAGATGAGCAGTCAACAAGTACCATGTGTTAAAAAGATGAATACTATTCACAATATAATCTCAATGGTCTTGGATGAGAAGGCCAAAAAAAGAAAAGGGAAAAAAGATGCTTATAGTAGAAAATATATTTCTTCTGAATAACACTGGAAATACAGGAAAGATAAATATGCCAACTGTTAATTAGGACAGAAATAATGCCATTATGTCAGGCAAAGATAAACAGTGCTAGCAATGAAGTATTAAACTGATAAATGAAACAGCTTCTCACTTGAAACTAGTTTAAGATGGGTCCTGAAAATGTATTAAAGCTGAATATGTAGTTCTTACCAGCCAAGACTGAGGGAAATAGCAAAGCTCTCATTGTTATAATAAATAAATAAATAAATAAATAAATAATAACAACAACAACAACAATAATAATAATAATAATTTTTATTTATATCCCGCCCCTCTGCTAGGCAATCGGGGCAGCGTACAACATTTCAAAACATTTCAAAACATCAAAACAAACATCAGAACAAATAAATCAATTCGAGTCCCATCCCTCCTTCCCACACCCACCCATTCCCCCAAAACAAATCAAACTAAACAAGTTAAATAACAATAATTAAAAATATACAATTTAAAAATACATAATCTTTCAATATCATTATGGTCCTCCGAGGGCTGCAGGCTGGCCAAAACAGTCCTCCGCGGCCTTAGAACGCCGCCGCTCGCCGCGTAGTGCCGGAGGAAGATGGAATCAGGCTCCTCCCGGCTGCATGCAGGTGCGGCGGCTCAAGCCGCTCAGGTGGTCCTCCGAGGGCTGCAGGCTAGCCAAAACAGTCCTCCACAGCCTTAGAATGCCAAGGCCGCCACTGGTGCCAGTGTTCGGGCTGTCGGGCTGGCTATAAGGCCTCCCTGGAGTCAGGTGTTTCAGGGGAGGAGGGGGTGGGCTAGAGTGCTCCCCGCCCAGCTCAGAGTCCTCACCAAGGCCGCCGCTGGTGCCGGTGTTCGGGCTGGCTATAAGGCCTCCCTGGAGCCAGGTGTTTCAGGGGAGGAGGGGGTGGGCTAGAGCGCTCCCCGCCCAGCTCAGAGTCCTCACCAAGGCCGCCGCTGGTGCCGGTGTTCGGGCTGTCGGGCTGGCTATAAGGCCTCCCTGGAGTCAGGTGTTTCAGGGGAGGAGGGGGTGGGCTAGAGCGCTCCCCGCCCAGCTCAGAGTCCTCACCAAGGCCGCCGCTGGTGCCGGTGTTCGGGCTGTCGGGCTGGCTATAAGGCCTCCCTGGAGTCAGGTGTTTCAGGGGAGGAGGGGGTGGGCTAGAGCGCTCCCCGCCCAGCTCAGAGTCCTCACCAAGGCCGCCGCTGGTGCCGGTGTTCGGGCTGTCGGGCTGGCTATAAGGCCTCCCTGGAGTCAGGTGTTTCAGGGGAGGAGGGGGTGGGCTAGAGCGCTCCCCGCCCAGCTCAGAGTCCTCACCAAGGCCGCCGCTGGTGCCGGTGTTCGGGCTGTCGGGCTGGCTATAAGGCCTCCCTGGAGTCAGGTGTTTCAGGGGAGGAGGGGGTGGGCTAGAGCGCTCCCCGCCCAGCTCAGAGTCCTCACCAAGGCCGCCGCTGGTGCCAGTGTTCGGGCTGTCGGGCTGGCTATAAGGCCTCCCTGGAGTCAGGTGTTTCAGGGGAGGAGGGGGTGGGCTAGAGTGCTCCCCGCCCAGCTCAGAGTCCTCACCAAGGCCGCCGCTGGTGCCGGTGTTCGGGCTGGCTATAAGGCCTCCCTGGAGTCAGGTGTTTCAGGGGAGGAGGGGGTGGGCTAGAGCGCTCCCCGCCCAGCTCAGAGTCCTCACCAAGGCCGTCGCTGGTGCCGGTGTTCGGGCTGTCGGGCTGGCTATAAGGCCTCCCTGGAGCCAGGTGTTTCAGGGGAGGAGGGGGTGGGCTAGAGCGCTCCCCGCCCAGCTCAGAGTCCTCACCAAGGCCGCCGCTGGTGCCGGTGTTCGGGCTGTCGGGCTGGCTATAAGGCCTCCCTGGAGTCAGGTGTTTCAGGGGAGGAGGGGGTGGGCTAGAGCGCTCCCCGCCCAGCTCAGAGTCCTCACCAAGGCCGCCGCTGGTGCCAGTGTTCGGGCTGTCGGGCTGGCTATAAGGCCTCCCTGGAGTCAGGTGTTTCAGGGGAGGAGGGGGTGGGCTAGAGTGCTCCCCGCCCAGCTCAGAGTCCTCACCAAGGCCGCCGCTGGTGCCGGTGTTCGGGCTGGCTATAAGGCCTCCCTGGAGTCAGGTGTTTCAGGGGAGGAGGGGGTGGGCTAGAGCGCTCCCCGCCCAGCTCAGAGTCCTCACCAAGGCCGTCGCTGGTGCCGGTGTTCGGGCTGTCGGGCTGGCTATAAGGCCTCCCTGGAGTCAGGTGTTTCAGGGGAGGAGGGGGTGGGCTAGAGCGCTCCCCGCCCAGCTCAGAGTCCTCACCAAGGCCGCCGCTGGTGCCGGTGTTCGGGCTGTCGGGCTGGCTATAAGGCCTCCCTGGAGCCAGGTGTTTCAGGGGAGGAGGGGGTGGGCTAGAGCGCTCCCCGCCCAGCTCAGAAGTAGTGGCAAAGGATAGCAGCAATTACTGTAAAGCAAAGTGCTCAGCAAATAAAGAATAGGAACACATACTGCGATACTTCAAGTATCACATGGTCAGCTCTATGGTGAATAGTCATCAAAAAGAAGTTGAAGATTGTGCTAAAAAGACATTTTAAGTATTTACTAGCATAAATATGGAGACCATCCTGAGTCATGCAGTTTTTGAGGTAAGCTTTAAAATTTTAATCATGCCTTGTTGTTACAGTGTTAAATATTTTAGTATTGTTTCTTAACGATAAAGAGATCTTCATTTCAGAACTGAGTAAACTTAAGCTGGTAGTCCAGAACCACATAAAGTAAGTGTTAGTCGTCCTACTGACAGAATGGCTTCTGTCACACATGAAGAATGGCTTCTGTCAGTGGAAGAGGAGGAAAGTAATTACCCCTTCCCTTCACCACTGCCATTTCTCAAATCTGCTCTGTGGTTGGAAGACACTCCAGAAAGTCTCCTTGCATGAATACAAATCTACTTGTCTGATCTTAACACTGAATTGCTACATTAAAATAAATGCATGAAGGCTGTATCTTACAATTTCTTATGAGTATTTATGTAATTTAGTACAGATTACTATGCTCAGTTATATTTTGATGAGTCTAAACCTGAAAAATTGTAAGAGGCTGACTGAGGTCCAAAACACACTGCAGAAATAATTCTGTTTGAGACCGCTTTAACTGCCCTGGCTCAGTGCTAGTGAACCCTGGGAATTGTAGCACCAGAGCTCTCTGACAGAGACTGCTTAATGTCCCGCAAAACTACAGTTTCCAGAATTCCCTAGCACTGAGCCAGGGCAATTAAAGTGGTATCAAACCGGATTATTTCTGACGTTTGTTTTGGACCTGATACTATTTCATTTCAGAAGTGAAAAGATAGCTTAAAGCATGCTTTCTGTGGGCCCAAAATTTGGGGCATAATGACCATATGGATGTATGAGAATAAATGTACTTTGTGCAGTAATTTAAAAGAAAATCTATATAAGTTAATGTATAGACGTTAGCTAAACCCAAATAAACTATCAAAATGGTTCAGATTGTTTCAAATCAATATTGAGGATGTCAAGATAAGGAAGGCTCCTTTTGTCATATGTGGTGGATTTGCAAGAAGGTGAAAAGTTACTAGTTTCAGTAACATTTATATGTTAATCCAAAAAATGTTAAAGATTTTGTAATGTTACCAGAAATGTTTTTGTTAAGCCTTATGGATAAAGACATGGATAGTAAACAGGGATCACTTCTTCAATATGACAACAGCAGAAGTAATACTGTTTCCTCAAACTGAAGCACTGACAATGGAAGTATGGATTGTTAATGCTGCTGAGTTAGCCCAAATGGCAAATTAACAAGGGTTCTAAAGGATAAGACAACAGAAAACATTTTGAAAGATTGAAAATAGTATGTGGACTCTTTGAGAAATAAGAAAACTAATGATGTAATAATCTGTGGCTATGGTTATTAGTAATTTTAGTAGGATTATTTAGTTTGATCTGTAATGGTAGAATAATCCCCCCTTTTAATTTTATTTTTGTTAGTCAGGATGTGGGGGGGAGGTTCAAAGCCCTACTGTGTATTAGTTATATGTCTTTTTTTTTTTTTTGCTTTTTGCTTTCACTCTTTGATTGAATTTTGTTTTGACTGTAAACTAGATTGTGTCAAAAATCAATTTAAAAATTAATCTAAAAAATGCAGTTTTTAGCAAATAGCTTTTTAAAAATGTATATTGTAAGCTGCCTTGGATTCCATTTTGGGAGAAAAGTGGACTATGAGTGCAATATATAAATAATATATTTGTTTCATGTTCTGCTTAAAGATGTAAGCTATAAAAGTGCATAGACTTGGCTCTAACAGTACCACTGCAAAAGTAGAAAGCACACCTGTCTGTGTGCCTAGAGGCAATCCATATGCAGCTCTACCGTATGTATTTCCTTCTCCCCAAAAAGGCCACTATGGATAGTTCCCAGTACACTGTATTGCTAGAAGTGGGCCGGAAAAAGGTAGGGAAAACAAGTAACTGCCTATACACATAACAAAGAAAGGAGGGGGGCAAAGAGAGAGATGGAAAGAATGAAATGCCTTGGATCTTTGAAGCCAAGCCGTATTTTTGTCCTCTTTTTCTGTTTTAAAATGGAAATGATTTTGGCTTATCAAAATACAGCCATATTGATTTAGTGAGGTCTGAACTCCTTGAGATAAATAATAATAATAATAATAATAATAATAAAATTTATTTATATACCGCCCAATGGTTGCCCAATCCGGGCGGTTTACAGCATAAAACAATTACAGTAAAAGCATATCCCCCCCCCCCTTAAAACAGTATTAAACAACGACATAGTTAAAATCCTAATAACAATTAAATGAAAAAAAATCATAACATAACAATTAAATTAATAAACCCACAACACATCGCCCCATTATTACTCTGCAGGGGAACCAAGGTAAATAATGTCACTGAAGGAGGAGGGAACAGCCCGGGGCCGGGCTACTTAGTCTGGAAAGGCCTGCCAGAAGAGCTCCGTCTTGACAGCCTACAGCCCGAACACCGGCACCAGCGGCGGCCTTGGTGAGGACTCTGAGCTGGGCGGGGAGCGCTCTAGCCCACCCCCTCCTCCCCTGAAACACCTGACTCCAGGGAGGCCTTATAGCCAGCCCGACAGCCCGAACATCGGCACCAGCGGCGGCCTTGGTGAGGACTCTGAGCTGGGCGGGGAGCGCTCTAGCCCACCCCCTCCTCCCCTGAAACACCTGACTCCAGGGAGGCCTTATAGCCAGCCCGACAGCCCGAACACCGGCACCAGCGGCGGCCTTGGTGAGGACTCTGAGCTGGGCGGGGAGCGCTCTAGCCCACCCCCTCCTCCCCTGAAACACCTGACTCCAGGGAGGCCTTATAGCCAGCCCGACAGCCCGAACACCGGCACCAGCGGCGGCCTTGGTGAGGACTCTGAGCTGGGCGGGGAGCGCTCTAGCCCACCCCCTCCTCCCCTGAAACACCTGGCTCCAGGGAGGCCTTATAGCCAGCCCGACAGCCCGAACACCGGCACCAGCGGCGGCCTTGGTGAGGACTCTGAGCTGGGCGGGGAGCGCTCTAGCCCACCCCCTCCTCCCCTGAAACACCTGACTCCAGGGAGGCCTTATAGCCAGCCCGACAGCCCGAACACCGGCACCAGCAGCGGCCTTGGTGAGGACTCTGAGCTGGGCGGGGAGCGCTCTAGCCCACCCCCTCCTCCCCTGAAACACCTGGCTCCAGGGAGGCCTTATAGCCAGCCCGACAGCCCGAACACCGGCACCAGCGGCGGCCTTGGTGAGGACTCTGAGCTGGGCGGGGAGCGCTCTAGCCCACCCCCTCCTCCCCTGCAACACCTGACTCCAGGGAGGCCTTATAGCCAGCCCGACAGCCCGAACACTGGCACCAGTGGCGGCCTTGGCATTCTAAGGCTGTGGAGGACTGTTTTGGCTAGCCTGCAGCCCTCGGAGGACCACCTGAGCGGCTTGAGCCGCCGCACCTGCATGCAGCCGGGAGGAGCACCGGCGGACATAAAGTCCCCGCCTGATTCCATCTTCCTCCGGCACTACGCGGCGAGCGGCGGCGTTCTAAGGCCGCGGAGGACTGTTTTGGCCAGCCTGCAGCCCTCGGAGGACCATAATGATATTGAAAGATTATGTATTTTTAAATTGTATATTTTTAATTATTGTTATTTAACTTGTTTAGTTTGATTTGTTTTGGGGGAATGGGTGGGTGTGGGAAGGAGGGATGGGACTCGAATTGATTTATTTGTTCTGATGTTTGTTTTGAAATGTTTTGAAATGTTGTACGCCGCCCTTATTGCCTAGCAGAGGGGCGGGATATAAATAAAAATTATTATTATTATTATTATTATTATTATTAAGATGTTAATTGACGGATCTCGTCCGGCAGGTCGTTCCAGAGTCTGGGGGCGAACACAAAGAAGGCCCTCTGGGAGATCGCAGATAGCTTCGATCTTGGTGGCTCTAAAAAATTTCTCCCAGAGGATCGGAGCGCGCAGGGAGAATTGTACAGGAGGAGGCAGTCTCTGATATAGCTTGGACCCAAGCCATTTAGGGCTTTAAAGGTAATAACCAACACCTTGTACTGGGCCCGGAAGCGAATAGGTAGCCAGTGGAGGGACCTCAAGACCGGAGTGATGTGGTCCCTCCTAGATGTTCCTGAAACAAGCCTGGCTGCCATATTTTGAACTAACTGTAGCTTTCGAACCTGGCACAAGGGTAGTCCCATGTAGAACGCATTACAGAAGTCAAAGTGGGAGGTTACCAGTGCGTGCACAACAGTCTCGAGATCCCTTACTTCCAGAAAAGGGCGCAGCTGGCATATCAGCCAAAGCTGATAACAGGCACTCCTGACCGTTGCATTAACCTGATTTATCATCAGGAGCGACGAATCAAGGAGCACCCCCAGACTGCGAACACAGTCGCTGGAGGAGAGTGTGACCCCATCCAGGACTGGAGGTTGCAACCCAATTCTTGGTTTCGGGGCTGCTACCGTGAGCACCTCCGTCTTGTCTGGATTCAGTTTCAATCTGTTTTTCCTCATCCAGCCCATTACCGCCTGAAGACATTCATTGAGAGAAGAGATGTCATTGGAATTCGAGGCCGACGAACGAGACACGGAGAAATAGATTTGAGTGTCATCAGCGTACTGATAACACCTAGCACCATAACTCCATATAATCTCACCCAGCTGCTTCATATAGATGTTAAATAATGTCAGGGACAGAATAGCTCCTTGAGGGACCCCACAAGTGAGTTCCCTCTTACTGGAACTACAGTCCCCGACCAGCACTCTCTGGGACCTACCTGAGAGGAAGGACCGGAACCACTGCAAAGCAGTGCCCCCGATACCTAACCCCTTCAGGCGGTCCAAGAGGATGCCGTGGTCTATTGTATCAAAAGCCGCTGAGAGGTCTAGGAGCACCAACAGGGTCACACTACCCCTGTCGATGCTCAGACGCAGATCGTCGGTCAAGGCAACCATGGCAGTCTCAACCCCAAAGCCTGTCCTAAAGCCGGTTTGAAATGGGTCTAGATAATCGGTTTCATCCAAGACTGCTTGGAGCTGAAGAGCAACCGCCCTCTCGATTACCTTGCTCAAAAATGGCAGCAATGACACGGGCCTATAGTTTCTCATATCCAGGGAGTCTAGGGAAGGTTTTTTCAGGAGCTGCCTAACAGCCGCTTCCTTTAAACAGGATGGAACATATCCTTCCCTGAAGGATGCATTGACGATATCTGTGAGGAGTCTCATCAATGCATCCCCTCCCTGGACGGCCAGCCATGATGGGCAAGGGTCGAGAGGGCAGGTTGTCTTCCTCACCTTACCAAGCAGCTTGTCCACGTCCTCGGTACTCACAGATTGGAGCTGATCCAGTATAACTACATCGGCGGAGTTGCTGGACACATGGGCAATATATATATGGTCTCAAGTGATGTCAGTGCATGAAATTACCCTCTAGTGCTGCTAGCAGATGCAGGTTTTCCATAACCATATGGAAATTATACATAGTGACACAAAAATACTCACACTGATTGGGAATACAATCTGCCAAGTAATGAAAACTCTCAGAGATGCATAATGACTAAAAAAAGTACATAATCCCCTCTTCATAAAGCTAATATATGTGCACATTATCCACTGAACTTTGAATCCAACAGATATAATACCTAAATCCAGTGCCAATTCCCTGTCCCTTAATTATTTCATAGAAAACAGCTGCATTTGCATAATTCAAACATAATGCCTACAGTTGGCCTACTAAATCCTTAATTGATCTGTTGCCCTTGAATGATACTCATTTACTAATCTTTTGCTCCATATGAGTGAGAAAATAAGACAAGAATTCAGAGTTTATCATCGTTTTCCATTACATTTGATCTTGGAAATGATCAATTCCCAAGAGGCCAGAATAGGATATGAAGCCATGGTTTAAAGTCTTTTATGAATTTTGACTTCACTGGATGCCATGAACCATAGCTACCAGTTTGCAAACATTAGCAAGCTATGTTCAACTGTGTTTTTTTTGGCTTCCTTCTTACAATTGGGGGACATGTGGGGTTGATTTCCATTCCTAGAGAATACAAAAACCACATGCAGAATCATATATAGTTTGAGTCTAACAAGGAACTGGGGACAGCTATTTTGGTTGAATTCATTTGCTAGATACAAGCTGAAAGAATTAATATACAACATCTGAACTTTGCATTCCAAGAATGGTAGGCTATTAGAAGAACAATATGGAGTTTCTACTGTCTGTTTATCCTTTTAAAACAAAGGGTTTAAAACAATTACTGTATATACTCGACTATAAGTCGACCTCATGTATAAGTCGAGGACAGGTTGGGGGGGGCAGAATTATGAATTTTGCCATGATCCATGGATAGGTCAAGAGTAAAACTTGTGAGGCTCCTTCAGTGAGTGTGTTATGTGTGCGTGCAGCAAGAGGGGCTCTCACTGAGGCTTTTTGTTTCATTTTCGTGAGAGAAACTCTTACACAAACAGCAATATCAATCAATCAATCAATCACCCAGGACTCTTTCTGCTTGGCTCAAGAGAGAAAGAAACTGCATGGGGAAATCTGAAAGAGCTGCTATCACATTACCACAGTGACCCGTAAATAAGTCAACATGGGATTTTGGGATCAATTTTTGGGTATAAATTTTTAGACTTATAGATGATAATATACAGCATGTTAGTGATTTTTTTTGGAACAGCAATAAGAAAGCAAAGCAAAGCAAAGCAGCTTCATTTATATACCGCTTCATATCACGCTATGGGGTGTCTAAGCGGTTTACAACTGTGAGCTGATTGCCCCCTAACAAGCTGGGTACTCATTTTAGCGACCTCGGAAGGATGCAGGCCTGAGTCGAGCCTCAGCCCTGGCTGGTATTGAACTCACAACCTTGTGGTTTATGAGTGAGTGGCTGCAGTACAGGCATTTAACCACTGCGCCACCAGGGCTGACCAAGAAGAGCCTTGGTCTACGGCTTGTAAATTTTCAGATAATTTAAAGTGCAAACAGGATTGATAAATGCACATGATAAATTCATGCATTATAGGGTCATTAAATGTTCCTTCACAGAACAGTCATTTCACAATATTAACCCAATATACCTTGGCCTTCCTAATTTTTTTAAACAGCTATTTCCTTTCTCTCTCACAGATCTTTTGTCAATGGGATACAAGTTAAGAGTTAGACATTCAAAATGTATTTGATAAAGAATCACATGTAATTAGCAATTCAAAATTAGTTAAATAGATTCTTACCATTTGCTGCAGCAAGAAACGATTTGTTGCTACCCCGTGCTTTATTAGTAAGGTCTTCTGTTATATCCATATGCCGATGAATTTCTTCATGCATTTCTTCAAGAGTTTTGCAAAGATCAGCTTCCCAGTAATCTTTGTCAAGGCATTCAATTAACTCTGCCAGCTGGACTTTTGTGCTATAGTACCAGATTTTCTTATCTTTCTCACACTCTGAATCTTCCTCTCTGCGACAGTATTAGAATAATTGTGCATGAGTTGGCAAGGAAAACAGGAAGAAGAATATCAAAACATAGCCAATGTTCGCTTTAGATTGTTACAGGTTGTCTGTTCTTCCCTCCCCAATCATCCATTAGCTGCTACCAAACTCATATGATGAATAGCTGCTAAAATGAATTTTAATATTGCTTCCCAATTTGGTTTGTATAACATGATTTGCTATATTACTTAAGAATTGTACTACCACAACATACAAAACCTTTCCTATATTCAAAATGTTTTTCCCCTATGCCATATTATATATTCCAATACAATGCCACTCTATTCCAATATTAAATGAGATTTCAAGGAAGTTGTTCCAAAAAACAACAGTGGTTTACCTATAGCACTATATATAACAGCACTTATATTCTCACCCAGATCTAAATGGATTTTCAGTTTTGCACTACACACCAGATTCTCTGAAGGACCGGGGGGTGAGAAGAAAAGTAAACCATTTGGGTTATATTATTACATCCAGAACCTGCAATTATTGACCAATCTTGGTAGCTGGAAAAAAATTAATTCTTTTCTTATTTGGGGAGTTTTGCCTCTGATATCATGTTGAGCACTGGAGGCACCCAGAAAAACATACGCTATTACTCTGGATTAGGAAATGTACCCCAAATGCACTTGTGAAAACTACAGATGTAGTCTGAAAAAACAATGCTGCAAAAGGTCCCATGTTCAATCCCATCTGTCTTCAACTAAAATATCAGGACATCAGGTGAGACAGGGAAGACCTCTGTCCAAGACCAATCTCAATTCAAATACATAGCACGGGACTGTATGCCTTATCTATCCCATGGACCACTGAATGGACCAATGATCTGACCCCCCCCCCCCCAAAAAAAACTTAGCATGTTCACCCTTTAAATTTTAAGGCTCAAAAAAAGAAATTTTAGCTGATTTGTTCTTTCAAGCATGGACTGGTAACAAGTATTTCTCTTTTAAATCTTCATATGAACAACCCTAGTTCATTTCTCCATTGTATTCTGTAAACAATTATTTAAATATTTATAATGTAGGCTTGAGAAAAACAAGGAATCTATAAAATCCAACAAGGGGACAAGAGTCAGAAGTATTCAAAAAGTCAGGCCCCAAATGGGAAGCTATGGACTTGAGTTGATAATATTGTCATGGGCCATCTCAGAAAGATTTCTGTGTGTCAGTAAACCTCCCCCCACCAAAAAAAAAAAAAAAAATGAATTTGTCATCACATCCTACTTTTGAAAATAAGCTCTCTGGTGGTCCAAACTTTCAAAACAAAGAGTTTTCCTCCTATTTATAAGGTTTGATTAGTTCACAGGACTGATTCAAAATGTGTACATGGGTCAATTTTTTTGAAACTTTGGCAACCTGACTTACCCATCTCACAGCTAAGAGTGAGAAGCACAAGCTTGTGAAAACACTGCCTATTTGGCCCCCAGTACATAACTGTATACTATACCTTTCAGCCCAAATACCCTAAAGAAAGCAAATCCTGTCTGATCTTGAAAGCGAAAAAGCATTTGCTTTGGTCAGTACTTGGATGAGAGACCACTAAGGAATCCCAGGTGCAGTAGGCTATATTTCAGAGGAAGGAACTAGTCAAATCACCTCAGAAAAGTGCTTGCCTAAGAAAACCCTATGAAATTCATGGGGTTGCTGTAAGCCGACAAGCGACTTGAAGGTACACACACACGTTTTGGAACTACTTAGCGTGGGTAATTCTTTTGACTTCAAAATACTATTAACTCAATAGTTGATTTTCTTAAAAGACTAATAATTGGGAACGATCACTCAGACTTCCCTGTTTGCAAAAAAAGTGTCTGTCTTTTTCTTTCAAGAGTTATATGGAATGATGACCACATTCCTGTACCTATAGAAAAGTGCTCTATCACATTTATCTATATTACAATTTGATGAAGTAAACTGTCATGTTACCACAATTTTGCAATCTTACACACAGGTACTGATGAGAAGACATGTACAGTCCTGAACTGTTAATATTCCATTTTGTAGGATGAACTACCTCTAATATGTACAGACTCATACAATATCCAGACAGTTGTTCAAATTCCTCTCCAAATCCAATAATCATACAAGTGTAAGGATGTTCCATAGAAGTAAACACATCATCCATATAATGTAGCATTTTTAAATGTTCCAATTTTTTTCCTCTTTAAAAATAGCCTGCTTAAAATTAAAGAAAAGCATGTAAAACCTATAGTTAAACTATAGGATGGAGGAGGAAGGGTGGGAGCATGGAATAGACAAAAATCATCTCTATGCTTCCTCTAGTACAGCAGCATCAATTATATCAACTGAGCATGCTAGGCTTTTTATCTCCATATTCCTCACTCAGAATTCCTTTCCTTCTAAACTGAACTGTCCTGCAAGCTGGCTTCTACTTATATACAACTGCAGAGATCTGTGAATGTTGCCTCAGCATCTATGGGGGCCCCTGTTTAAATCACCTTCATTTCCCTAGAACAACTCTAGGAAGAAAGGAGGTGGATTGGTAGAGAGGTCTGAGCTTCGCTCTGGCTGCCTGGCAAAGGGGTAGGATGGTGCAAGGCTCAGGTGGTGACAGGGGAAAAGGCAATAGAGGGAGATGGAAGCAGGAGGACAAAGATGGAGCAAGTGGGGGAGCAGGAAGAAAAGAAAGAACAGAAACAGAAAAACAGTCACAAATATACAACATCCACAGAGCATATGCCCTTTCATTTTTCACAGGGTACAAATGCAAGTCTCATCCAGCAAAAATGAAACAGATTTTTACACAGGTGCCTACCTACTATATTAACGATTACAGTAGTTTTTGAAGAATGCACACTAGGAAAACAAAAACAAAAAAGCACACACAAAAACTGTAGAACCAGCACTGCTAGCACATTAGACATGGATACAAAGCAGAGCTCCTAATGAACTCATTCTTACAAAGAACTGTTCCAAATCCACCATGGTATTTGTATTTGGTGTTGTTGTGTGCCTTCTGTTTGTTGTTGTGTGCCTTCTGTTTGTAGTCATTTCCAACATATGGAAACCCTATCTGAGGGCTGAGAGAGTGTGACTTGCCCAAGATTAAGTGGGTTTCCATGGCTGAGCCCTGGTCTCCAGAATAATACTCCAATACTCAAACCACTACCCCACGGTGGCTCCTTTGGTCAAATTCCAATTTCAGTCGCACCTTGAGTAGACTCATTGAATCAATTGCTGAGGAAACCAACAATTCTGTAACTCTGACAACACAATATGTTTCTTCTAGTTGGGTTTAGCAACTGCATTCAGGCCTTCAAGGAAGCCACAGCCCTGAGTTTACAAGACATATGCATTCTGCAACTTGATGGTGGCTTTGTGTCTCTCACAATGGTAGAAATGATGGGATTAGATGTGTTGTTAACTGCTGTTGTCTACTTTGACTAATGGAGACCTCACCAATGAGATATTGTCTAAAGTCATAAATCCTCAAGTTCAACAGAATAGCAACCAAAATTGGTCCATTCACCTAAGTTCAAAATCTAAATATTAACCCTTTGAGTAGATGCCTTTTCTCAGGTAACAATCTAAATCACTGAATATGAAAGAAGAAATCTTCAGTTTTGCAAAAAATATTTATTTGTCTCAATACCTGGAAACTATTCTCACCAGTCATGGATATTTAAAGTGTAAAAACAGAGAGAGGAAGGGTGGGTATTGGAGTATGTAAAGGAAGGTTTTATTTCTCAAAATTGCCTAACAAGTTCAGTCTAGTAAATATCTGTGTCGCTTTCTTCAGGGAAAAACAATTTGAAAATTGACCTACAGGGATCTCAAAAAAAATTCCCCAAAATTTATCTCTAGTTAGTTGACAGGGATATTTTGAAAAATAAAATCTTCTTTTACACATCCTGAAACTCTCTATCTTGTACAACAGATTTATTGGCTGTTTGTAGTCCCTCCTGCTTTTATAGCAACTTACAAGCCTATACTGATACTGAAAGAAATCAGTGGAATTTTATGTGCCTTTGTTTGCCTGCCTACAAAGTAAATGAAATTATTCTGGAAGCAGAATGGTATCCATTCAAATGATCAAAATTCAAGAGCTTTATGAAGAATGTTGCTTTTTAGTTTTGTAAAATTTTTACTGCCCTTGATAGTAGTAGCTGTACCTAGCAAGCAGATATATTGGTCATAACACCATAGTTTAGTAGTTTAAACTACAGTCTCAACTACTTTAGTTTAAAATCAACATGCAGAGATCCATACTATATCTCCTTACACTAATTTTTAATGTTCAAAACATAATGAAAAGCTGCCATCTAATACACAGTACCAGGTAATTCTTAAACAATGAAGATTATTTACTACACTAGATGCAGCAATATCATACATTAATTTGAATTAACTTGTTTCTAGTGAGTTTTGGGAGATTGTACAGCTCTCAGTTATGTAGGCAGCTAAGGGGTTTCCCCTCGCCCTCAAAATGTACACCCTGATTCCACCCAGAGAATTCAGGTTCTTAAGAATTTCAGTTTCTGTTTTGAAAAATCCAGTTTCAACCTGCATATCTACAAACCTATTTTTGAAACTGAATAAGAAAGACCTACTAAAATACCAGAAACCAGTGAATGGTAGAATAAGATATTTTAAAAATCCTATAGTGCAAAATCAGCATAATCTAGTATTGGAAAAACAAAAAGGGGAGAGCTGAATGGATTATTGACCTGAGAAAACAAGCCTGAGCTGTAGGATTATGTATTTTAACTGACAGGCTCAATTGCACTGCACCCCTTCACCTACACATTTTCTTTCCTGGGTGCATGTTTTTTCTTCAAAACTACAGGTGGACAGACTCCATCAAGGAAGCCATAGCCCTGAGTTTACAAGACTTTAGTAGGGCTGTTGATAACAGCATGGTTTATTCATCTATTTGCTGCCTTTCTCCTAGAATGAGACCCAAGGTGGCTTCCAAAGGCAAACAGTTAAAATACCTTAATAAAATTTTAAATGCAATTCAAAATCCCCCATTATACAATATAAAATCATTTAAAGGCCATACAAAATATATAAAAAATAAATGAAACACAGATCTCAGCAAAAACCTTCCCTCCTTAACCATTAAAAGCCTGCTTAAACAGAAATGCCTACTAGCAAAAGGAAAGCAGGGAGGCCAAGCCTAGCCTCCTGCAGAAGGGCTTTCCAGAGGGCAGGAGCAGCCAAGGAGAAGGCTTGGAGATTTCTCATTCATAGAGCCATTATAAGTCAAAGTCGACTTGGCAGCAGTTAACACAACAAAGGGGTAAGGATTCTTTTGCCCTCCAGATATTCTGGGCTACAAATCTCATCATCCTTTACCTCTGGCCAAGAAAATGGGACTGATGAGATTTGTCGTCAGAAGCAGCAGGAATGCATTGGTTTGACTATTCCACAGTATACTCTGCACACACTGGATCCAGCCACTGTACTGTAAAATGTAATGCTGTGCTGAGATGGCATCACTTGATCCCGATTTTGATATTCCTACAAGGAAATGCTGGTCTCTTAAACACTTACTAATGGTATTGTAACAGCAACACAGCAGTATTTTCACATGTCTGTATACTTACTATTTCATCATCTACAGTTACTCTTCAGAAAGGAAAAGAAATCCTCTGAAACAAGGAATTTGCTACTTTGAAAACATACAGGCTTCCAGCAGTGGAGAAGTGGTTAAATGCTGGTATGCAGCCACAACATTGTAAATTCAATCCTAGAGGAGGACTATCCATTTCTTAGATCAGTAAAATGAGTAGCCAGCTTGTTGGGGGCAACAGGCTTACACATTGTAAACTGCTTAGGGAGTGCTAGTTCACTGATGAGTGGTATAGAAATGTACTTGTTATTGTACTTGCTAATTCTACTGCCTCTAGTTTTAGCCATTATGTAGGCCCAACCTCTAAGGTAGACCCCACTGCATTACATCAATAGAAGAGAATCTTTCAGACCAACACTTTGTCGAGTTACCTTGCTTCTAAAATTATCATTCATATTAGAGAGGAATACTGTACCACAAACAAGGACTAGTTTGTCATTTTAACACAAAAGGCCTATAGAAATCATCAACTGAAGCAATTTAAAAAAATCACACTTGGAAAAAGGATCTTTTAAAATTTTCTTGCTACCATCTCAGAAAATAATATATTAATGACCATAAAGCAACACGAAGTAATCAACATCCAAGGTGCCTTGCACCATACATAAAGTTAAAAAATAGTGCAATCAGGGTTTGTTACTTGTAAAATCTGACTTCTCTGTGATTCAAATTGCTGTTTTATGAGCACCTAAAAAGCTGTGAGAAAACCTTGATTCACAAGTCAGTTATTTACCTTTACCTAGTAATTTTGTTGCCTTTGTTTCTGTTTCTAACAAGGGCTCTTAAAAATAACCATGTAGCTTATCGCAGCACCCCTCTCTTAAAACGGGGCTAGGTCGCTTTAACTGCTCTGGCTGCCTCCTGTTGCATTTTGGGGTTTGTAGTTCAGTGAGACTTAAAGGCTCTCTGGCTGAATAGTCTAAATGCCCGTTCCTAAACTACAAGTTCCAGAATGCAACAGGAGGCAGCCAGAGCAGTTAAAAATGACCTAGCCCCATTTTAAGAGTGTAGAGCAATAGTCTCCCACTTTTAGAAGGAAAAATTGGAAAAAATCATTTGGACATTTGTTAAGAATTATCTTTTTAAAACATGGAAACCACCTCTGGCCATTCAGAATATTTTCTCATGTCACTGCTACTTTCAACTTCTGTAACCATATGAATAGAAAAAAAGTGTAGCTCTATCGCTTTGCATCACTATCCTATAACAGACTTTTGGTATTTGGAATTGAATGAAGCCACTGCTTCAGCTACAATTCAGAAGCTGCATGCAAGGTAAGAAAGAATGTTTTTACAAAAATACTAAGGACTCAATAGTATTATACCAGGGAGAAGTTAAGCAGTATTTTGGGAAAACAAGAAGGAATTAATATTGTTGTATGTCATAGCTTATTTTTTTTAAAAAGCCAAAACATATTTCCATCCCCAATAAATACAATTATACCCCAAGTACTATAACACAAAATTGTCCTTGCACTGACAGAACATTAAACTCCTTTTCCTAAGCTCAAAACATCAAGGCCTAAATCCAAACAATAGTCCCAACTAATAGTCCCAAGTAAATTTAACCAATTGCTAATGGATCTACTTTAGTTGGAACTAGCAACTGGATTCAGGTCCAAGAGTAAAATTAAAATGGTAAAAAGCAGGTTTAAAAGACATGTGCCAATATGTGAGTGCATTCAGAATGTTTACTTACATAACGATCCTCCTGTTCAGGAACCAGTATTTCCTCCTGTTTCTGTCATATCCAATAGGTTCATGTCGAATGTATGGTTTGTTTTTTTGGATTTCAGCAATACAGTCTGTTACACCAGGCACCTTATGTGCTACACAAACTTCACACTGCCATTCATCCTCTGGTACCTCTTCAAGAGGTGGTTTTACACACTCCAAGTGATACACAGCTGAGCAAGTTTCACAGCAAAGCAAATCCCCCAGTTTGTGACAAACTCTACAATGGTCATCATATTGTATCACACCTTCTGAGAGTAATTCCTCACGTGCAATGTTTGTTGTAAGAAACTGATCCACTAAAAATTGCAGAACTTTAATTTTATTCTCAACTGGTCCATAAGGGTACTCCTCTGCCTCTTGAAAAGGAAGAACATGATGATATTCCTTATCACTCTCACAATATACCCGCAGAACCTCAGGCCACGTCATCCCATCAATGAAATACAACGTGGAATTAACGCTATCTTTGAGGTCAGCAGGACCAAAGGTAGTATTTGAGGTGTCTTCTTCACGTAAAACAGCTTTTAAAAGCACTATGTGCATCTCTGCCATAAGTGTACACTGCTCCTGGCTTACTAGAGCAGCACAGAAGTCCTCAAAACGAAAAGGGGACAAGCGCAGGACAGTGCCAAAGTTCCGCAGAACCTCATAGATGGCAATAACATTCATTATATGTTCGTTAGGCACCATTAAGTCTTCTGAGGATTTAGGTAAGTCAAGAGAAGGGATGTCTTTTTCTTCCAAAATTGGTGAACGTGGACGATGTATTCTTTGTCTTCTCCTGCCTGTAAATAGAGACCATATAAGTAAGAACATGGTAAGAGAGTACAAGCATCATGATGATTATCACCAACTCCACCACCCTCCCTTGCCCCTTCCCGAAACCAGGACTTAAGGCAGCTTACAAATTATAGAACAAATATAATGCAGATAACACACACCAAAGATCAACATTAACATTGAACTAATTATCAAAAACATTTAAAAATACTGTAAAACATACAATTAAGCTCCTTTTTGTTTAGTAAAAAGTGGTTTTAAAAAACGGTACAGGTAAAACAGTATAAAACCCTCTTAAGATCTTCTTAAAAAACCAACAACTTCAGTGCTCAAGGACTGTCAGAATAAGAAATCTTTGCCTACTGAAAGGAGGAAGTTCAGAGAAGTTACAAAGAAGGCCCTAACTTGTACTCCACAAGCTGTGCCTGGGAGATGGTACAACTAGGAAAAGTGCCTCTCTTGAGGATCATGGGGCCTGGGCAGGCTTGTATGTGGAGATATGGTCTGTCAGATAGTCTGGACCTAAGCTGTACAGGTCACAGAAATGCTCTGAATTGCACCTAGTATTGCCAGCCAAGATATTGTAGAAAGGGAATAGTATTGTCCCCAGTTAACATTCTGGCTGTAGTTTGTTTGTTTTTTAAAATTGATATTTCAATATACTCCCCAAAGGCAGTCCCACTTAGGGCACATGTAACTAAGGTCCAATCCACACTGCAAAAATAGTTCAAGACCACTTTAACTGCCTTGGCTCAGTGCTAGGGAATCTTGGGAATTGTAGTTGATTGTGGCACAAAAGCTTTCTGACAGAGAAGGCTAAATATCTCACAAAACTAAGTTCCCAGAATTCTGGCTGCTTTGGGGGCTGCTTTGGGGGCATGTGTCATATAAACAATACGACCTCAAAACAGCTGGAAGCCGCTCTATTTGGCCCGTCTGGTTTCGGGCCATAATTTAAATTGAGAAGCGTGTCCTCCTAGGGGCACACTTTTCTATTTTGGGCTAAATTTTCTTCCAGCAATGGGGGGGGGGGGGGGAGGCTGCACAAAAAGGCCATGCAGGTTGCATGTGTTCTAAGGACTACTCAATTACCCCTGCTCCTATAAATAGAAATAAAATCACCCCTCCTTTCTCGCAGACTTAAAGTCTATAGATCTGCATATTCACAGAGGGGCTACCTCCATGAAAATCAATGGGGCACCTCCCATGGGCACGCCCCATTATTATTATTATTATTATTATTAAGCCTATGGGGCTTGAATATTCCTGAATCTCCGTTTTCATGGGGTGTGTGTGTGTCCAGAATGGATCCCCCACAAAAATGGAGGGCCAACTGTAGTCACTCTACTAATTAATATTTTATTAAATAATGTTGCATTCTAGAGGCACAGCATCCATGTTATGTCCAGAAGTACACATATGTCCTGGATTGTGACATCTGTTTGAATTACTTCTATCTTTTGCAACCCTACCTATAGATATCAAGATAAATCCAACGCTAGTTTTACCTAGAGGAGTGCTATTCAATGTAGTGGGTGATTGACAAGTCAATGTAGTGGGTGATTGACAATTTGCAAGTCATTGGTTGCTGGTCCACAGTAAGAAAAGAAAAACATTTTAGCCAAAGAAGATCTACCAAAATGAATGGGGCTTGTTAGCAGAAATAAATGGAAATTCTATTACATTTCAATGGGTCTACTCTAGGCAAGACTAAAACTGGATGAGTATTTGTACTTTGTGTGTTATTTTTCTCTGACATTGGAAAAGCAACATAGTACCTCAGTTAAGAGTACCTCTGGTGTCAGAGCAGTCTCCTTCAACTTGGTATTCTCTAGGTCAGGAGAAGGCAACCTTTTTAAGAACTGGGCCAGTCTCCCGTAGCCCAGGTCTCAGCTGGGCTGGGGGGGAGGGGAATGGCGGTGTGCGCACCCTCCGCCGCCGCGCACGACCCTCCTGAGCATGCGGCCGCCGCGGCCACCACAGCCGCAGCGCCACATGTCGCAGCTGCCATTTTGGAAATCAAAATGGCAGCCGCGATGCGTTTGTGCATGCGCAAGAGTACCGCGCATGCACAAACGCGTCGCGACCACCATTTTGATTTCCAATATGGCGGTCGCGGCGAGCACGGCCGCAGAGTGGCAAAAACGCACCGCACTGGCAGCGCGCGGCGGCACCAGCAACTTTCGGCCTGGGCCGGTAAGTCCAGTGACCGGGGCCTTAACCGGCCCCCGGGCCGTAGGTTGCCGGTCCCTGCTCTAAGTGTTTGGGATTAAAACACCCCTCAGCTCTGACTACTGGCCAGCCTGATAACAGACGTGAACTGTGGCCCAAAACATCTGGATTCTGGATAAAACCAACTTGGGATAGACTAGTGCTTCTCAATTATTTTCTGTCATGCCCCCCCTAAGAAGAAGAAAACATTTTGCGCCCTCTGACAGAGGACTGATTTCCGGGTCTAAAAGTCACACGGGCGGGTTTGGCCAATCAGGATAGAGCATCATGTCTATCCAATCGGGTCCTTTGCATGTGTCACATGCGTTGGCGGTCACGTGGTCCTCCGCGTCAGGCTGCTACTGGGGCTGCGCTGGGACAATCTCCAGTGTTCGCGCCGCGCTGCTCCCTCTCTCCAGCCGTAGAGCTTTACGGAACCTCGCACCCCCCCTTGGGGGCGCGCCCCACTATTTGAGAAGTATTGGGATAGACAATGTTATAGCCACCTAAAAATTCAGTTGTTCTGTTGCTGGAACATCCAAAGGAAAACACACACCAGTAAAGATAATGAAGCAACATGTACATCCAAGCCTTAGAATCTTACCTATAAATGTACTTTCAAGTATTATAACAATATAATACCGGGGTGGGCAAACTGTCCCCTTTAAGGGCCAAGGGACTTCAGCTCCCAGAATCCCAGACTATTGGCCAACATGGCTGAGGCTTCTGGGAGCTGAAGTCCAAAATCCCTAAGAGGGCCGAGTTTGCCTACCCCTGGAACAGTAGGATGTCAAAACATTTCAATATAAAAATTTCAAACCACTACGCCATGCTGGCTATCTAACATTTGATTGTATTTAATTAAACCTCTCACCTGCCTCTGCAATAACATACCATGCTTTTCCTAATCCCAAGAGGAATCAAGCATCTCTCTCTAATTTTTCAATTTATATTTCACAAAATATCTTAGAACTAACATTACATGCTAAATATTTTTTAAATATTTTAAATATTAAAAGATAATGTGATGTGAATGTCAGCATAGAACCAAGACCATAAAACTTAAAACATCTGAAGCTTTTCATGAAGACTAAAGAGACAGTAAGAGTTTGCATCTATTAATTATTTGATTTTAACTTATTAATTTTAATCAATTAAAACAACTGTATTACAAAACATAACAAAACAAAGAACAACAAAAACTAAAAAGATAGCAAAACGTACGGATGTAGCCTTTAGTCAACTGTCAGCAGGAACTTGTTGCCATTCAGTAACTCATATTTTCCCCATCTCTTTTTTTTTTTTTGCAATTAATTAACATCCCTGCAAAAAGAATCAGGGACTATGTTGTGCATATGCTTGAATACCTAAGAAAGGGGAGCCAAATTTCTATAAATCATTTTCTGTTATCCCTCTGTTTAACCTACACAACCCACCCATTCAGAGGTTAGAGCAGGGGTCGGCAAGGTTTACTTACCTGGGGCCGGTCGCTGGTCCCCAGGTCTTCTGCCAGGCCGGGGGGGGGGGGGGGGGGAGAGAAATGGCAGCACGAGCACTCACACGCGTGCGGCCCCTGCCACCACCCACCCCTGCCGCTGCCGCGCACATGGCGGCCGCCATTTTGTTTGCCAAAATGGCGGCCACGGCTCATTCACGCATGCGTAGGAGTACTGTGCATGCACAAACGAGTCGTGGCCGCCATTTTGGAAAACAAAATGGCAGTCGCGACATGTGTGGCGGCGGTGGCCGACGGTCAGCCGACGGGCTGGCTGCGGGCCGTAGGTTGCCGACCCCTGAGTTAGAGGCACAGGGACCCCGCAAAAGTGGAAAAAATACAAATAATTCTAGGCCCTCCCAAACCATATTTAACAAAAGTGTGATCTGGAGATTCAGTCACCATGGAAGCATTGAAGGAGACAGGGTTCTTTTGCAAGCCAGAAGTGGCCAGCTGGTGTGACTTTCCATTGCCTCTGTCACTGCCCTAAACCATTTTAAAGAGACTTACACGCCTCATTTGCAGCATCTCGGTTTTACAAGCCTTCCAGTCCCTATTAAAAATGGCATACAGTAGCAGCAGAAGTAGCAACAAATAATCTGTGCATAATCAAATCTACAAAAATCAAACCCACAAATGTGGAGGCCGACTGTATTTTAATGTCAATTTCTTTGACGACACTATTTTCCACTCTCTAAGGGGTAGGCAAACTGTCCCCTTTAAGGGTCAAGGGACTTCAGCTCCCAGAATCCCAGACTATTGGTCAACATGGCTGAGGCTTCTGGGAGCTGAAGTCCCTCAGCCCTTAAAGGGGACAGTTTGCCAACCCCTGCTTTAAAGAGTCATTCATCTCTGGCGTCTCCTGTAGTTATTTTCCAGTGCCTGGAAATCTCTTGTCAAGCTGCTACCATCAGGAATTGCCTAAGATCTTTATGAAGAAAATGCTTTATGAATTTCATCAGTGCTTTTAAATGGCTTAGTTGTACAAAATGACAAAACTATTTTGAGGAATTTCTCAGACTTCCAAAAAGTTTGAACAGGAAGGCCATTTCAATACATATAGATCAGCAATCAATCCCCTGACAATGCAGCCCGTCCAACAAAAGCAAAACTGATTTTTGTTTTTGTCATGTAGCTTATCTGGGGTTAAGTGCTATCTATGTGTAAGCTTCAGATGTGCTTTTTTCACTGATGAAACTGATGTCACTAATATAGTTTTTATGGACATGGCTTTCTATCATTTTTTTTAATTCTCATCTTCCTTGCTCTCTTTCCCTATCTGCTATACCAGGGGTAGGCAACCTTTTTAAGCTCTGGGCCGGTCCCCCGAAGTGCTCCTTTCCACTGGGCCGGGGGCGGGGGAAATGGCGGTGCGCGTGCACGCGACCCCCCCGTGCGCGCTGATTTTCAAAATGGCGGCCGCAATGCGTTTGCACATGCGCAGGAGTACTGCGCATGTGCAAACGAGTCGCGGCCGCCATTTTGGAGAACAAAATGGCGGCCGGACGGCCGGACGCGAAAACGCGCTGCAGCAGCGTGCAGCAGCAGCGGCAAGGGGCTGCCTGGGCCGGTAAGTCCGGTGACCTGGGTCGGAACCGGCCCGGGGCCCGTAGGTTGCCGGCCCCTGTGCTATACTATTCTAAGTTCTTAACAGTCCACAAATGCAGGAACCCATGCCCTTATTGTTTCCTTCAGACATTCATTTCTGAATACAGCTGGCCCTCTATATCCACAAATTCTGCATCCACTGATTCGACCATCCCAGCTTGAAAATATTCTTTTTAAAAAATCCCAAAAGCAACTCTTGATTTTGTCACTTTATATAAAGGATAACATTTTACCCCACCATTGTATATAATGGTAGTTGAGCATTCACAGATTTTGGTATCCATGAGGATCCTCGAACTAAAACCCAGCAGATACCAAGGGCCCACTATATACTTAAGGCTCTGATTTGCTTACTTTAATTTATCAATTTGCAGTCAAGACTTTATACTGGTAAAATTAATACTCTGATTTGCTTATTTTTATAGATCAATTTGCAGTCAAGACTTTGGGCCTCGGCAGACGACTAATAGAGTCGTCTTCCGGGCCCGGAAGAGGAGGGGCAGCCGCACGTTCGGCGCCCCTTCCTCTTCCTGAGGTCGCCCCCGGAAGCGCCGGCCATCCGCACGGCCGGCGCTTCCGGGTTGGCCTCACGCCGCGGCGTTTGAGTCAGGGAAAGTGCGCCCGCCGCTTTTAGGGCGCACTTTCCCTTAAATCTAAAAGGAGCGCCAATTTGGCGCTCCTTTTAGATTCGGCGGGGATGCGCCGCGGTGAGGCTGCCTTGGCCCCGCGGCGCTGCGGACCAGGGCGTCTTGGACACCCTCGTCTGCATCCCCCCTTTGTACTGGAAAATATGAGCCTTTGGTACCTATGGATCATGTGATACATACTCGCAGCTGAGGCAGGTTTGCCTCAGCTATTAGATTGCTTGTGTCAACTATTTCTTTCTCTATGACATTAATATCTATGTTGTTTTGAAGATCAAGCATATGTCCAAAAGGGACAAACTAGTGATATGGAAAGGACCAATATTTTAATTCAGTGACTCCCAGTTTTTACAGTTGTTTGCTGAGAATAATTTTGTTATCCTGGATCTTGACCAACATTCAATTTCAGTTCTGCAATCAGTAAATACACAGAAGTTCTGGGAGGTCAATAGCTCTTCTCTTTTCCTGGCCACAAATCAGGAGCTGGATCCCTCCTCCACTCTATGTCACCAACAGGATTCCAGCCATTGTATGAGGACATCAGAATGTTTCATAAAATTATCCTCTAAAGTTATCAATCTCAGGGTCCTTCCCATTTTTACTTGCCACCTTTATTTCCTCCTGTTACTAGCTAATTTAAATCAATTTGCCAACCCGCTGTTAATAGTTCCCTGGTTAATTTTAAACTGGCATACACCCTAAGGAGACCCTTGGGGTTGGCAACAGGTGTTTTTATTACATTAATGTTAATTTGTCAGATGGACATGTATTAAGCGTGTGCTATCATCTTCAGCCACTCAGTGGCTGACTTCCCTAACCAGTGTGTGAGTTTGCAGTCACTATAGTTTGAAAAGTATAGGGGTGGTCTGAAGGACCAAGCTACTCCTCGCAGACCTGGAAAGTGTAGATGCTTCCTTAAGGGGTTGTACTGGTGAATCACAGAAGCGGGCATGCCTACGAATTCCAGGAGTCATCCAGATGGGACAGATACAGCAAGTTCAGGCTTCTGTGTAACAAAGGGCATTCCAGCCCATGTTAACAATAAATTCCTTCTTAAAACATCCCTGCAATTTTATTTTCAATCCTTCATTGAATTCCATAAATCAATGCAGAATAATGGCATTGTCAAGTTCCCTACCATAACATAAGAAGCAACATATATTTTTGAAGCTCTGTAATGAACACAACACATCTTTAAAAAATGGTACCATTAGCAGAGAACTACCATTAGCAGAATGTATTTTTCATGTACCCAATCAAGATTAAGAAATGTCTGGGGGTTCACTATCATTTCTGTTCACATCGTGAAAATATTTGAAGGTTATTTCTGGAGTACTTCACAGAAGTATTGTATAAGGCCATCTTACAATTTATTCCCTAATGCAGATCAGTAAATGGTACCCCACACAAGAAATTAAGGTTCAAGGGGCCCAAGTCATCTTTTTCATTAATAATTGTATTATTGTTTTCTTATGCTTTTTAGCAAATGCCTTTTTAAAAAAATGGAGACTTTAGGATTTCTAGGCATGGACAATTGTAGGAAGATACTCGTATAGAAATAAATGTCAATATTCTGCCACATCAGACAGCAAACACTCAATCTGCACCTAATCAAGAGACATACCTCACTCTGCAGCAAAAAATAAAAAACAACAACACAATGATAATAAAAATTATTAATTTTCTGTCCTTTCATGATGTATTTCACTTTACTCTGCCTATTGGTAGGAGTGTGTAAGTATTTCAACATTATAGTTAAAATGCCCTAAATGCCAATTTGTCTACTTTTTAATTTTTAATGGTTCGGAGTTCTCCTTATGGGATTCTGCCTCTGGAGAAAGGAGAAATTAATCATTGCAATTTCCTTGCATCCTCCTCCTAAGGAGATGGTCAAGGGGATTAGAAGTATGCTTCCATTAATCTAAAATTACATTCACTTGTATAGAAACCTCATCATACTGCTCGATTATCTGCTACCTATGATCAAGTAAGATCTCAGGTCTCTTCCATCTTATGTTTGTAAATACAGAATTACTGTACATTGAGTTTTTACTGAATTTCATCCAGTTGGTTTTCAGTCTACCCTGTCAAGAGTACTGTAGATTTGTTTTCTATAGTAATAAGCCATCCCTCCCAGCTTCATTACAATGTACACATCTGACATGCAAACTTGCTGTATCGCATTTATGTAAACGCTGACCAGCATCAGACCAGACAGAGCCTCAATGACACTCCAACTCATGGGTTCCTCTGATTGATACAAACCCATTAATGAGCCCTTACTGCTGTTCTATCAATTGTCAATCCATCTAACAGTATCATCCAACTTGCACTTTAACACTTTGTGTGTAAGGTAGCAAAGCATGCTGAATGCTCTGCTGAAGTCAAGACATACTATGTCAACAATATATCCCAAATCTACCGAATTAGCCTTATTTTTGTAAAAAAGAAGGTAAAGTTGGTTTGGTATAACTTATCTGTGTTTGTTCCATGTATTCATTTCTAGAAGCTCACATGTTGACAACTTCATCACCTGTTCTCCTTCTAAAACCAAGCTAACTTGGCTGTAATCTCCTAAATCCCCCCCCCCCACTTTTTATGATAACAAATGGCTTCCTTCCTCAGGAATCTCATATATTCTCCAAGGATCTTCATTATCAATCTGCAGATCTAAAATGTTATCAGCTGGTGCCTTGAAAACCATGCAATGTAATTTCTTTGGCCTGGAAGACTTAAAGCTATTTAAAGCAAAGTGTCATTTAACTATCTTTTACCTAACTTGGCCAACAAGTACCTCCTTACAAAGTTCATCCTGTTTGTTTCCAGAATGAACACAACTCTGCTGCTGAGAAAAGACTGAAACAAAACAGAAATTAAGTACATTGTTCTTTTCTCAGCCACTTCACTGTCTTCTATAAGAAGTAAACCTACCACTTCCTCCTCCCTCATATTCACTTAATCAAGCTTCCTGTGCATTTGGTCTTTATAGATCTCTTTATTTTATTTTTCTTATTGGAATAAATAAATTGCACCTTCCGCAGTTCTTTATTCACATTTTTCTATTCTTTTTGAACTCTCCTCCTTTAGAATTTCTATTCCCGGGATCTTACCCAGCTTTTCTCTGCATCCCCTGAAAATTCAACACGGGCTTGTGTAACACCCATCCTGTGGAATTTCTACTCTCAGTTGAAGACTTATTTGTGTGACCAGGCATCTTCCTGATGACCGACCTTGTCAGTTGCCTCTGCAGTTTTTAATTATTTTATTTTTAATCACTGTTTTATTATTTTATTTTAAGGTATTTCTGGTTATTGAACTTTTGGACTATCAGTGATTGTCATATTTTGCTAAGCTGATGGTTGTTATATTGAAATTTTAAAAGAAAAATCCATTTTTGCTGTTGCCACTGCTTTGTGCTCACCGTTGTACAGTCTGCCCACTCGTCATCTGCGGATGGCCCCACTCCATTGTCCTTGATGGTGGTGCATGCACACAGCAGCATGGCCACGCACACGGTGCACTGCCATTAAAAATCACAGGACTTGAGATCCTGTAGTTTTTAGCATCTTGGGTGGTGGTGGTCCAGAACAAGCCCCCATGAATATGAAGGGCCAACTGTACTTCAAATGGTGATTTTTCTGTTAGCTGACTTGGGGGCTTACAATTTTAAAAGCATTTACTTTAAATATTCCACATGTCATCATGAAGGATCACAGAGCAAACAGTTGAACATTCATGGAAACAACTGGCTAACAAGACACTTACAGAACAAATAAATGTGTGTATGAGTACTCAACAGGTAAAACAGAAGAGTAAATGGGAGTTGAGGGTATTTACAGTAGCACTGATGTTATGTAACAGCGTCTGTGTAGTTGCTTAAATCTATGGAGGAAAATCATCAAGCCTGTGAACTGTGTAGCGCTTTTTTGTGTCCATAAGGGAGATTAGCTCCAGCCATATTGATGTGTATAACTGTCATGCAACATATGCAAAGTTAATCAACCACCGGAAGGCATATCCTCGTTGTTTCTGGCTGAAATGCTACCATTTCTTTGTAATATGGTGGCTGCACATGACATTGTGGGTGGAACTTTCCAGTCAGAGTTAAATTTCAGTTAGCCAGCACAACATATTTTAGCAAACTACTGACAACTGTAAACACATCATTCTGGACTTATTTTAGCAAACTACTGACAACTGTAAACACATCATTCTGGACAAAGTGCCAGCAACAGTCACACTGATCTCTACCTCTGAACCTAATAAGGGCAATAACATTTTTCTACCCTGGCACAGACTACTAAGTTTACAGAGTTACAATGAATTTTTATACTATTGTGAAGGAGGGTTTGTGTTGAAGACTCTCTAAAGCAGCCTAAGGGACACTTCAGGGCTTAGACAGGAGACTACGTGCGAAAGGGATCTAGGAGTCCAGGTAGACTACAAGTTGAACATGAGTCAACAGTGTGATGCAGCAGCTAAAAAGGTCAATGCAATTTTAGGCTGCATCAATAGAAGCATAGTGTCTAGATCAGGGGTAGGCAACCTGTCCCCTTTAAGGGCCGAGGGACTTCAGCTCCCAGAAGCCTCAGTCATGTTGGCCAATAGTCCCATGTTGGGCAATAACTCCTGGGATTCTGGGAGCTGAAGTCCCTCGGCCCTTAAAGGGGAAAGGTTGCCTACCCCTGGTCTAGATCAAGAGAAGTAATAGTGCCACTCTATTCTGCTTTGGTCAGGCCTCACCTGGAAAACTGTGTCCAGTTCTGGGCACCACAATTCAAAAAGGATGTGGAGAAACTGGAGCGTGTCCAAAGGAGGGCAACTAAAATGGTGAAGGGTCTGGAAACCAAGCCCTATGAGGAACGACTTAGGGAGTTGGGGATGTTTAGCCTGGAGAAGAGAAGGTTAAGACGTGATATGATAGCCTTGTTTAAATATTTGAAGAGATGTCATATTAAGGAGGGAACAAGCTTGTTTTCTGCTGCTCCAGAAACTAGGACCCGGACCAATGGATGCAAGCTCCAGGAAAAGAGATTCCACCTCAACATTAGGGGGAACTTCCTGACAGTAAGGGCTGTTCGACAGTGGAAGACACTCCCTCGGAGAGTAGTGGAGTCTCCTTCCTTGGAGGTCTTTAAGCAGAGGCTGGATGGCCATCTGTCGGGGATGCTTTAATTGGGAGTTCCTGCATGGCAGGGGGTTGGACTGGATGGCCCTCGTGGTCTCTTTATAATTCTATGATTCTAGAGGGTTACTTTTGGTTCCTCTAAGGCCCATGAGGCTTGCTACTGTGGCTACCATTTTGGGTGATCTGAAGTGATGTTCTATTACTCCCAGTCCCTCTGGGGAAGTATTTGTATTTCCCTGCTTCTTTTGGATGGGGCCTCCAAAACAGCATTATGAGCTAAAATCTGGCCTCAAGTTGAAAAAATGGTGTGTGTGCGCTGAAAACTATTTGAGGGGGGTGGGGACTCAAGAGGGTTCCACAAGCTCCATGGACCCCCTCAAAGGCTACATACAACCTGAAGTTCATAGAAATCATACCCCTTCTCTAGAATTCCAGTCCAGTTGGGACCTCAAAGCCCATAGAATTTGGATGATGGTCTCCCCACCCCCCACCCCCACCCACATAAACCTGTGAGAAGACTCCATAGTTACCTCTTTCATATTTGCCTGCCAGTTGGCATCCTAGTCAGCCCCATCTCTCTCATTCCCCTAAAACTAACAGGCACACTGATGCAGAGGCAGGAAAACATGAGGAAGTGGGCTGCAGAGCACATGAAGCACAGCAGCTAAAGATGCTTTGGTTACTACTTTCCACAGCTGATTATCCACATTTCTGCTCATAGTCAGCACCTTCCTGTCTCTCAGAGAGATACTCCCTGGGAAGCAGGAAGAACAGGCTGCACAATGAGAAAGGAAGCACCTTTCGAGGTATATGGCAGAGAAGCAAAGCAAGCTCCACAGAAAGAAAGGGTCTCTCTCCACAGGCACTTTACACTGCCCAGTGCTAGGAGGGAGGCTCCCTTTTTCAGCACAGAAACACGCAAACTCTCTCTGCATATAAAGCAGCATGTGTGTAAACAAACATATACATGTGTTTCTGCAAATAGGTGAGTATGCAATTATAGTCTGGCCCCACACTTTGAGCTTTGATCCAGCCCACTACTGATATGCATCCATCTGGTTTAGAGTTTCATATGCTCTAAATTTTATTAAACTCTTCCAGCCCTGTTCATTTGTACCAAACAATCCATAACGATTTTCTGAAAATACAAGACACTAATCATTAATGTTCTAGATAGACTGCAATTTTCTATATGTACAGAAGTCTGCTAATAATTAATTACCTTCAGAGAACAAGCAATTGTTCTCTTGCATTTTCAAATTTATTTATTTATTCATTTCATTTCAATGCCACCTTTTTCCCAGGAAGGGATTCAAGGCAGCTTACAAGCTACAAGACAACTGTCCAAGTGTCTAAACCAGTGTTAGGAAACAGGGAGCATTCTTCATCTCCCTGAGCATGAATCTGCTTCTTGGCAAACCACCATTTTCACTAATCATGGTTAGCTTGAACAACAGTTTGCAAAACTGTTTCTAACCATGATTATAAAGTCTTGATCAATCTTAATATTTCACATATTCAACTCCAAGAAGCTGAATGAGGGAGAACGTGCATGGAGAGGAGAGGAAGGACCATGCAAGACTACTGGACACACCATGTTTAGCCAATTAAAGAAAATGTTACATTTTGCAGTGCTTACTAAAATTATGTGAACTTTACCAAACAAAATATTGCACAAGCCTTCCACTCTGAATTACTAGTTACTAGTCAAAGTGAATATAATTTGATACATATTATAAACTATCAATATTTGCCACCCTGTACATCACAAGCAATGGATTTTGTGACTTGGAAATTCACAGTGTAGTCACCTCAGAAAGGGAATGGAGGCATGGGAGGCCCCAAAGCCTTTGGAGAGAACAAAAATATAAATTACTTAGTCTGATTCATCACCACCAGTGGTCAACTGGAAAAATAATGAAAATTTGCTACAATTGCTGGAAACAAGGAGGAATCACAAAACAAAATACAAAATTTGTTGTTTTAACTGTAAGACATAATACTGACACAATATTTTCTACCAATAAATCTTTACTAACAAGGACCACTATATAAATGGGGGGAGGGAATCACCTGTATAGCTAGGATATCACCATAGCACTATTCAACTGTACGTAAATTAATTAAACACTAAACATTAAAATACTGAAATCAATTCATAAACTAACTGTATTTATGCTAAAAATATTATCATCACCAACCAGACATCTCCTATCCAAAATGTGTATAATGACTAAGATTTTGTTGGATAAAATTGAATATATATCTACATACACTTAAACATTAACTGTGATATTTATTAATTTTCTTAATTAACATTATTAATTTTCTTGTCATCAAATGGCCATATTGAAGTGAACAGGATAAATGATGGATAGAGTTTAAAAAAGTTAAACCTAAACAAAACTTTAAACTCTTTCATGTAATAAATTAACTTTGATAAAGTGAATTCAAGAGAAAAGCTGGCCTTTACAATGTATTCTGATAAAAGTACTTCAGTGCATCTTATAAAATTCAAAATCTTAATATATATTAAACTTAAATTAAATTTTAATTTAAAAATGAAAATGAAAATATGTTGATGCTGTGGCACAAAAGATACTAACTAAAGCTACTTTTATGAAGTTTCATAAAACTGTTGTACATTCAATAAAGTGATGGATTTCACTATAGAATCTGTTTTCTTCAAACTGTTAAGTACTGAATTGCCCTTTCAATATATCAACCTAAACTATGTTAAGTTCCAATTCTCATTCCTACCTATTTTCTAAAAGCATATATAAGTATAAAAGTACATATAACCAGATGATATAGTTTGATAATGTTCCCTCTTGCCAACTCCTAAGTTAGACATACAATATGTTATGTAATAACATTTTCCCTAATTAAAGCATATTCTGCTAAGTGTTGGAAGTAAAGCATGATCCACACTAGTTTTAGTATGATATCACTGTCAAAAAAAAGTTGAGTTTGAGTTTTTGCAACCATCAAGAACAACCCCCCTATGCAACAAGTTTAAGAATGTTAACACTGTCTTATAATAGAAATTGTTAAAATTGAAATAAATCAACCACTTATCCAAGCCTAAGAAAAAGATGTACTTTTTAAAAAATCAAAAATACAGCAGGATGGGTTACATAATGTCACTGAATTAAATTAAAAGCACTTTCCATTACCACATACCAATCTCATTTCCATTCTAAATGCACCTGCTTTTCAGCTTCCCATCAACAAATTTCCATTTCTACAGTCAGATATCTGACCAAAAGACATTTTGGTTGACTGGACTCAGAGGCATCTTGCATGCACCTCCTTCCCCTCTTTTTGCAAAGGGATGCTACAGGCATCTTCCTCATCCAGGAGGCAGTGTTTACAAGAATGTCCTTCTCACCCTCCCCCCCCCCATAGTGCTTCAGTTGATTTTTAAAATTGCTTTTTTAATTTCTGAAACCCCAGCCAGAGGTTCATGACACCCATTCTCTTGTCCTCAATTGGCAGGAGCCCCTTCCTTCCATCACCCACCTTCACTTGAGGTTGCTGTCTTCCTAGAGGGTGACCACCCACTTTCCCTTCCTTTCCTTGCACATCAGGAAATGCATCCCTGCTTTAACCCCCTTCCAAACCTCACCCCCATGCGAGAGTCCTTCCAAACCTCACCCCCATGCGAGGTGCCCATTTACCCACCAAGTGGGGCTCCCCTCTCCCCCGGCACCCAGAGAGAAATACTTTCTTCCCCTCCCCCCAAATAAAAATAGTAATCCTGCCCCCCAATCCACCTTGCATGCAAGTTGCCCATCTGCCCATCCAGTGTGGCACTCCTCTCCCTCTTCTTTGAGCAGCAAGAGAAAGATACCTCCCTCTCCAAAAAATAGTAATAATCCCCTCATCTGCCACCCCACCCCACCCCACCTTCCCCAGGCAAGGTGCCCATCTACCCATCTAGTGAGACACCCCTCTACCCCTTCCTTGGACACCTAGATACTTCCCTTTCCAAATCATCATCATCATGCCCCCCCCCGCTCCCCAACACTCCCATGCAAGGTGCCAATCTAACCATCATATGGGTGCCCCTCTTCCTTGGGCACCCAGAGAAAGATACTTCCCTCTCCTCTCCCCGCTCCAAAATAATAATACTCCAACGCACCTTGCATGCAAGGTCATCTGCCCATCCAGTGGGGCACCCAGAGTGATACTTGCTCCCCTCCCCAAAACATAAAAACAGTAATTCTTCACCCGCCCCAACCCACCTCATGTCCAAGGTGTCCATCAAGTGGGGCACCCGTTCCCATATTTCTTGGGCACCAGGAAGAGATACCTATTCCCCTCCCCCAAAATAAAAATAACAACCCCCATTTACCACCCATCTCCAAGATGCCCATCTGCCCATCATGTGGGGCGCTCCTCTTCCTCGGGCACCCAAAGAAAGATACTTCCTCCCTCCCCCAAATAAATAATAATAATCCCCCCACCCCGCTCTATGCAAGGTGCGCATCAAGTGGGACACCTAGAGAAGGAGAGATATACTTCCTCCCGCAAAATATAAAACTAAGAACCCCCCAACTCACCTCTCATGCAAGGTACCCATCCAGTGGGGCAGCCCTTTCCCTCTTCTTTGGGCACCCAGAGCAATGTACTTCCCTCCCCTCCCTCCCCTCTCCAAAACAAAAAATCCTCCAACTCAGCTCCCATGCAAGGGGCCCACCAAGTGGGTTGCCCACTCTTCCTTGGGCAACCACAGAGATACTTCCTCCCCTCCCCCCAAAATAAAAATAATATATGCAAGAGGCCCATCAAGTGGGGTACAGAGAGAGAGAGAGAGAGACTTCCTCCCCCCAAATATAAAAACAACAATTCCCCCAACCCACCTCGCATGCAAGGTGCCCATCTGCCCATCCAATGGGGCACCCCTCTCCCTCTCCTTTGGTCACCCAGAGAAAGAGATATTTTCCCCATAAAATAAAACCAATAATTCCCCACCTGTCCCTCAACCCATCAAGGTGTCATCAAGTGGGGGATCCTTTCCCTCTTCCTTGGAAGAGAGACATACTTCCCTCCCCCCCATAAAACAAACCCATGCAAAGTGCCCATCTACCCATCATGTGGGGTGTCCCTCTTCCTTGTGCAACCAGAGAGAGATATCTATTCCTCTCCCCCAAAACAAAAACACCCCACTCACCACCTTTCTTTCTCCAAGATGCCCATCTGCCCATCAAGTGGGGCGCCTCTCTTCTTCCTCCTCCTTGGGCACCCAAACAAAGACACTCCCTTCCCTCCCCCAAAATAAAAAAGAATAATCCCCCCACCCCACCCCACGCAAGGTTCCCATCAAGTGGGGCACCCAGAGAGAGAGGGAGGGAGGGAGACTTCCTCCCCCCAAAACAACCACCACCCCTCCCTCCCTCCCTCCCTGCTGGGTAGTACCTGGGGTGCTGCTGTAGGTGCTATGGCTCCTGAAGCTGCTCTCGGTGCAGTAGCTGGCGTCGTCCTCGTCCTCCATCCCCTCGGGGTAGTCCGAGTCCTCCCCGACCACCGCCTCCTCCTCCTCCTCTTCCTCCTCCTCCTCCTCTTCCTCCATGAGCACCTCCTTGTCGTCGTCGTCGGAGTCGGGCTTCTCCTCCGCTTCTTCTTCTTCTTCCTCCTCCTCCTCCGACAACACACTCTCCTCTTCCTCCTCCTCCTCTTCGCTCTCATGGTCGTCGTAGACCACTTTGCTGCTGCTCTTCCTCTTCCTCCGCCGGGAAGCAGCAGCAGCAGTAGCAGAGGCACCACCAGGAGCCCTGCCTTGGCTGCCGCTGCTGCTCCGACTCCCTCCTCCTCCTCCTCCTGCCGCCGCCGCCGCCGCCCTGCCCTTGCCCCTGCCGCTACTGCCTCCCCCGCTAGGGGTGCTATTGCTCCCGCCGCCGCCGCCGCCGCTGCCCGCCTTCCTCCGCCCGCCGCCGCCGCTGCCTCTGGGGCTGGAGGAGACGGAGGAGGCCTGGGCTGCCCCCCTCGGCTTGGGCCCGGCCGCCGCTTGGGCCGAGGCCGCCCACCTGCCCCGGCTGCTGCCCCTGAGACGGGACCTCAGGCCTCCGGTGGGGCCCGGCGGCGGGGCGGGGGCGCTCGAACGGGAGGAGGAGGCCAAGGCCGCCGCCGCCGCCGGGGAAGACGCAGTCCCCGCCGCCGCTTGGTTCTTGGGCGGCCTTCCTCGGCGGCCCCGCATCGCTGGGCGCTGGCCGGGGGAGGGGGGGGGGGGAAGAAGGCGAGAAGGAGGCGGCCGAGGAGGCGCTGGGGCTCCGGGTGCTGGGCTCCTCCCCACGGCGAGAGCGCAGGGCCAGAGAAGGAGGGAGGGGGCGCCGACGACGAGCTCAACGCGAAGGCCGAGCAGGGCTCAATGCGAATCGCCGGCGCCCCGCTCCGGATCGCCACCGGCCGCCATCTTGTTTCTTCGTCTCTGCCTCGGATCGCTCCGCTCTGACTGGGCAGGCCCTGGGAGGGTCACGTGGCCCAGGAGGCAGCCACAGCGCCGCGGCGGCGGCGGCAGGGGGCGCCCGAGGGCTGAGGAAGAAGAAGAGGAGGAGGAGGACGGTCCTTGGTTCGCTCTCTCTCTCTCTCTCCCTCAGAGCCGCTCTTCCCTCCTCGCCCCTCAATAAGGTCCAAAACACACCGCAGAAATTATCCACTTTGACACCGCTTTAAGTGCCCTGGCGCAGTGCTAGGGAATCCTGAGGACTGTAGTTTTATTGTGGCACCAGGCTGAATGTCTCACAAAACTACTATTCCCAGGATTCCTTAGCACCGAGGTCAGTTCAAGCGGTCTGAAACTGGATTGTTTCTGCAGTGTGTTTTGGACCTAAGCCTCTCCGAAAGAGAGACACCTGTTTCCAGAGGCCCCCATTTCCGCTCCCTTCGTGTGTGTGTATACACGTACACAAAACACTGTGCCCTCTCTGGCCTCAGCGGACATTTTCAGTGCCCAGGAGTGAGGAAAGGAAAACAAAGGCCGGCCTTTCATGGACGTTGGCACGTTAAGCGCTACTACTGCCTGCTTGGCCTGAGGCCGCCTTCGTGCGCGCGTCAAATGGCCGTTTGGAAAGAGCGGAGCTGGTTTCAAAATGGCTCGCGTGGCCCTTCACCCACACGGCAACCCTCGCCAGCCACGACCTCCCTTTCTCCCAAGGCGCTTCCCGGAGGAGGAGGAGGAGGAGGAACCAGGGCTTCACCCACCGACGGCAGAATAAGAACAACAACACAGTAGTTCACCCTCAGGCTTCTCCTCAGACACTGCGGGTCCCCTTCCCACAAACAAATATGTATAGTGTGTGGTAAATTATAGTATAGTGTTTGTATATATAGTGTGTGTATTTGTGTGTTGTTTTGTGCCTTCAAGTCGCTTCCAACTTATGGTGAGCGTAGGACCTGTACAGACTGCCAGAAATAATCCATCTTGAGTCCACTTTAACTGTCCTGGCTCAGTGCTAGGGAATCATGGGAACTGTAGTTTATTGTGGCACCAGAGTTCTCTGACAGAGAAGGCTGAGTGTCTCAGAAAAAACTACAGTTCCCATGATTCCCTAGCACTGAGCCAGGACAGTTAAAGTGGACTCAATTTGCACTATTTCTAGCAGTCTATTCAGGGCCTAAGAGCTTTACCTTTCAGTCGCCCCTACCATAGAGTTTTCTTGGTAAGATTTGTTCAGAGGAGGTTTGCCATTGCCTTCCCCTGAGGAGGCTGAGAGTGTGTGACTTGCTCAAGATCACCCAGTAATAGTAATAATTTATTGAGGACACTTACAATATATTAATCTAATAATTTCAGCCTTCCATTCTGTAAAATCTGTCATCATACTGAGGACAGAAGAAAGAGAAAGATTGAGAGAGAGCCTTCTCAGTGGCTGCTCCCAAGTTGTATGTAGAAGTTCCCTTCCAAGAATGTCCTGTTGGCCCTCTCTGCTGGCAGGTAAAGGACTTTTTTTACTTAAGGAAGCATTTGGTTTTTAGTATGTTGTGGCGGATAGAGCTTTTAGTGTGTGTGTGTGTGTGTGTGTGTGTGTAGTGTTTTATTATTTTGAATGTCTTTTTAATGTTTTTTAAACTGATTATTAGTTTAAACTGATGATTAGTAAAGGAATCTATAATAAAGTGGTCCCAAGATTTGAAACAAACAATTGACTTAGATTTGTGGGAGAAAACTTGGAAAAAGACAATAAACTATACAATCAGGTTTGATTTAAAAGAAAACCTTTATAAAATGCACCACAGATCGTACATAACCCCAGCTAAATTAGCAAGGATTTATAAAGGGCTTTCGGATAAGTGTTGGAATTGTAAACGAGAAAGTGGGATGCTGTACCATATGTGGTGGAATTGTAAAAAAGCAAAAAACTATTGGACCACCATTCATAAAGCAACGGAGGAAATACTTACAACACAATTTAATATGGATCCTAAAATATATTTGCTGAACATATGTACGGACAAAATGTTAGAACAAAAATATGGGAAACTCCTTTTCTATATAACAGTTTGTGCAAGGATTCTTTATGCTGGAAAGTGGAAGAGTGAGGTGACTCCAAACCAAGAGGAATGGCTGAGTAAACTACTCGAGATGATGCAAATGGATAAATTAACAATATTAATGAGAGATCAGAACTGGGAAAAGAATGAAAAAATTGGACACCACTACTTAACTATATTAATAATAGAAAAATGAAGGAATATGGATAAGAAGTAAAACATGTAGAGATGACTGAGTATATAAACTGATGAGAAACATTTGGTAATTGGACAAATAATTTAAAAGACATATGAGAAATTTAAGATATTGACGCCTTAGTTAATGAGTAACTAGTTAAATCTCAGTTTCCATCTTAAAATAAGAAGGAAGGTAGAATATGTTATACTTTTATAGAAATGACTTGACAAAAGACCCAGGAAGTCAAATGAATTTGTGTTTGTGTTTTTTGTTGTCCAATGTGTCGTTATTTGTGTTATTGTGTATGTATTATATGTACGTATTGTATGTACATTTTAACTTAATAAAGTTTATTAAAAAAATAAACTGATGATTAGTTTAATTGTGTTTTAACTTTTATACTAAAAGTTTTAACACTGTTGTTTTTTTAATGTTGTGTGCTGCCTTGAGTCCCATATATTGATCACTTTGCTGCCTCATGGAGAAAAACTGGAACTATATAAGAACCATTCTGCATCCAGGCACATTACTTCTTTACAGTGCTGTCACCAGGATTTGGGGGATACTTGGGGATGGAAACCACACTGTCCCCCAACCTGTAAGAAGTAGGCTTCACAAACTAGGAGTTGATTTCAGTTGCCTTTTGTCTTCTAGAACACTCTCTGTCCATAGTGGAAATTATGAGGTATGTGTAAGGCCCTCTACACATTTATTGTGTTTATTGAGTTCTCTGACAGAGAAGGCTGAATGTCTCAGAAAAAAATACAGTTCCCATGATTCCCTAGCACTGAGCCAGGGCAGTTAAAGTAGACTCAGTTTGCACTATTTCTGGCATTCTGCAAAAGCCCAAAGTCAAATATGTCATTTTTACCTTTTGGTTCTGCTTTCCAGTAATAATCCAGAGTGACAATAACAGAATGCCCTATTTACTTTAATTGAGGTTTACAGTGTTAAATGCTAGCAGCACAGGATATGTCAATTATTGCCAGCAAATGACAGAGCTGGACCACAGAAACATTTATTCAGCATCAGACATATTCAACATGGAAAAAAAGACTGTTATTAAATGTGGAGAAACTAAATGATCAGCAAACCTCAGTTCCAGAATTAATATGATTGGGCAGAGAAAATTAGTGATGGCTAAACATGTCACTCTTTCTTTATAACATTAACATTGATAAAAACACACTTTTTGAAATTATTAATAATGGAACACTATTCATTTTAAAATATGCATTTCACTATAAATCTGTGAATATGATTTTCCCCTTAAGCTAATACGTGATTACTTGGCCAGCCTCACTCATTATCTACCACTTTGTGTCAAGCTATAGGAAGGGAGATGGCCTAACATATATTTGAATTATATATATATATATACATACATATACATATATATATATATATATATATATATATAATTTAAAAACTAACTCCAATATAAATATTAAAAAACCCAAAATACCATAACATACAAACACAACAATAATCTAATTCTAACATCTATACAACAGCTAATATACACATTACTAAAATCCTACCGAAACCCCCACAACTACAATAACTTCCCTCCCATAACTGAAGACTGTAGCCCACAATTACTTTAATACACTTCCTAGTTATGATAGCATATTATTACTGAAACCTAAAATTGATACATTTCCCCATCTTTGTTTCAAAAAAATGATAAACTTGTCCCAATCCTTCTTAAAATTTATCAAAGATTTATTCTTAATAAGCAATGTTAGTTTGTCCATTTCAGCAAATTCATACATCTTCACCAGCCAGTCTTCTTGTGTTGGAATACCAGCTTCTTTCCATCTTTTAGCATAAGTCTTGCATAAGATTTATAGCATATACTGTAGGATCATATATTAATTGAATATTTTATTAAAGGATGGTCCTCCTCTTGTTGCTGGGCAGCAACTCTCAGGAGCCCTAAGCAGCACAGCCAATTCTGATGGATGATGGGAGCTGCACTTCAACATCTGGAGGGCCACTCATTTTAAGGGTTTTGAGAGAAATGTCAAAGAGAGGACATCTCATTCATCTGCACTGTTTGGACATTATTGTAACATTCGGTTTTTGTCTTTTCTTAGCATATGAAGAATGTTGAAAATTAAACATGGTATTTTAAAAATCTATATTGGAAGCTATTTTTGGAGGCACAAAGTATGTGTTGGCATGCAAAGCAGTTGTTTTGGTTATTTTTAGATTATGTGAACTTCTGACAGGCTTCCATATATACATTCTAGGACTGTTTTGAAAAATGTACCTTCTACACGCCACAAACTACATCAGATATTCTCCCCAGTGATTTGTACACTTTCACAGACAGAACCTCCACCTGAAGGAGGCAGCTGCTAGTACAAAATGTTATACACTTGGGCTGGCCTTATACTGTCAGACCTATGCTACAACAACCTTTCTACTCTCCCTCCACCCTTTTTTGAACACTCATACAGAGATGCATACATAAACATCACCTCTTATTAGCAAGAACAGGGTGTCATGTTTCTCACACTCTCATGTGTCTCCCATGTAACTATCAGGGAAAGGTTTTCTAACCATATCAACCAGCCAGCAATCTACCTAATAAGATTGCTCATTATGTAGCCAGAACATTATGTATCCTGAAAACAAGGGGGAGGGGGAAATAAGTTACTATTCTTTTCACAGTATCTCTAAAATTACAACTCACAGAATCCCTAGGTCAGAATGGTTATACTGTAATCATCAAAAATGTATACATAAGCACGTAATGATGCCTCCCATCCCACAAAACCACAACCTCCCTCCAGTTGTTCTCTCCCTAACTCAAATGTTTGTGTGATGGGAATTGTAGTCCAATAGCATCTGGAGGGCCGCATGCTCTGCCACATATACATTGGGCACAAATCCTGCTTAGTTTGGAAGGGAGCATATCTCAAGCTGAATCTGAACCCCAAATCGGTGTGAAGGCCAGAAAAACTCTGAAATACCCCTTGGTTTCTTTATTGAAGTACCACATCAACATTACATAAAATCAATAGGTGAAAAGATTTGTGTCTCTAGGGAAGGACCAGACCTATGACAGATGTTTCTCACAATCTGTATCAAAAATATCTCCATGCCAGTTTTGTATCTCAAAATAACTGGGATTTGTGGCTTTAAAGCTCCTACTATTTGGTGGGAGGGTGTTGTCATGCTTTAATTACACTAAAACAAAAGAAGAAATTAAAAAACAAACCAGGTGTGGGCTTTAACTCTGGGTGCATTTTAGACAGAAGCAAGTAGCTAGACTGAGACTGGAAACATCTCTCTTTTCTAGACATAAGTCACAGTGGATATAAATAAAGTCTTTAAAAGTCTATCAATAAGAGGCTGGTCTATAAAATTATATGAGATTACATGCATACAGAAAATTAGGCAGCATACCAGCATATTAAAGTTAAAGGATTAACCTTTCGGTTTATCTGGAGCTTGCGCTAGCTTTCCATAGGATTCTGTAGGCCAGTATATAATCAGTTGCTTGGCTCTCTCATGTAAAGTTGTACTGTTGCTTCTGATTTGTCTTCTGTGTTCACTGACTCATTTTAATGTGGGGTTTAGTGTCACAGTAATATTCTCCCCTCCAAACTTTGCAAAGGGACAAGTTTTATGCAAAGGTGAGAGAGCCCTAATTCTCTGTCTTGGATTCCAGTCAAGCCCTCTTTTGGAGTGTTGTTACATGATGTTGGCCATCATGGACAGAACAGGTATTGCACCCTGCTGCTAACAAGAGTCTCACTACCTGGTCTGCCAGAGGTGGGTTTGGCTTCAGCACTGAAGATATTTAGTTTGTTGTCCTGGGGGACCTCAGTTTTTATGCTGAGGTTACCTTGTGGTCTGCCATGTCTCAAAATGCCACAACCTCCAAAATAACCATCCAGGCTGTCCCAATTTGTCATCACTTCAACACAAGTCACAGTCTTGACTTGGTTCTTCTTTACTAGGCTGAAAAGAGTGGTGTGGAAGATTTTAATTCACTGGTAATGGTCAAATTACTGGTCAGGTTTTGACTAGCAGCAATTACTCCTCTCCAGAAGCCGATGGACTTGGAAGGCTCTGGGGAACTTTTTGATGCCATGGTATGTACGTTCATCAGTATAATCATGATTGTAAATAAATAAAGTGATTGTCACAATTGTCCCTATGCATTGTCTCCCATAATGGTTTCTTTTGCTGTGCAGATTTGGAAACTACAGTTAGGGCAAAACACAATAGATAGGTAGCTAACTGGGACTGGATATTGGGAAATAATTGTGCTAGTGCTTGAACTTTCATTGCCTCCTAGTTGTTGAAAATAATGGCCAGGATTCAGAGGGGTGGTTCTACTGATGGAACTGCAGCCCTTTCTCCCTCATTACATACCACATCCCAGCCCTGGAGAGCTGGGAAACACCCTGAAGTTGCTTTTCCAGTGTCATAGGCTGCATCTCGCTGGAGAACTAATGCAGTTTGACACCACTTTAACAGCCATGACTCACTGCTATGGAATTCTGGGATTTGTCATTTTGCCTTCTCTGTCAGAGAGTTCTGGTGCCAGAACTACAACTCCATAGGATTCTATAGGATGGAGCCATGACAGTTAAAGCGGTATCAAACCGAGTTAATTCTGCATTGTGGCAGCAGCCTATATAAAGGGCTGCAGAGGGGAAGATAGGGAAAGAAAGCTTGCCACTTCAGTATTAGATGCAGGCCAATGCAACTGACTGATGTTTCTGTTTGAAAGCCTGCATAGTTTGATCCCCCAGTATGTGAAGAAACACGTGATGCCATATTAACCTGCCTGTGTGTTGAGGTCACCTACAGAATCTTCCAGTGAGAGCCATCATCATCTGAGATGAGAGGAGTAGTGAGCGGAGAAAAATCCACCTTTGGAATTCCATTTCTCAGGAGGCTAACATGGCACCATTCTTATCATCCTTGCTATACAAGGTAAACATTTTATATTCTTCCGGACAACCAATTGAACATTTTCTAAGCCTTAGACTGAGCCTATCACATTAAACTCAATGTGATTTCTAAGGAGACATGTAGAAGATTGCATTGTTCATGTTTGATTTGATGTTTCATCATTATTCTTCATATACATTGTTATAAGTGTTATCATTCTCTTTGTGTTTGCCTTCAGTGTTGCTACTGAATGTTCTTCCTCTATATTCTTACAACAATTTCATTCTTAAACTTAAAAAATTATATGAAATTAGTAAAATAGTGATAGAATAGCTAATCTGATAGATATGTTGTTTATATAACCATGCAAACAAATATCTGACAATAAGAGAGCCTATTACAGATACAGTTGATTCCATTTGAGTGAAGCTGTTGGAAAATGGCTGCCATATTTAATGTACTTTTGCCCTTACATGGGTGCCATTTAATTAATTTTTATAAAATATGTGTAAAGGCGCACATTTTATATATTTATAAAATCTACTTCGATGTATTCATAGGATTCTGACTTTATACATTTTATAAACTCTTCTGTCTCAGTCAAACATAATTTGCACATTTCTCTGAGATCTGCCACTTAAAAAACAAAAATAAATTATCTATTTCAGCTTATTCTACTTGTTGTATAATTCTGCTTGCTTACTTTAAAAATTTGTCAGTGTTTGGTTCTTTGTTTCTGTTTTTTGGGTGGGTGAGTCAGTGCCCTTTTCACTATCTTGTACTTCCCCTTACTGTTGAATGCATTTTTTTTTAGCCATGAGGAGGTAGATGGCTTGGTTTCCAGTGCAGTATTCTCACCATAGGTAGACAAGAAATAATTGAAGTTGTTTTAAACAATGCAATTAAAAACAAGAGACGGGCTTGAATCCATCCTTTCCACAAATTACATTCCATTCATGGCAACCTATAGAGTCTCAGTCTCAGTCATCAGAACTGTGCTTTGAAAATCAAAGGAATACTAGAAGCATGTCACAAAAGCTCTCTTGGTGTAGAAAGCCTTCACAGACAGCTCTCACCACAAAATAGCAGGCTGTAATAAAGGCAAATACATAACAAAGCATTCGGGCCTACCTTTTAACACAGCATCATCTGAATTTGTCACCTATGATACGCAGTACAAAGAACATTCAAACACTGGAGGAGAAAATGCATTTGCACACAGGCCTGACATTGAAATTATTACCTTCTCTCACACTCTGCATGGTATGTGTTCCATCCCTTTCCTTCTATTCCTTCTATTTCCTTCTATTCTATTCTATTCCTATTCTATTCCTTTCCTAGACACCTCAAATAACCATGATCAGTGGCTGGACAATGGAAGATTTGGAACGATGAACATTTAAATTATCCTTAGTGTAACTGTTGATCTTTTAATCAATCGTTCACCATTTGGAGGTGGGGTTAATTGAAAAAATGTTCCAACCTTGCCAACTTTGTTGTGTAAGGTTTCCTTTACCTAAAATGCTGCCACTTAACTTACATATACAAGCATAATCACAAATTGTTCATACAGCAAGTACTTTCATGCAGTAGCCTGCTGTAGCCTCATAAAAGTCACAAATGCTTAGATTCTGTTGCATTGTGAGCCATAATTGTTGCTCAGTGCCACAACATAGCTACCATATGAAAAAGGTGATTAGCGGTATTTTAGTGAACAAGCCTCTCTAGTGACATGGGATGCAGAAACCTTCCACACAATTTGCGCCTTAATGATACTTTCCTCCTTTTATATACAGGTGTTTTGAAGCAGATTTTATCCAGGCAATGAACAGACGAATTGAATACCTGCAGGGGCTGCATCTATACCTCTGTTGCCAGCAGCTATGGTGTAGTCCAGCGGTGGGCAACTGGAAGGCTAGGGGGCTGCATTTGCCACTTTTCCTTCAATATGAGGCCCAGTGTGGTGTAGTGGTTTGAGTGTTGGACTAGGACACTGGGAAGCCAGGGTTCTAAACCCAGCCTGGCAATGGAAACCCATTGGGTGACTTAGGGCAAATCACACTCTCTCAGCCTCAGAGGATGGCAATGGCAAACCCCCTCTGAAGAAATTTGCCAGGCAAACCCTGTGATAGGTGTTCCTTAGGGTCTCTATATGTCAGGACTTGAAGGCACACAACAACAGCTGCAATATAAATAAATAATTAGCCCCCAATACCGCTAGGGAGTATGGAGGCATTTTCACTATGCTTTGGGTTTCAAAAAAGGCCCCTCTCAGGCCTAATCTGGTGCAGAGGGTCTGCTAGATGTGATGGAAATGCACCCACACTCTCTAGTGGACATTTTGGGGCAATACATAAATAAATAAAAATGCAAAACTTGTTTTGACCCCTGGGGACCCAAGGCATGGTGTAAGTGCCCTCTAAGCCCCTTAGAGTGCATTTGGGATTATTCTGGACATGGGGGGCCTGGATAAGACCCTGGGGGGCTTCATGTGGCTCACACTTTGCCCATCTCTGGAGGACTTATAACAGTATTTTTCTTAATGTTCTTCAGTGCAGAACATCACTGGGAATTGTACTATACTCCAGAAATTGTTGGACTGCAGTTTCCAGCAGCCTTTAGTAGCATAGAAAGAGGTGAAGATTGCTGTAAATTGCAGTTCAGCAAGATCTGAGAGTCCCTACAATTCCCATTTCTGGTGCAGAACATTCTTCAGAAATTATTCAGAATCATGGTTCAAATCTTATGGGCTGAATTCCAAGACATCTGTTACGTGAGGACTCCAACAACCTAAACTTTAAGATATTTTTCACCAGCTCCCTACTCCCTCTCTTTGAAAATCTGATTTGGAGGATTAAGGATCCTCTAGAACAGAATGGAAGATGATGGAGCTAATTTACAAAATTTCCTCTACACCATTTGTGCACCTAAAGCTTCTCCCAGACTGAAAGTTCGTGTGAATGTCCAACGCAAGGGGGAACAGAGGAAGAACCTGCCTCCTTCCCTTCCCCTTTGGCTAACTGGCTTGAGCTAGCTAGCCAAGGCAAAAGGGAAAGACGAACACATGCCTGCCCCCCCTTCCCTTTTGCCTTGCAACCAGCAGGTGTCTTACCCAAAGAAGCTTTCCTCCTTGGACTCCTGGTAGGGGGAAGCTGAGCAGTTTCTGGGAAAAGATGGGCATGGCAAGTATTTTGGTGCCCAAAGAGGGGAGGGAGCAAAGGAAGGATAGGGTCTGTTTGCTCTGTTTCAAGGTGAGGTAAAGCTGGAGGAGCCATGCTAGGTCTCTTGCCTCTGAGTCTAGACAGACACAGCTTGTTTCCCATGCAGCTCTCCATTTGGCCTCCCTCTGTCCCAGAATGGTGTACAACAGAAGTTTCTTGCAACTAGGGTTACCATAATTCTCTTCCACAAAACCTCAGATGCAAGTCTACAAAAGCTTATGCTATAACTTTTTTTACACAGTCTCAAAGATGCTGCAAGATCCCTTAGCATTCTGATATTCCAGACTAACATGACTTTTAATTAAAGCAGAATTAATGCAGTTTGACACTGTTTTAACTGTCATGGCTCAATGCTATGGAATTCTGGGGTTTGTAGTTTGTTGTCACAACAGTCACACCAGAGCTCCCTGAGAGAGGCTACATAGCTCACAAAACTACAAATCCCAGATTTCCATAGAATTGAGCCATGGCAGTTAAAACAGCATTGAACTGCATTATTTCTGTAATGCAAATTAAACCTATGTGTCTGAATTCTAGCCACTTGGAAGAGAACTTAGCAACCATTTCTAGGGGGGAGGGAGGGAGAAAACCAGGGATTCAAAAGGCATTATCCAGGGAAAGTTGCACAATTGCGGCTAATATTATCACATACATCTCAATTAGAGAGGACTTATCCCAGCAATAACCAGGGAATAACTAGCAAGAAATCATTAATGGGGAAATCCTGGTTATTCCTTGGTTATTCCTGGGATAAGTCCTCTCTAATCGTGACATCATGTGATAATCTTAGCCGCGATTGCACGATTTCCCTGGATAATGCCTTTTGAATCCCCCAATTTCCCCTGTGTGATAAAGTCCCAAGAGGGACTCCTACTCTAGGAATCATATTCAGGGGTTGCTGTGCTGGCCAGCTCATACAGCAAAGCACAGTAACATCCAAAATCCATAAAACAGTGATAAATTTATTGGCTAACCAAAATGCACAAAATAGATGAAACAAGCTTTTAAAGCTCAACTGGTTTCTTCATTGGGCAAAGGTGTGAAAAATCAAACAGGAGATAGGTGTCACTGTTTTGTGGATTTTGAATGTTATTGTTTGCAGTGTGGCCAACACAGCTACTCCTGGATATGCTTTCTAGATTTCAGGATACTGCATTTTAGCCACAACAGGGGAATCCTAAACAAGAAGGAACAAAGAGCTAAGACTTTTTGAGGTCTTTACCTCCAACAAAAGCCAAGTTTGTTTTTGTTTTTTTAAATGGGACTGCATTTGATGTGTTTTAAGCAGCATTTAAAGTTTGTTCAGCTGCAGCAACATAGAGACTTCTTGAGAAATTCAATATTATCTGCCAAATGAGGGAACAGGTATTTTCACACAGGAGAGAAAAAGAAAGGTTTCTCATTCTGTTGCTAAGGGGATGGGGAGGGGGGAGGTAGGGGTTATGGGGAGAGGGAATGTTTTAACGTTGTTCTGTTTTAATTATTGCTGTCCCCCGCCCCGATTGCCTAGCAGAGGGGCGGGCTACAAATAAAAATTTATTTTATTATTATTATTATAATGGACTTATATGCAAATTTTATTTCCTGGACTTCAATGTTTGTCTTCCAGAGCCCATATATCCCCCCCTTTCCCCCCCAAACACACACACACACACACACACACAAACACACACACACACATTTCTATCAGGGAAGGAAATGGAGAAAAGGGGAGCTCTAGCCCATTAGCATGCAATTAAGAGGAAAGAAGGACTCTGGACCTTAAGAAAGGGTCCTCCCCCTTTTCAAACACACACACACAAACATTTCTATGTGTGTGGGGAGCTGGAAGGAAGGGCAGCTCCAGCCCTAAGCAAGCAAAAAGTTCCAGCATGCATGCAGCATTGCCACACGCATACCCAGACACAAGAAAGCCTCCTCACAGCTCCAAGCCTCTGCTTGCCTCCTTTCCCTTCTCACCTCTGGGCTTTGGGTCTAGCATGCCTGCACAGTACCACCCAGAGCCTCAAGGGCAGGATCTGGATGATTTTTTTCCCTGAGGTTTCCCTTCTGCCTTCAGGAATCCAAGACATGCTGCTTTTCAAAGACTTCAGTCCTGGACTTTCCCGTTTTTTCAGCACCAATGGCAACCCTATTTGCAACTCCCATCCCCACAATTCCCTGCCACCTCCTCCCTCCCCCCTCAGCACCCCCTGCTGCTCTTTTCCCCCTCAGCACCCCCCTGGATCTTTCCAACACCCCAGGGGGGTGCTACTCCCCACTTTGTGGACCACTGATTTAGATCATGGAGTTATTCATGGTTAAAGTAGTAATTGAAGCTTCTTGGTTGGGATTTGGAGGGGGGCACTTGAAAGACAGAATCATGACTCTAGAAGAGCACCATCTGTAAATTACATATGGTTAAAACCAGGAGATAAGAATTGTTATGATCTAAAAGTCCTATAAAGCTTTTTATAGTCCATCAGAATGGCTGTTGTAAACTAAAATTGCAGATTTTTCTGGTCTAGGTACAAAAATGCTTTTTCTCATAGAACAGCTAATCTAAAAGACAAGCTGGTACATACTAATTTCAACAGACTGAGTGATATTACTCCAATGTTGACAGACATTACTTAGGTGGCAGATATAAATGCTGCCCACAGGGTCTTAATATTAAGGTGTTCACACATCTTAAAGGTAAAAGGTAAAGGTATTCCTGTTGACAAGGTTGTGAAGTCATGTCTGACTGTAGGGCCCATCTGTTACTAAGGCAAAGAGCCAGCGTTGTCAGAGACTACTCTGTGATCATGATTGCACAGAACACTGTTCACCTTCCCACCAAAGTGGTACCTATTTATCTACTTGCGTTTGCATGCTTTCAAACTGCTGGGCTGGCAGAAGCTGGGACTAGTGACAGGAGCTCACTCCATCATGCAGCACCCGGGTCTCGAGCTGCCAACCTGCCGATCTTGCAATCAACAGAGTCAGCATCTTAACCACGTGAGCCACTGCATCCCTTCACACATCTTACCACATCACAAAAGTATAAGCTTAGATCAGGGGTAGGCAACCTTTCCCCTTTAAGGGCCGAGGGACTTCAGCTCCCAGAATCCCAGGAGCTATTGGCCAACATGGGACTATTGGCCAACATGGCTGAGATTTCTGGGAGCTGAAGTCCCTCGGCCCTTAAAGGGGAAAGGTTGCCTACCCCTGGCTTAGATCATCATCCACTTGTCAAATCGAGCACACAATATATATGCCCATGCAATAAAATCTATGTAGGTCAGACCTGACACCCTCTTAAAGCCAGGTTTTCTGAATACAGAAATAGAAAAAATAATCACTCCAGTGAAACTCCTCTGTATGATCATTTTTATACATTTCAACATCAGCTTCATAAATTTCAGGCCTATGTTAAATACATTTGTGTACTTGTGTCAGTTCCTGGATAATGATGACCTGCTTTACTGGTACTTACTTATAACCAGCTATTTTGCTTCATGAAGGATTGGCAATTATTAATGTGGACTCCCATCACCTGCCTCTCTTGTGATGGCGATTACAAAGGAAGTATGTAAGTTGGGAATTCATACTGAGGAAAGGGTATTGGCCACGGGAGGAAATACTTTGGTTTGGCAACATTCATGAGTATTATTCTAAGAATTTACTTTAATTAAAAGGGTTGTTAGTTTTGTTGGATAACGTTTATACTATGTATTGTAAATATACTCTCATATTAGTCTGACTGATGAAGACTTGCAAAATGTACATATAAATCCTGGGAGTAGCTCTCATTTACAGAATGAAGTTTTTTCAAATGCAAAATTATTAAGGAGCTCTTTAAGGAGTGTGTGGAATGCAGATTCTCCAACTCAAGCCCATTAAAGAGCTGATGATATATTGCATTGTGGTGGATTAATTTTTGCTAAAATTTTGGGCTCAGGAAAATTTATCGGGACTTGTATGTACTTCAATTTGTCTAATGAAGAAGTATGTAGAAATGTTTCTTTAATTCTTGCTTTGTTTTGTATACCTTGCGATACTCATACATTGGAACAAAATATTCAGTTTATACATATTACAGAGTTCTTTATTATTTCATCATTTTCTTTTTGGCTTTGTTGGTTATAGCAAGAGGTGAGCTGGAGCTTTTTCATCCAAAGAACCTGCCATGTGTCTGATGCTTCAAATTTCCAAACAATTGAGCCTTACAATTCATTTCCCCCCAAGTTTTGCTTAGATAAATTGTGGCTTTTAAGCAGTAATTGAAATATAATAATCTAACTTGAATATATTCAATTTGTCAATAAGCACGGCTACAAATAAATATTTTTGGAGGATTGTTCTTAAATGCAACTATTGTCAAATGTAAGAATCTACAGGAGATGTGGGCAAGAAACCCTCCTAAGCCTTTTCAAATAGCTCTCTGCCCAATGTCCCCCCAGTGCAGGACTGGTAGTGTGTAAGAATGCATTTTTCCATTTCTAGAGGCCTGTGGGAATGACAGTCAGGAACTCTCAAGCCAAAAAAGACCAATAAATAAAACCAAATTCTGAAGTGGGCATTTGTTTTACTTGTTTTCAGGTCTGGTTTGACCTGCAGCAGTTGGTTAGGGCAAAATTTAACACCCATCACCACCCATTTTACAGATATGACATACTGTTACAGTTACTTATATCTGGGTGCTTATTCATAACATCACATCCTTGAAACATAATTGCCTCATACCTGCCAGCTTCTGAATCAAATTACATTTTCTAGAGAGACGTACATGATGATGGCACCAGTTGCAACCCCACGTCCACACATAATAAATATTGCTCTGCTCTGGTAAACCTGACAGATGACTGTCATTGTGCTTGATGACAGGTGGCTAGGTCAATAAATGATCGGTATGATGCACCAAAGGCAATGTGGTATAGTAGTTTGGGTGCTGGACTAGGACTCTGTAGACCAAGGTTGGAATCCTCTCTTAGCTATGGAAATCCACCTGGACAGCTTGCAAAGCCTGATAGGAATGCAGAGGCAATCTCCCTCTGAACAAATCTTGCCAAGAAAACCCTATGATATATTTGCCTTAGGGTTCCCATAAGTCAGAAATGACATGGAAGACACACAAGAACACCTTTAATGTTATGAAGTGTGGTTTGAGAGCTGGATGTAAAATTACATTCTGCAGTGTAGTCTTTTGAACCTGAAAAATCCTGAGGAGTTTAGAGAGGGTATGACGTTATGGACTTTTTGTTTTAAAAAGTTGTGCTTACTAAAGAAATTAAGGTAAAATCTAGTGATGTACAGTCTATGTAATAAGAGATTAGTTACCTTAATGTTTGAAAGTGTATAAATGTTTGAGGGGATGTGTAAAAAAAGTCTAGTTTATGGGAGATAGGGATCAGTTAGACTCAGGACAGGTTTAGCTAGGATGATGAGAGATGGAGTTAGTGAGATGTGTTAGGGCCTTTACAGACTGCCAGAAATAATGCAACTTGAGTCCACTTTAACTGCCCTGGCTCAGTGCTAGGGAATCATGGGAACTGTAGTTTTTTCTGAGACATTGAGCCTTCCCTGTCAGAGAGCTCTGGTGCCACAATAAACTACAGTTCCCATGATTCCCTAGCACTGAGTCAGGGCAGTTAAAGTGGACTCAGTTGCATTATTTCTGGCAGTCTGTAAAGGCCCTTAGTCAATTCAGATTTAGATGTATTTAATAAGTAATCTTTAACTGTACATTGAGCTTGTTTATAAATTACTTTTGTATTATGCACATTCCTCTGGGAATGCTACTGGAGTAGTTGAAGTACGAAACAATGTCGGTAGTAGCAGAAGTGGTTCAAAGGTGGTGTTACCTACTGGTGCCGCCATGATGAGATGAGGAAAAGGACCCCAAATTGGTAGAAGTGGTAAAGAGAAGTCTTCACAAGGAGCTATTTAGAATCCTTAGTCAGAGAGCTCTTGCAGTGCTTCTGACCAGGCTACGAACTCCAGGAATTCATAGGATGCAGCCACAGCAAGTTAAAGAGGAATCAGTGCTAGAATTGTGTCATATAAAAGGGCCCTTGCTGAGACTACTAGTGAACTCTCTCTGCATCCTGGACATAAAAGGAAGTCATCTCTTCTTTTTCCTCCAGGCTCAAATTGAAGGCATAAATCATGGATCATTGACCCTTAAGTAATTCCTTCATGAGCATCCTTCCTCACAGAAAGCTGGGACCTGTTTTTCCTGTTATTTTTTAATTTCTTACTGAAAGTTCAGCTGGCATAACCAGCTTGATTAGTTAAAGTTGTAGTGCCCCCTATATGGAACATTCCTTCTAGGTGAATCTTTTGTCTGAAGCTGTAGGGATGGTAGAAAAATGGTAGGACTTTTTCTAAGTAAGGTTTCAAAGAATAAGGGAAGTGATTTAAACAATGTCTTTACATTCATAACAGCTGTTAGAAGCCATTTTAACATCAGAACTACAATTTTGCTTGGAGTTGAAAATATATTTTTGCTGTGTATGCAAGCTTTTAAAGTCTGCAGGAACTGGTAAGGTATAATTGTACATGAGAATAGGCTATTCTTGTCTAATGTGTTCCCTTGAGCACATTCTTCTCTCTTTTTTTGTATTTTAAGAAAGCCAGTTATGTTCTATATACATGGTCCTCAGCTATGATGGTATAGTCATAACATGACTTATAGGGATACCATAATTTAGGGCTGGGAGACTTTTACATATCTAGATGTTGCTTGTCTACAGCTCTCATCAATATTTGGCAGCACAGCAAGCTTCTGGATGATGGGAGTTGTAGTGAAAAAGATCTGGAAGAACCCAAATGCCAACTCTTGCAGTAATTGTTCACCAATTTAAAAAAGAATGTAGCATTAGCATTTACTCAGGCGGAGAAAAAGTGTAAAGTGGGGGGAAGGGGGAGATCCACAATAGATTTATAACAATTTTATGACAAATGTATCCATTTCAAACAAGTTTTATAACTTCAATAGAATATAAGCCAACATCTTTTGGTTGGTGTATCCTCTGTAACTCTTTCAGGCTTCCTTCAATCTTGTTCAGATCAGAGTAAAAACGTGCCTGAGAAGAAAAATGAAAGAGTCAAGAGTTGGGCTGCAAGTAATGGTAAAACCTGTGAAAACAAAAGTAATTGCTTCCACCAGCACAGGAAAAAGGGACAGTACACAGTAGCCAAGGAAAATGCTAATTTTTTTGTAGGAGAAAGGAACATTGGCTTACCTTCAGATATGGAGACAGAAACATCCTGTAATGCAGGGGTAAGCATCCTTTCCCCTTTAAGGGCCGAGGGACTCCAGTTCCCAGAAGCCTCAGCTATGTTGGCCAATAGTCCCATGTTGGCCAATAGCTCCTGGGATTCTGGGAGCTGAAGTCCCTCGGCCCTTAAAGGGGAAAGGTTGCCTACCCCTGCTGTAATGGGTTGGTTCCCTTTCATTGCTCTGATAGGCAGGAGCTGAAGTTCAAGGGAACAACCCCCTCTTCATCCCCAGTCTACTACCACTGAGGATAGTAAAGAAACTAACAGCACAGTACAGATTAACAGAAAACTATAACAAAGGGCTAACCAGACAGAGAAAGAAGAAACAGCCCTAACATAACATATAGATCCTGCTCGACCGAGAGAGCTCTCCCTCAGTTCTGCATGAGTAGGATGCTTCCATTTCCATTACACGAAAAGGAACATCTCACAAAGTAAGCCAATGTTCCTTTATACAGTGATGGAGAGGAACCATCCTGTATTGGGACATACCAAAGCTCCCCAAATGATAGGTGGGCGAACTGAGGTACGTTACTGTTCCTGAACTATGGATTGCAGTATGCGTCTATGGAATGACGCTTCAACAGATTCTAAGGCATTGAGATGGTAGTGGCTGACAAATGCAGATGGTGAGGACCAAGTGGTTGCCCTACATGTCTGAAATGGGAGCATTGGTTGCTAGGGCACCTGAGGTAGCAACACTACACATGGAGTGAGCGGCCATCATCCCTGGCAGTGAAGCTCCAGCCTTGCTATAACACATGACAATGCATGCCCTGATCTTGATAAGAGTTCTGGATGATACTTTCTTGCCCACAGATCTGGAGTAGAAAGACATGAATAGACAATCCACAGTGTGGAAATCTCAGGTGTGATTCATATAGATTTTAAGGGCCTGATGTATGTCAATCATACGCCACATTTTTTCTATGTCCTGTGCAGTATGGAATTTACTTTAGGTGTGAATGCTGAATCCAACTGCAGCACTACCGAGACTTGTCTGGACATACACATTTTTTTCTGATTAAGGCTTCCAATTCTGAAACTTTCCTGGCAGACATAATAGATGTCCAGAGGAGTACCTTCCATGTGACGAATTTGTTGTTCTCATTTTTAATGGTTCAAATGGTGCCTTATTGAGGGCAAATACCACTGTGTGCAGAACAGTTGGGGAAACAGTGAATTGTAGGAGGTTTTAACAAAGATGCTGCTCTTTTAAATTGTCTGAGATAAATACAGTTAGAGAGCTTGATGGATTGCTGGAGAGGTAGTGCTGAAGCAATCGCTGCAACTTGTTATTTTAGTGTGTTTGGTCTTAGGCCCTTATCCAGGCCATCTTGTAGGAAGAGATGGTGTTTACTGAAACAGAATGAGAATCTAGACCTTTCTTTTTACACAAATATTTGACTAGTTGACTGACATCTTGAATTAATGATCATATTTGCAACCATCAGTGCTTGTCCTACTTCTAATAAAAGTTTGCACTCAACCTCCAAGTGTGGAGGCTGAGCTATCCTGGATCCAGATGATATACCTGTCCCTGAGACAGCAGGTCTCATTGCAGTGGTAATTTAAAATTATTCTGATGCACTGCCAATATTTCTTAGATGCAATACTTCTTGCCCAATGCAGTGCCACCAGTATTATGTCTGCCTTTTATTTTCTTAGCTTTCTTAAGCATTTTGTGATCAAGAGCCCTCCCTCCACTTCATTCGACGTCATCTGGGGGAGAGATGCAGGCCCAGCTTCATCGGGCCTAGACTAAGAAGAACCCTTACTTTTTAAGGGGAGGGTGGTTTTCGGGATTTTTAGGTTCTATTCACACTTTATTAACATATCTGTATGGAAATTTTAATGTTGTAAACTGCCCCAAACAAATTATTATTATTATTATTATTATTATTATTATTATTATTATTATCATCATCATCATCATCATCACCACCATCATCATCATCATGGCCATCAGTGAGAATGTATACAGGAGACCCCTGGGTTCAAAATGTCCATCTCCTCCACTTCCTGGATCATGTACCTGGATAAGAACCTTGGGGCCTGGTTGTTTATTGGTGAGACAGCGAGATCTATGTGGGGCTCCCCGAATCTGTGTTATTAGTTGGAACACCTCTGGTAGATGCCACTCTGCCTGATAATCAGTTGATGAGGGAGATTATGGAAGGCATGATAAGCATTGCCTGCACCCCTTAAGTAGTGTCCCTTGCTCTCAAGCATGGCATGAGAGATCAGGAACTCTCTAGCTTATCACTTGTAGTGGCTGCCATCTGGCTACAAACTAAGGACTGGCCACCTCAGTTCTACTCTTTTTCTCTTCCTCCTCCCCGACAGCATTCCAGTGGAAAGGGATTCTTTGGACATGCCCAGTCTCTCAACTCTGTGGCTTGCATCCAACATTTTGGTTTCTCCCTCGTTTGATAGCACCTGGCCCGTGTTGACTTGAGGAGAGAATGAAGTGGGGGAAAAGGATCGAAACAGAAAGGGCTTGTTGTTAAGGTATAAGGTGTCAGTAGGTATTAAACAAGAAAATTTTAAAATAGGAAATATTCAGCTGAGGAGACACAGAAAGAAACGCATAATGAAGAATAGGCAGGAACCAGACTGGGGATGAAGGGGGGCTTCTCCCTCTAGTGGTGGTTCCCTCAAACTTCAGTTCTTGCCTATAGGAGCAAAGAAAGGAAACAACCCATTACAGGATGGTTCTCCTCCATTGCTGGAAAAAGGTAGATTTGATAGAATTATCTAAAATGGCAATGATCAACCCGAGAGGTTGAGCTCAGAGGAAGCAACTGTGGAAGGCAGCTAGGGTTTTGCATTAGTCACTCAGGAGATAATGGAGGGTCACGTCCCCTAAAAAGCCATTTCCCCCTGAACGCCCTCTAGGGGGCATATCCACTATGTTTTACCACCACCCCCAGGCTATTTTAGGCTCAGGAGAGACATCTCTGGGAGGCCACATGCAGCAGATAGCCTGCAGTTTGCCCACTTCTGACATAGCTGCCAATTATCAAGAGGAAGAAAACTTACTTGGGCTCTTACAAACGTGTGTAATGTAGAAAGCAGTCTTCTTGTTTCTGGCAACATTACAACAACTGTAAAGTGAGCATCCAAAAGAAGGTATATCCAGTCCATGATCTGAAAATGAAGCCAGTGCTGCTTACGTTCAGTGAAACTCAGCAATGCGACATCCCAGTGTTCTGCATTTCTAAATCTAAGTCCCTCTGAATAATTACAAAATTTGTTGCAAGTGTGCTTAGGATTTCAGATTTTTAACTGATGCCGATAATATTCTAAAACATTACATATATTTTTTGCAATAACTGCTGAACTGTTGGCAGCCTTAAGGGACTGCTTCCACAACTATGCATACAGTCAAGATGATCTGTTCTGAGGACTTGGTTGGTACGGCTCTTGCAAATGAAACATGCATTCACACTGTGAACTTCCCCTAGACAAAATAGGCACTCAGAGTGACTGACTGAGTGACTGAGTGCACAAGTGGTGCAGTTTTTGAATGAGGCCATATAATAAAATAATAAAAACCTGAATCACCAATGAAGTTGGCGGGGTGGGTGGGATGTGTGTCTACTGCTAAGAAAAAAAGGTGCGTGTGTGATATATATAAAAATATAGAAGAAGAATAAAAAAGAAAACAATCAAATAAAAACCAAGAAACTGAGGGGAGTATTCTTGGTGCTATTTATGATTTTGCCGAAAGGGAAGGGGTTACCATTAAAAGCTACTCAGCTCTAGAACATTCTGTGGATAGATCTGTGCAAGCACAACACCCATCTGTGTAAGGCACAGAAACCATGAAGAAGGACAGGTTGCTTACCTGTAATAGTATTTCTTCGAGTGGTCATCTGCGAATTCACACAAATGGGTAATGACTGCGCATGTGCAGCAACTTCAGAACCTTCTGGAATCACTAGGCAGAATAAAAGTTGCAACTTTTGCCTGGGCTGGACTTAAGTTGCAACTTTTTGGCGGTAGCTCCGCCCATCCCTACATAGGACCTCCGTCAGTACCACCCCCTTCAGTTCCGCAAGTACGCCGCCAGCTGTGAAGTGAACAGAACACACACACATAAGCAGGCACGATGAGGGGAGGACGCGCGGGATTTGTGTGAACTCGCAAATGACCACTCGAAGAAATACTATTACAGGTAAGCAACCTGTCTTCTTCTTCGTGGTCTCTGCGAATCACACAAATGGGTAAGACTGACAAGCTTTGGTCAATGGAGGCGGGTGTGTCCTGTCATCACAGAACAATACATATGTCCAGTATGGCATAACAAATAGCCAAAAAAGAAACAGGTATGGAAATGTATATCACTCACTGTGCCTAATATCGTGGCAGGTGATGGATTCTCAGTGCAGTCCCGACAGCAACACTGCCCTTCCAAAAGCTGCCTCACGTCTGGCTCTCGAGTCCATCCGATAGTGCTTGACGAAGGTCAAGGGTTGAGACCAGACCGCAGCCTTGCAAACATCCTCCAGCGGCACTCCGGACAAGAAGGCAGAGGACGCAGCTACCGCTCGGGTGGAATGTGCCTTCACCCCGACAGGTGATTCTTTACCAGCAAGTTCATAGCATAAGTGGATGGTGGAAGTCACCCATTTGGAAAACCTTTGAGCAGAGACAGGTAGACCTTTCTTAGCTTCTCTATAACACAGGAAGAGACGCTAGGAATGTCTGTAGGTTGCTGTTCTATCCACATAGAAAGCTAGAGCCCGACGAACATCTAGAAGGTGAAGCCGTCTCTCTTCACCTGTGGTCGGATTCGGAGCCAGAGTTGGTAGCACAATGTCCTGGCTCAGATGAAAGGCACGAGACCACCTTTGGTAAAAAGGTGATATCAGGTCTCATTACTACCTTGTCTCTGTGAAACAACAAAAAAGGAGGGTCCACCCTGAGAGCACACAGTTCGCTAACCCTGCGGGCTGATGTGATCGCTACCAAAAATGCCGTCTTCCATGAAAGGAGTCTCAATTCGGTTGTAGCCAGGGGCTCGAACGGCGGAGAAACGAGCTTAGACAGGACGATACCGAGGTCCCATCCCGGCGTCGGTGTCGACAGGGGCGGATGTAAGTTAGAAAGTCCTCTGCGGATGGTCTTTACCAGAGGGTCTCTAAAAAGGGAGGGAGTTCCCTGAAACTGGAAATGGGAGCAAATGGCTGCCAAATAACATTTGATGGATTGCAGACCAAGGCCCTTCTCCACCAGAGACATCAGAAAGTCCAATACGATGTCGACAGAGGTTTGAGAAGGTGACAAGCCCTTAGAGTCCAAAAAGAGTTGGAATTTCGTCCACTTCAGGACATAAGATTTCTGTGTTGAAGGTTTAAGGGCCGCTGCGATGACGGCTCGAATGGGAGCTGACAAGTTAGCTAATACCGGATTCTCCATGCCACAAGCTGTAGTGTGTCCATCTCGGGATGGAGAACTCGGCCGTCGTGAAGAGAGAGGAGATCCGGGCGATGCTCGAGGTGGATGAGCTCGTTCTCCGAGAGGTTCAGGAGAGGTACGAACCATGGTTGCCTGGGCCACCAAGGGGTAACCAGGATGACATTGGCCCAGTCCCGTCTGATCTTCGTTATCACTCTGATGATCAGGGGAAACGGCGGGAACATGTAAAGCAGTGTCCCTGTCCATTGATATAGGAAGGCGTCGCCCATGGAATCTGGGGCCCTGAACCTTGAGCAAAACCGGCAACAATGACTGTTGAGGTGTGTCGTGAAGACATCAACTTCGGGTTTCCCCCACAATTGGAAGAGATGAGCCACCACCTCGGGGTGGAGGCGCCATTCGTGACAGGCGTCTGTAGACCGGCTGAGCTGGTCCGCCAGCTCGTTCTCCTGTCCGGGTAGATGAATAGCTTGTAAGACGATGTTGTGCGCTAAACACCAGTCCCAGATCTGAAGAGACGCCTGCAGCAGAGGTGGTGATCTTGTTCCTCCTTGTTTGTTCAGGTAATACATCACGGTAGTGTTGTCCATGGATAACAGCACTACCTTGCCTCGAAGCATGGGCTCGAAGGCACGAAGGGCCTTTAGGACTGCCAACATCGCCAGGTTGTTGATGTGGAGTGATCTTTCGTTCTTGTTCCAGTGGCCGCGGATCGCAAGGTCGTTGACGTGGGCTCCCCATCCCTCCATGGACGCGTCCATTGTCAGAGACAGTTGAGGCTGTGGAGGAGAGAAAGGCATCCCGGAGCAAACGTTGGCGGGGTTGAGCCACCAACGCAGAGACCGAGCGACCGCTCTCGGTACCGCCAGCCGTCGGGACGGAGAGTGTTGAACCAGATCGAAGACAGAGAGGAACCACGACTGTAGAGGTCTGAAGCGCAGTCGGACCCAAACCGTCACGAACGTGGTGGAGGCCATGTAGCCCAGTGCTACATGGATAGAGTGCGCGGAGACATGTCTCTTTTGCAGATAGACGAGGACGGCCTTCTTCAGCGCTTGAAAACGATCTTTTGGGAGGAACGCCATGGACATGGTGGAGTCCAGCTCGGCGCCGATGAATCTGCATCTTCGGGATGGAACAAGGCAAGTCTTCTCGAGATTGACTAGGAGTCCCAGAGAGTGAAGTAGAGACAACGTGTAGTCAATGTCCTTGAGGAGCTGCTCTCGGGATGGAGCTACCAGGAGCCAATCATCTAGGTAAGGGTAGACACAGATGGCTCGCTGGTGCAGGAAGGCAACGATCGGCGCCATACATTTGGTGAAGACCCTCGGGGCGGTGCAGAGGCCGAAGGGTAGAACTCTGTAGCAGAACGCCCGGTCGTCCACAGCGAAGGCCAGGAAGCGTCTGTGGTCCTCTCGGATCCCGATATGAAAATAGGCGTCCTTGAGGTGCAGGGCCGCCATCCAGACGTTTTCCTGCAGTAACGGCAAAATAGACGCTAAAGTTACCATGCAAAAGCGTCTGTATGATATGCACCTATTCAGTTGGCGAAGGTCGAGAATAGGTCTCAGGCCGCCATCTTTCTTCGGTACTGTAAAGTATCGAGAGAAGAAGCACAATGGATAGATTGAGGGGTCCATGGGCTCTATGGCGCCCTTGTCCAAGAGAGAGCGTACTTCGTTGAATAGGGTGTGGGAGGGGGGGTAGACAAGAAAACCCCAGTATGGGGAAGCTCAGAAAACTCAAGGGCATAGCCATTAGCTACAATGGACAATACCCATGAGTCAGATGTAATTTGAGACCAAGAGGTGACAAAGGGTCTCAATCTATCCCCGAAAGGGCAGGGACCGGCGAAGCACGCTGTAACACATCAGAACTTCTTCTGCCTGTCTCCATCTTTTTTCCGGTATTGTCGGAACCTCGACTGCAGGAAAGGACGACGGCCAGAGGAGGAGGAGGAGGAGGAATTGGATTGGAACCTCTGTCTTGGAGGCTCAGGAGGGAACACTCTCTCAGTATGGAGGGCCCTCTGCTGATGCTGGGGGTAGCCCGACCTGGGTGCTCCAAAGCGACGGCGTTGATGTTGAGTGAAGGAGGACGTACCATGCTTTTTGGCGGCCACCTTCATCTTATATTTCTGATTTAGTTTGTCATCCGTGTCTTATGGAAGAGGCCGGAGTCGTCAAAAGGTAGGTCCTCGATCATTGACTTTGCCGTGGAGGTCAGGTCCGACGAGCGCAGCCAGGCAAACCTTCTGAGCGTGATCGATCCCGCCACTAGCTTCGCTGAGCAGTCCGCGGCGTGTCGGGCTGAGACAATCTGTTGCCCCGCTACCAAATGCGCCTCCGATTGTAAAGCGACTGCTAGGGCCTTCTTGTTGTCCGGCAGGTCCTCAAGGAGGGGCAGCATCCTCTCCATGATGTGCTGCTGGTATGCCCCCATGCAGGCAGCGTAGTTAGCCACCTTCATGTTGAGCACCGCAGCAGCATAGGACTTTTTTGCAAGTCCATCAATCTTTTTCCCATCTCTGTCTACAGGAGAAGAGAACTTCGAGACCTGTGTCGTCTGGGCCCCTTCCACAATGTCAGAGTTCGGCTTCGGATACTCGAAAAGCCAGGACGACTGCGAAGGGACGATCCGGTACAAATTCTCTATTTTCCTGGAAGTAGACGCCACGGAAGCAGGGGCCACCCAGGAGCACTCCGCGATGTCTTGCAGAGATGGGAGGAAACCGAGGGCGGGAGGAGTCGGGACCCTACCATGTACTCTCTTTTCTACCGAATCCTTAGGCTGATGGTCCGAGCGAACCAGCTTGATGTCCAATGCCTCTGCCATCCTGACGACTTGTTCGGTAAAAAACTTCACGTCATCGGTGGGCGAAGCCAGGTGGTGGTCAACTAGCGCAGAGCTGAGCTGCGGTGGAACCGGGGACAGCGTCGGCGATGAGGAAGCTATAGAGAGTACAGAAGGCAATCTCGATCTCGAGGGGGACCGGGAGCGAGAGATGTCCCGACGGGACCGGTGATGCTTTGAAGGTAGACGTCTTGGTGGAGATGGTGAAACAGAGCGGGATCGGGACAGCTGCCGGGATGGAGAGCGGTGGCGATGCTGAACAACGGTCTGGGGAGGCGACGGCGATGGTCTTCGTGGCCGAGAACGGAGCCTCAGCGTGGCGGATCTGGAGGGAAGATCCCTTGGGTCTACATGTTGAAGGAATCTCCCGGTCAGCGAATCGAATATAAGATCCGGGTTATCCCTCAGGATCTGGTCAGTCTCGGGATCGAGGAGAGCTTCGTCAGCCTCGGTCCCGAGATTACCCGCATCCCTCGGTACAGCCGGAGTTCGCTCCGTCTCGAGCGATGGGATGTCCTCCCTGATTTCTCCTTCCGATTCCGAATCGGAGATCGCAGGACAAAACGGAGGAGAAATTGTCGCCAATGTAGGCGGGATGGAGACCGCCGATGAGGGCCCAGGGACCAGCGAGGGAGACTTAGAGCGCGGTAATACAGATGGCTCGGTTTCCATTTCAAGGCGGTGTTTAGCCTTTTCAGGCCGGGTCCGCGGCTTCTTAGTAGCCGGGTCTGGAGCCTTCGATGTCTCCTTAGTAGCCGGGTCTGCGGCCTTCGATGTCTCTTTTTCAAGTGAATGGCGCCTTTTCGAAGTCTTTTTGCGAGGCTCCGGAGATCGGGCGCGTTCAGAAGAGGCCTTTTTGGAGGCCTTTTGAGACTGGTCTACTGCCGTATCAGAGACCTTCTTCAAGGCAGGTTTGGAGGTCGAGCCACCTGCAGAGGCGTCCACGGGGAGAGCGTCCTTGGGAGGACGGAGAGCCTCCTCGTAAAGGGCTGCCTTGAGCCGCTTGTCTCGATTTCTCAAGGCCTGGGAAGTAATTGAGCGGCAGTCAAGGCAGGCCTTCGGATTGTGCCCCTGACCCAGACAAAGCAAGCACAGAGAGTGCGGGTCAGAATTGGGAATCTTGTTGTTACACTTGGGGCAGTGCTTAAATGACTTTGATGCCATTTGGAAGCCGAATAGTCAACGGTCCGAGGTCACCAGGAGCTAACAAGGATATCACAGGAAACAAGCCGAAGTCAAACAATCCGAAGTCACCAGAGTCAACAAGAGTGGAGGAGAAGAAGTCAAGCCAAAATCCAGAAACAGTCCAAGGTCAAAACGTAGTGATTCTAACTGAAGAGCTTGCTAAAAGCAAGAGAAGGTTCCTCTGAAGCTGCTAACACGGCGGACGAAAGGAACTGAAGGGGGCGGTACCGACGGAGGTCCTATATAGGGATGGGCGGAGCTACTGCCAAAAAGTTGCAACTTAAGTCCAGCCCAGGCAAAAGTTGCAACTTTTATTCTGCCTAGTGATTCCAGAAGGTTCCAAAGTTGCTGCGCATGCGGTCATTACCCATTTGTGTGATTCGCAGAGACCACGAAGAAGAACATGCATTATCCACTGAACATAATGTTAGAAAAATGTGTAACATATTTGACAATCTGATAAAGCAGACTTAAGTCTACAAACATTTATGCTACCAACTTCTTTTTCTCAGTTTCAAAGGTGCTACAAGGTCCCCCTGTATACTGATCTAGACCAGGGGTAGGCAACCTTTCCCCTTTAAGGGCCGAGGGACTTCAGCTCCCAGAAGCCTCAGCCATGTTGGCCAATAGCTCCTGGGATTCTGGGAGCTGAAGTCCTTCGGCCCTTAAAGGGGAAAGGTTGCCTACCCCTGATCTAGACTAATATGGCCTTGTCTTCTGAATGTTTGACAGTTGGAAGAGCAGCACCTTTAGAATGAACGCAAACAGCATCAATCATGACTGTTGAAAACAAATTGAAACTGCTTGAAGAACCAAAATGCTGATTGATGAAAGCATATCTGGGGCACAGGTTCTGCTCACAGGAACGCAAAACTAACTGCCTTTAGATCCAGCTAAGGGGACAACTCAGTACAGATCTGCTTTACAGTTTACTTTTAAATCATGACATCTAATTTGAGGTGGGCAATATGTAGTCCATAGACCACATCCTCTCCTTAGGTGGACACTCCTCACCATCACAGGAATAAAGGCTGGTCTAGGATAAAAAAAGGAACAACCCCGGGAAGAGATTGCCCCCCCCCCCCAATTCATTGAAGCTGCCAACATTGATTTAATTTCTGAGCATGGCTCAACAAAGTGCCTGTGGGTCACATTTGCTCCCTCACCTCCTCCCATTAAAAAACAACAACTTGTTGTTTGCAAAGTAATAATAAAAACCTTACCTCCTGGTTTAAAAAACTCTCCCCCAAGCCTAAAACAGGTAGGGTGGGGGAACATGCCAAAATTGCCCCCTCCCCTCACACTCGTAGAAGGCATGGGGTCATTTTGAGGTTTTTTTCTTCTAAAAATCTGAGGGTGGGAGACTTTGCCCTCCAATCTTTGACAATTCCCACTTCTGATCAGTTCCTTTCAGTGAGAATGAGGAGCAGATTCCCACAGGTACATCCAAGAAGAAACAAATAATTTCAATGTTCCCTTTTACCTGGTTTATGGTCACAGAAAATATGCCAGAAAAGTCTGTAGTAGCCTCTATGCTGCATTTCATATATAGGTACTGCAAATATTGGAGAAACAACTAGGAAGAAAAAATCAAATCAGTACTTATATTCAATTACTCACTTCTAATTTCCTACTTATTACTTATTTCTTAAACTCAATTCTAACATTCAGAAATCTATTTATTTATTTTATTTGTATGTCCCAGGAGGGACCCAAGGCGGCTCACAGTTAAAAATCATTTTAAAAATATTACAATAAAATTTAAAACAGTTAAAATCATCTAAAACAGAAATATTATACATGATGGCTGTTTGGTCTTCCAGGCACAGAAAAACACCAATACAAAGAACTTGTCTTGCAGCACTGATTGCAGACTCAGAGATCAACAAATCTACATTTGGTCTGTAACTCCATGCATATAAGTAAAACTTCTGAAGATTCTCAAATTAAAAAGCTCAAGGTCACACAGTAATTATATTCTATTTCTTATTTATATAGAATCCATCTCAGTATCTACATAAGAGCAATAGGGGACAGCTTCATTTGTCTAATTTTCTTCTAAACACAGGCTAAAAGTGACTTCATATTTGAAGATTTTAAAAATGTATCACCATCAGAGACCAGAGACTCTACAGAACCAGTGAGAGATGAAATATTGTTTACTGGATAAATTTCTGTTCACAGTAATGTATAATATGTATTTGGCCATTTAACATGATCACACCTGATAAAGTCTACCATATGTCTTTTCTGCTTAAACACATTCATAAGATTTTCTGTAACTTAATGTTTTAAAAGCCCCAATATATTCAAGTGACAACTTCACCAAATAAGATTCAACTGTCATAGTACTCAGAAAGAGCTACTAAGTTCTACAGAAAGACACCAATACTTACAATGACTTGTTCAGCAGAGAGATCTTTCAAAGGAGGCAAAAGAAATGTTTCACTATATGCTGAACAAAGAATAGTATTTCTGCATAGCATTCAGGTTCTATTGTCAAGGATCAATATATGTAAAGAGCTATATTCTATTCTACTCCAAAAAGTTCCCCAAAAGCAACACCTGTAAAATTAAATGATTTTAAAAGCATTAACATAACAGGCTGGATGCTGATTTTCCATTTCTTAAGACTCCTGATTACAGAGGGAAAAAATCCAACAGTTGGGGGTGTGATTTTCAGATTCCTCCATATCCCAACAATCCCCACGCCACACATTTCTGGAGGTTCTTCAACCTCCTGAGTAGTTTTTTCAGGAGCACAAGCAAGGAGAAGACATCCGTTAAAAAAAAAATCACATAATGCCCTGCCTTCACCAGAAACACTCTGTGAATTCTCTTCCTTCTGTAGAACACAAGACCCAACTCTGTTTGATTTTGTTTCAGGTTGCCAGACTTCTGGCATTGAGTAACAGTATTTCAAGTAACATGGTTCCAAAGCTCTGTATGATACAAATCCTGGGGAACATGCTAATCCTTGATATACATTTATAAACATTCAGCCAGAGAAGGCACATATCAATCAAGTTGGAGGGGAAACAGCCCTGTCAGGGTTGAATCCTATCTCCTCTTCCATGGCCCCTCTCTGAATTCATCACCAGTAGCCTCCTTTGAAGATAAAATCCTCTATTTCTATTTGTTGCTAAATAGAAACTCACTACAGTGCCTCAGCTGTTGTTATGTTGGAGACACGAGGACTCGGTTCAATACGAACAGATTCAACAGCTTTGTTAGCATAGGAAGCTCCGGAGGAGGCAGCCATTGTCATGGGAGATGCTGTTGTGCATCTTTGTGGATCCTGGGGGAGGCATGGTACGTGCCTTGGGGCAAGAGAGCTCCAAGAAGTGGAGGTAGATCTAGTGGATTTGGCTTTTACTTTTCCCATCCTGAGGGTGCAACTGAGAGAGAGGTGTGAAGGGAGGGGGAAACTAGCAAGGAATAGCCATTAATGCAAGGAACCAAAGACTAAGGGTTTGGCTTTGTTTTTAAAGCATAGGATTGAGAATAGAGAAAGAAGGGGGACTTAAATTTAAGAAAAAAGGCCAGAGAAAGCAGAAGAGACAGGTGCATGACCTTTCTTGGGCAAGGCAAGAAGAACAGAAGCAGGAGTTCAGGACAGAGGTTCAATTTAAGTAACATGGTATCTTGCCTAGCCTGGGTGGTGAAAGGAATTAACCACTGTTTAATGAATGGCTCCTTCCTCACTGTCTGAGAATACAGAAGTCTATGAATTGCTTTCTGAATCTGAAGGTACAGCTGGTACTTTCAGAGGACATTCAACACAAAATACAAGGAAAGAGGAATATTTTCCTGAAAACACTTTTCCAGCATAAACATTCTTTCCACGAAAGGTGTTCAATCCTAGATGTTCTTGGGCTACAACTCTCATCATGCCTGCTGACTATTGCCCAAGCCAGCAGGAAATGACAGGAGTTTAGAGTCCCAGCATTTAGAAGGTCCTACACCTGTTCTAGAGATAAACATACCACCTTTTATCAAAGAGTAGTACTAGTGTTGCTCAAAAACTACTAATGTTCCATGCTATACAGAACTAGGGATACCAATGAATTGCCAAAGTGGGTAGGACACTTTCATAATTGTAGAATTACCATTGCAGAAAAGCTTGCTTCAGTCTCACATGAAGCATGATTTAGTAGCAATACCAATACTGATAAATCACAGGAGTATGCAGCGCTATAGATATACCATATTTTCCGGCGTATTATATGACTTTTGAACCCTGGAGGCGTGTCTCCAAAGTTAGGGGGCCGTCTTATACGGCGGATATAAACGGAGGAGGATGACGACGAGGCAAAGGAAAGAGAGAGAGGCAAGTCCCTGGGAGAGGCTGAGGAAGAAAGGGGGGGGGGGAAGCCAGAGACTACGGAGAAAGAGGTCCCTGGGAAGAAAGAGGAGGAGGATTGCCTCTCTCTCTTTCCCTTGCCTCGTCGTCATCCTCCTCCTCTTTCTTCCCAGGGACCTCTTTCTCCGTCGTCTCTGGCCTTCCCCCCCTCCTTTCTTCCTCAGCCTCTCTGGTCCCTGGCAAGAAAGAGGAGGAGGATTGCCTCTTTCTCTTTTCCTTGCCTCGTTGTCATCCTCCTCCTCTTTCTCGCCAGGGACCAGAGAGGCTGAGGAAGAAAGGAGGGGGGGGGGGAAGCCAGAGACGACGGAGAAAGAGGTCCCTGGGAAGAAAGAGGAGGGGGCTATTGGATGAGGCAAATGTGAATGGAGGGAAGCCCCTGAGAAAAGGAAGAGGCGGAGCAAGAGAACAGAGGCTCAAGGTGGGAGGAGAAGGAAGCCACCAGCACGAGGAGAAGGAGAGGGCAAAGGAATCCAGGTGAGAGGAGGAGGAGAGGAACCCTAAGGCGATCCTCTCCTGGGTTTTTCTTGGCAAGACTGGTCCAGAGCAGGTTTGCCATTGCCTTCCCCTGAGGCTGAGAGTGTGTGACTTGTCCGAGTTCACCCAGTGGGTTTCATGGCAGTGTCCAACACTCAAACCACTACACCATGCTGGCCCCTATTCCCATGTACTACCTAGGAAACAATTGCAGACTTTTTTGTTGTTCTTGTGTGTCTTCAAGTCCTTTCTGACTTATGGCGACCGTAAAGCAACCTTATCATGGGGTTTTCATGGCATGTTTTTTCAAATGGGGGTTGCCATTACCATCCTCTGAGGCTGAGAGTGAGTGACATGCCCAGGGTCTCTTAGGGCCTTTGCAGACTGCCAGAAATAGTGCAAATTGAGACTTTAAATAGAGGCACTGCCCTGCCTCAGTGCTAGGGAATTATGGGAATTGTAATTTTTTCAGGACATTCTTAGAGCTCTGGTGCCACAATAAATTACAGTTCCCATAATTCCTTAGCACTGAGCCAGGGCAGTGCCTCAATTTAAAGTGGACTCAATTTGCACTATTTCTTGCAGTCTGCAAAGGCCCTTACTTGGCTTCAAATTGATGGCAAACATCCTTATGTTTATAAGTGACAGTTTTCCTGCCAATTACCCAAATGTCGTAATTATTTGAATTAAAATTACCATATTGAAATAAAATCTGATGTTTTTTAATTTTTATTTGGAGTTCGTTGGAAGAGGGGGGTCGTCTTATACGGTGAGTATATCCAAAATCTATATTTTAGCTGGGAAAGTTGGGGGGTCGTCTTATACGCCCAGTCTTCTTATACGCCGGAAAATACGGTAGGTTCCAGAGAATGCATTTGAAAGTTGCCCTTTTCACTCAGAATACTGAAGAGATTCAAGGACAACTCACTCAGTATGTGCAGACAAAAAGAAAAATCCTAGGCTGCATCCACACTGCAGAAATAAAAGTTTGATACCACTTTGTCAAGTCTGAACGCTATGGAATCCTGGGATTTGTAGTTTGTTGTGACACAAGAGCTCTCTGACAGAGAAAGTTAAATGTCTCATAGAACTACAAATCCTAGAGGTCCATAGCATTGAGCCAAGACAGTCAAAGAGGTGTCAAACTGGCTTATTTCTGCAGTGCAGATGCAGCCCTGGTTTACTTTTATTTTTGTAATTTGAATCAGTAATGTTCTCCTTTTTTCTTTACTGGACAAAGGATACAGTAAAGCTGCTTTTTTTGGTCCCACAGGGCACATTTCCTTTTTTTCTGTTCCACAAGATTTTTGTGTTAACTGTGCCACACAGCCATCTTCTTCCAGGGGCTCAGAATTGAAGCCATTCTGTATAACTTTAGATTGTTTTTCCATTTTATTGTTGTTTACATTACGAACACAACATGCTAGAGAATCGAGGTTGACATCTGTTGCTTCAAGGCGGTCATCACCAATGCTAGGAGGGAAAAGGTAACAAACCATAATGTACTTATTTTTATTTAGATGACAGTTTAAAAATTAATTCTGAAGTTGGAAATTTAAGTATAATTACAAAGATTTTTTGAAAGCAAGAGACAGAAGAACATGGCTTTTTCTTCATGTACCAAAACTGTCTTACTATTTAACATGTGCTGATAAACATCTCATGATCTGCAAGGCAAGGCTGCATTCTAGGAGTGGCTGAGCATTTTGGAGTATGTTAATAGCCATCTTACAATTAATGCAGTTAATTTACTCTTCCTGCTTTCACAAATTTAGCCATGTCTATTCTAAGAATAATCTGCAGCTTGTACCTAGTAAAATGGGGAAATCATTGGAGATGTGTAAATTATTATGTGGACAAAAAAGCAGGTGTGGTGATTGATGTGGTCCCTGAAACGGAAATACCATCTGTTAGCTAGAATAGTATCAATTATGAACAGCATTCATACATACAAGAAAACAAGTAAGGTAAAAGTATGTGGCAGTTCCATTACTTGCCAAAGTGGTCATCTAGGTTCAATACAAAGTGACATCTTTCAAGACTCTTCATTAGACAAAGTATTTTCAAAAATATTTCAGTAATAGTTCAGAGAAAATTATTGAAATAACCACCAGTAATTAGAATTATAAGTAGAACTGCTTTATCCTCACCTCAGAAAAGTCCTCAGGCAAGCACAAGTAATTACTTCAGGGATGTCAGGAAACTGCTGCAGGCATAGCTGTAACAAGTGTACATCTGTTTTCTCCAAGGCAACTGCCATTAAGTCAGGGCACAAACTAGGATGCAAGATAAGCAATTAATCCTTGGATAGATGTAAATTATTCTCTAAATATAAACTACCTTCTTCACAAAAATCTTACAGAAATTACTGGGACACCACAGACTGAAAAAGAAACTAATTTCTGATAGCCACTACTTCCAAACATTTCCCCAATTTCTTCATTCTTTATTAGAAAAGATGAGACATTTGTCACCTGTAGGAGAGACCTTGTGTTTGGACCAGCTGCACCAGGCACTCACAAGGAAAAAACGATGACTCCGCTTTACACCTGTTTACAAGAGCAGATACTATGTATCCAATTGATGCTTGAAAGTCAGGTGTCTGAGTACTGGACAAAAATGTCATCACCTTATCTTCTACTACATTCTGAGAGGAATCCTAAAGAAGAATATATTATTCAGTAATTTCATAATTTGTCTTAATTACATAGTCAATATTACTAATAAATCACTGAAACTGCTAATTTGTCTTATCATTTGACTCAGACGTCACGGGAGTGTTAATGCACTTTTTAAGACATCTCTAACAGCACCAGCTCCTGTCTAATCTTGGAAGCTAAGCAGGGTCACCCCTACTTGGATGGTAGGCTGCCAGTAAATACCAGGTGCTGTGGGCTATATCTCAAAGGAAGAACTAGCAAAACCACCTCTGAGCTCTCCTTGCCTAAGAAAACCCTATAAAATTTGGGGGGTCACCATAAGTCAACAGGCAACTTGGAGACATAAACACATACATATATTCCACAGCTATCGCCATCTTAGAAAAGGCATTTCCTCTTATAAGGAGTGATTCTTCTCAGATGGCATATGTAGGCTTTCAGAAGTATTGATATTAACAACGTATAATTTTTTTAAAAAAGGGTTGCCCCCTCAGCAATTTAAAAACCCTTTAATCCAACCAATCAAATGTCACAGCTTTACTAATAGGGTGTAAAACATCAGGCTATTGGCACATGTTTCCTGAATAAAGTGCCTCTGCTCAATTTTGCTCAATCTCCCCTGCCCCTTCCTGCAGACTTATATGCTGACCCTGAAAAAAAGACCTGTCTTTATCTGCAGTGTTGTGGAGGGAAGAAGAACAAGTCCTTAATTAAACTTCCTTCTATTCAGCATTATCAAGATACCAGGCATTATGTAGGTATGTCTGTTTTGCAATGTTGCCTTAGATTGCACAAACATACTATATTTTAATTTAAATGGCGATTGGACTGCAGATGTAAACAGTCAAATATACTGTACACATTTCTCCTCTCCCCAAACGCTCTACATCTGAATCAAATCATCATAAGAACAGGCAGCTGAGTGGAGAAGGAGGAATATTTAAATACACTAAAGGTTAGTTATACTTAACAGTATACCTTAATTTTATTATCCATTGCCCTGATTTTCCCTGAGTTTTAATTTCATTGACCACTATTCAAAAATAACCCCAAAATTTACTTAATACTTTTTAAGGGGGAGGGGGGTATCTTCTATTTTTATTGTATGGGTTTTATTGATGTATTTCATGGATTTTAATATGTAAGCCGCCCACATTGGGTTTCCATTGGGCGGGGTAAAAATAAAATTTATTATTATTATTATTATTATTATTATTATTATTATTATTATTATTATTATTATTATTATTACAATTCAAATGTTAGCTTAAATAACATTTTTGCTAACTTATTAAACTAACCCAAGAACAGTAATTCATTTTCTTTCAGATTATCTCAAAATAAAAACTCCGAGTGCTCTCTAAAGAATGAAAAAATGTTTTAAAGCTACACTAAAAATTGTTTAAAAAGCTAAAATTTCATTCAATAGTCCTTTAAAAATGCCACATTTTGAAATGTACAAGTGCTCTTTAAAATGATTAAAGACATAAAGCTATCATTTCTACCATCTTCTTTGTTTTCCCATTCCTTTCATTGCTCATTGGCCCTTGTTCCACATTGGCTTCTTTTTTCAGTCTTTTTCTAACATTTTCAAGACACTGAATTTGTCCCAGTTTGCTTTGATGACAGGAGGCAAACTCCTATTTTCTATTTGTTACTGCTCCAGCACTGCTGAAACATAACTTGCAACTAGTTTTAATCTTAAAATAAGGATATGGGTTAGATTCAGAATGTGTATCGAAGTTCCTTCCACCCACAGAAAGCTTCTAGTCTATTGCTGGAATCCATTTGGGAGAATGGGGGGGGGGGGGTTTTGTTGATTCCCTCCTTCTGGTCTCCTCAAAGATATCCAACTGCTCTAATCAATTGAATCACTGCAAACTAGATAATAAAACTGCTGGAGGATGCTTAGGTTTCTCTCTCTTTTCTGCACCTTTCAAAAAGGAAATATACATATATATTTTTTTAAAAAAAGGATAGTCACAAAATTTTTAATAATTATGCATTAATCATTCTACCCCATTTCATTTGGTTCATGCAGAAAGATGCATTAATGCAAAGAAAATACTGTCACTCAAATTAATTATATCACCACCCCCTTGCTTTTACTAATATTTTCAAAATAAATTTACCTTGATAATTAAAAGAAGTTGTTCAACTGTGAGGGTCTCTAGCTGAGTGCTCTTTCTTGACCTCAACTGTGAAAGTTAACATATAAAGTAAGATCCATTGATAACAAATGCTTAAAATTAATTGGCCCAAATCCACTAGCTAGTACAAATTAGGGTAAATCCATTGAATAAATGCTATTTACATAAGCAACAACTTGCCATTCAGCAAATTAATTCAATGCTTTTGCTCTAGTTGGGACTAGCAATTGGATTTATGCCTATGAAAGTTTAAAAATGCAACTGCCAGGTTTCCAGGGGTAACTGCTATCTTGGGATACCCATGCTCTACATTAGAATTAATTTTAGAAATGTTGTAGTAGATGGAGTTGAATTGAAAGCTGCATTCAATTCACTATTCTGCTTTTTGCATGATGTACACAAGACAGGGAAGATACATTAATGCACCAGCTTTGGTCTGTTGAGATGCTAGAGAAGGCATATGCATAGTTCAGATGCATCATCATAGAGAAAAACTTCATTTTTCATTATTGGGATTTTAGTACTGGCATGCCTCAGTTAACAAAGTTCCTTAACAAAGAAGCTCTTTTTTACAGTCTTACTATGAGACCTCAGTTGTGCCCCCAATTTACTTGTCTTCTGTCTACTTGGAAGTTTTTTGTTGGTTTGATTTTTGCAGCATTAGAACAGGGAGGATGGTGAAGGGAGACTGGAGAAATAAAATTTCACGTTGGGCTACAGTAAAGCAGTGCAACAGAGCTTCATATGGGAAAGAATGGGATTCTACTTTAGGTGATCCCACTGCAGCTGTGTGTACTTACATACAACAGAAAAGATATACAGGTGTCTCCAGAATCACTTACTGAGTATATGTGGAGAGCACAACAGAAAGAAAAGGGGAAAGCAAACTAGACTGGGGGGAGTTGCAGACTGGCCCAAAGGGCTGGCCCAGGGCTGGAGTTGGGGTGGAGCAGCTGCACTCTGGCCACCCCAACCCCAGCCCAACGCCATCCTAACGCTGCACGGCCCAAAGGGCGCGGAAGAGCCGCAGCGCTGGCTCTTAGGGTGGCATTTTGCTGCTCTTTTAGGGGTGGCAAAAGGAAGGATCGGGGCTGCGGCGTGTGGTTGCCGTGGCCCTGATCCACCGCTGTCTTGAAAAAGCATAAGTCTATATGTTTTGCCTCCCAAAAGGAAATCATTTTGGAAGAAACTTTCAAGTAGTCTCTAGAAGATTTTAAAATGTTTTTGTTTACTTATGAAAGACTTACCTGACCTGATTATTTCCTTTCACATGTGCATAAAGTCAACTTTGAATAAAAAGTTTGCTAAAACATGTTGAACTTTTTCATTTTTGTAATGCAGGAATCTACCCCTAATTTTTTCATATTATTTCTACCTTTGGTATCAAAGTTTCCGTTAAAGAAGTAAAGCCTAGGAACACATCTTCTTTGTTAACTGAGGCACATCTATATAACATCAACCATTTAGGCTTATCAACAAGTATTTGCATTCAGCTCAAGCTTTAAGACTGATTTCAGGCCATACAAGGGAAAGTTCTTTCAAAATATTTTTAATCAAAATTAAAAAAAAATCCTGTTGAAATGGGAGGAGACAATCCCACAAAAGAACATGTGTTTTGAAGACATGAAGGATCATTCAGAACAATACAGGAAACAAGGAGAGGTGTAAGAATAACAAGCAAAAATCATTCCTCTTTCCCCTCTTGTGGTATTCTCTCCTTAATCTTGCTCCTCTTTAAGAACACAGAGATAATTCAGTCATTTGAATAGATTTTGAGATGTGTACACCCACTTACAGTTTACAGAAATTAATTTGAACAATGAACAGGAAACCAATAGAGGGTATGTTAAAAATGTACAGTTTGAATTCCACTGTGTTATGGCAGCTGTAATTTGATCTTCAAAAAAGAAAGAAAGGAATTACAGAAGCAGCATATATTTATGAACATACACATCTCTGTTCCTAATTTTACCAGTGTTTATGAAAGAGATTATAGATGAGAAGACTTCAGTCTCACTTCATAAAAAAACAAAAACAAAGGCTTACTCCGAGACCAACTTAGGGCCTTTACAGACTTCCAGAAATAATGCAGCTTGAGGCCACTTTAACTGTCATGGCTCAGTGCTAGGGAATCATGGGAATTGTATTTTTTTCTGGGACATTGAGCCTTCTCTGTCCTTAGCATTGACCCAGGACAGTTAAAGTGGTGTCAAGCTGCATTATTTCTGACAGTCTGTAAAGGTCCTTAGTTCCCAGCATGCTTTAAAAAAAACTGCAAATGATAAACAAAGTACAGTTGGCCCTCCGTTTTTGCAGACGATCCATTCCGGACCCCTCCCCTGCGAAAATGGAGGCTCGCCAATATTCAAGCCCCATTGGAATTTTTATGTTCTATTTAAATTTTATTAATATATATGTATGGTAATTTTAATGTTGTAAGCCGCCCCGATTGCTCTGCAGAGGGGCGGGATATAAATAAATATTATTATTTATTATTATTATTATTAGGCTTGAATGGGGCATCCTCCTGCGGATGTGTGCCCGTGGTGCGCACCCCATTGATTTCAACAGAGGTCACCCCTCCGTGAACATGCAAAATCAATCATAGACTTAAAGACCACAAAAACAGAGGAGTGACTGTATTTTCAATTATTCATTTGTTTATTACCAAATACGTTAGGACAAAACTCCCTGTGCTAGATCAAATTTTCTTTTGTGTATATGTGATAGATACTGAAATAATTTTGGGATCTGTTCACTTCTTGAATATGGGATTTGCTCTAATTGGTATTCAGAAAAGGTTTTAGAATTTGCTACTCTCATACAACCAATATGTAGTTATTATATAGAAGATAAAGAAAAGAAACAAAAATAAGCATACATACCTGTCTCTTAGCAGGTGTAGGCTGCTCTGGCTGTACACCTATCACATCATCTTCCTGAAGCATATTCCAATTCACAGAGATAGGCTTCATTCCTGGAAACAGTAATATAAGACAATATTCACTTGGAAGCAATAAACTACTTTATATGTGTATGTTCTCAAAAAGGTGATTTCTTTGAGGTGTGATCATGTAAATCTGGATATGGAATGTAGATTTTACGGTCTCACGTACATGTCTGTGTGCATGTGCCTTCATGTATGTACACGTAAATATATGTATGCACGTTTTATGTATATATGTTTTATGAGTTTTATGCTTTATGAGTTTTATGCTTTATGAATTTTATGAATTCTTGGTGTAACTAACTGTACTTTATATTTTGGTCTATGACCGTAGATAAATAATGATGATGTGCCTTCAACTCACCTGTTCATTTATGGTGACTCCATTAATTACATAAGAGTTTTCTCAGGCAAGGAATACTCAGAGGTGGTTTTGCCTGTTCTTTCTACTAAAATACAGCATACAGGATCTAGTGTTAAGTTAGCATTCTCTCAACCAAGTACTAACTGGTGCTCTCCCTGCTTAGCTTCCATGATCAGATGGAATCTGGTGCTTTTAGGGTGTTTGTGTTTTCCTGATAAAGTGTTCCTTTCTTGTTCCAGAATCATATCAGAGGGCAGCATGGATCTTAATCATGTATTTTAGAAAGTTTTTACTTATGTGTGTTGGATTTACAGTGAATCAAATGTGATGTTTTAAATACTCAACATATGGGCCTTTGCAGACTGCCAGAAATAATGCAGCTTGAGGTCACTTTAACTGCCCTGGCTCAGTGCTAAGAAATCATGGGAACTGTAGTTTATTGTGGCACCAGAGCTCTCTGACAGAGAAGGCTCAATGTCCCAGAAAAAAATACAATTCCCATGCTTCCCTAGCACTGAGCCAGAATAGTTAAAGTGGCCTCAAGCTGGATTATTTCTGGCAGTCTGTAAAGGTCCATATGTAAATAGTTCTAATGTGAATTCTATTTTTAAACATATGTCAAAATTCTCTATTAGAAAATGGAATGAAATCTGAAAAGTGAAGACAAACTGCAGTCAGGTTTACACTTAAAGTAAACCTTAATCCATTGTCAAGTGAATGGAGTCGGAAGCTTTTCTATATAAACACATTTGCTTCCTAAAACAAAGCACTGTATACATTTCTAAACCATTACTAAGACAAAGTCATTCAGTAAATCCAGCTATGTTAAAACCACTAAAGCACCAAATCCAGTCTGATTTTGGAAACTAAGCAGAGCCATGGCTGGTTAGTATCTGGATGGGGGACTGTCAAGGAATAACAAGTAATGTAAGCTATTGCTCAGAGGAAGGGAATGGCAAACCACCTCTGAGTTTCCTTGACTAAAAAAACCTGTGAGATTCATGGGGTTGCCATTAAGTCAATAGGCAATTTGAAAGCACATACACACACAATTTCATCCTCCTTTATGTAAACTATTATTTAGACCAGGGGTCAGCAAGTTTTTTTTGCTGCGGGCGGGAAGGGTGGGGGGAAAATGGTGCTGGGGGCCCGCACGTGTGCACATGCATACAACGCCCACTGTAGCGCACGCACGCATGGGGGATGCCATTTTGGAAGGCCCAACAGCACCAGCACCGTTGGGCCTTCCAAAATGGCACTCTGCGTCACGCGCACATGCACACAACGCGGGCCGCCATTTTGGAAGGCCCAACAGCAACGGCGCCATGCAAATTCGCACGGCGCCAGGGCCGTTGGGCCTTCCAAAATGGCGCACGCTGCTGTGCACATGCGAGCACCATTTTGGCATACGAAACGGCACCCGCGCTTGCGCACACATGCACATGGCGCCGGGCGTCATTTTGGAAGGACCAACGGCATCGGCACCATGCACCCGGCAGGAGTTCCATAATAGCACCCGGCGTCATGCGCATGCGCCATTTTGGATGCCAAAATGGCGCCTGCACTGATGCGTGGCGGCGGCAGCGGCAGGACCGGCCACGGGCTGGTCCCAAGGCCTTGGCGGGCCAGACCCGGCCCACGGGCCATAGGTTGCCAACCCGATTTAGACAGTCCTAATTATTTAATTTAGTATGTATGAAGTAAAAGATCACAATCAGTTTTCTTAACAGAATCAGTATTGCAGAGCAGTATTTATATGAACCACCAGAGAAAGCATTTCTCAGGTAACACACCACCTCTTCCATGTCATCTTTGGCTCTTTGTCCCCATACACAACTGAATCAGGTTCAAGAATGTTTAATAGCTATGTTCATGCACCCCTTACCTCACATATATCCCTCACCTCTCTCATCTTTCTTCCCACCTCTTTCTTCCCTTCTTCCAGTGCCTGCCTTTTGTTAACTGCTAACACGACATCTAGATATACCTTAGCAGAGTCAATGTGATCCTGGCCATTATTTCTTTAACAGAAATTTTGGAACCAGAGGCAAAAATAACATGGAAAGGGTGGGGTAGGTTCCTACACCCTAAAGAAGTAGACTGACTTGAACATGTTTCAGCATACTTTTTATAAACTAAAGATGCACTTGTGAAATGAACCATCCGGGCCAGGTAAACATTGCATGCATAAACAAAAACACTGGGAATGTTCTAGAGACCACTTCAAGGCTTCCTTCAAAATGTACCTAGAAATGATTCTTTTTTCTTCCACCAGTCTCCACTTTTTGAATCATTTCCATTTTGGTGGCCAAATTTATAGATCTATGCTTTTTTAACATGTTGGTAGCAGTTGGTGGGCTTTGGATCAGATAAAAGTAGAATCCTGCTCCTTCCCTGTTTAAGCTCTATTGCATTGTTTACTATAGACATGCTTCTGCAACTTAACACCAAAAGTTGTGTTTCTCCAGTGCTCCTTTGTCATCCTCCCAATACTGATGCTGCTAAAAAGTCTGTAACTAGACAGAGGGCAAGGAAGAAAGAGGGGCTGGGCAGGCATAAAAAGACTTTATAAAAAGCTTCCTTCTCAGAGGCTTTGTTAATTGAGATGCCAGTAATTTAAGGAAAGTTGTTTATTGGGTTGTTTGAATTAATCCATACAAACTTCACTGACAAAGAAATACTGCATTTGGCCAGACAGGAGGCAAGAAACAAGCAGGAAGAAAAGTATTTCTCACTCCTTTTTCCACCCCTCATCTCTATTTAATTTTATACAAAAAGTTATTTAATACAAAGTTAGTTAGAAACAAGTAAAACTGAGACAAAAACATTTTTGTACATTACATACTGAAGTCTTGAAGGTTCAATATATAATATGTAGGAATGTTTTATCTCAATTGTAGTTGTTTCTCAGAAAAAAAAGCTCTAAAAGGAACACAGGAAAAAATGAAGGGATGATAAATGATTTTTCTTCCATCTGGCTTCTGCTTTCCATCTGGTCAAGTGCAATAATTCCTTGTCAACAGACTGGAAGTTAATATGGATTGATTCAAATAACCCAATGAAGTTTGATAAATCCCTTTGAGTTTAAATGGAGCAGTTTTACAAATTATTTTCCAGAAGTGAATAAGTCAAAAGGATGCCAATGTGGAAGGAAACATCAAGCTTTGTAATTTAGTTCCTACCTGAGGTTTGCATATCTTTGATTTTCCCAACAGCAGCTGCTAAGGAGGAGGTTTCACACTTATACAGAATCACTCTTAACTCCTTACCATGTGTTACAAAGAGTTTGTCTCCGTAACACCAGCACTAAATAAGTAAATGAATACATGGTTAGTGCACAGAAAGTAAATAATAAACAGGACTCATGCCACAATTAAACAGCCTCTAAGCTACTACAGAACTTTTGAAGCTTTTCATTTCTACAGAAAGCTAAGCTTTTCCTCATCTGTAATTCCACTCTTACTAAACTGCCTGAATAAATATTTCGAATCCACTCTCCCTTGAAAAAACTGCCCTGAGACACACATTTTCCCAATTCCTGTTAGATGCGTGGACGATCAATTGAATATTTTTCTCGCTATCTAAACATGCCCCCATTATTTTCCAATAGTTTCCATTACTGCTGTTTACTCCTGCTACTAGCAGTGGATAAACAACCATCTCAAAGTTAGAGAATATGCACATAGATTTTGAAATAAATATGCAAAAATTGTTTGACTTATTGAGGGCCCAAGGGGCCTCCAAACATGGTGGAAATGCCTACATATTCCCAGATGACACTGGTGGGCTTTTTGGGGGGGAGGGGGGATCTTTTGCACATTTTTTAACTCCCAGGTGGACCCACAAAATGGCCCTAGAGAGCCATATGCAGCCCATGGGCTGCACTTTGCCCATCACTGAATTTATTTGAAAATTTTGTATCTTGTTATTCAGGAACAAAGGCTAATAAAGCAGTTTAGAAAGATTTATAGTTGACAGATTTACGTTAACACGCTAAATCTAATTCAGTGTAATGTGCAAAACTGAGCATAAACTGCACCGAGCCTCATGCCTATGCCTTGTCCCATCCTTCCTCTTAAGTGGCTAGGAAGAGTTTAGAAGCTTATCAACTATAGCTATCTGTGTTGTCTGTAGCAACAAAATTTTTAACAATAACTATGGTTAAGCAAGTTGTTATCAAGTCAATTTGCTGAAAACAATTTATAGTGAACCACAATTCTGGGTCCCAATGACATAACAAATTGTGATTAGCTAATAGCAGAAGTAAATGTTTCTCAGTTCTACGCCACACAGGAAGAAAAAAGGGAGGGTGCAAGAAAGATTTATTGCAGTTTATGCATGTCACACTAAGCTTGACATGCAAACATAGCCAATATTTAAACACTACACTGAAAAATAGGTAATTATTGAAAACTTCAGTATTGCACTTGTTTTAAAATATTTTTTCATAATCCCATATGCGTGTGCACAGACTTTACTGTGAAACAACATAGCTTACTTGTCCAGTGGTTCCCTGTGGCAATTCTTTTGAAGCCTGCAATGTTTGGAATGTTATATTCCATATGGCAAAGCAATCTGAGAGAAAGAGAGAGAAAATGGAAAACATCAAATACAACGTGCAGTCTTAAACTGCAAATGTCACATAGAAATGAACTTACAGAACTTTGACAAAATACCCACAAAGTAATGAATATATGAAAGCTTTTCTTTTAAATACTGGCAATTACTGCTTTAATTCACATTTGATATTTTGATTTAATCATTAATTTCCAAGAATACAGTTCAACAAGTCTTTTCTAAAGAGTGAAGCCCAACTGAAGCCAAATTGATCACTCTACGTACCAGGAGAACAATCAGTATCTTTTGTTATTGACTTTCATTAGGCCTTCCTCTTCTATCCCCTTTGTTTGATTATGAGCCCTAAGACAGCACTCTGTTGTTCACATTTTATATTGTAAAACAACTGACTTTACATGCTTAATCAACATTATTTTCTTTCTGAGAATCTTGATAGATTACCCCCCTTCCCCATTTAGAGCCAACAAGTTACTCCAAGCTCTTTTAATGTAACTGTTGAATTACCTTACCTTTAACACTACTATCTGGGGCATCCAGGTATCCTGATACAGCAATATGATCTTTATCAAGGATGACAATTGAAGTTCCTTTTAAAATACTGCCAGATATTACAAGCTTGACCAGAAGTGACTTTGGAAGAATTTGCTCTTCCTCAGAACCACTTTGTGGTAGTGGCACCAGAACTTTAAATACACAACCATTTGAATCTGTAGAAAAGAATCAAGTTACACAGTGGTTAATAATAACATGAAATACAAGTGGGGAGCTACAAAATATTACTGAAACACAAGATAAAGAGCTATGGTTGAAAAGGTGAGGTACATTTTCCCCCTCCATCTAACAGCTGTTTGGAGGCTCCATCTAGCACAGGCACAGTAACCACTACTGCCCAAAGATTCCAAGAAAAGTGAGACTAAATCATGCACACTCACTGCCAGAAGACTTCCACGCTGTCTTTGTTCTCAGCTAGAAACTCTATTGACATTAGAGACCCTAGCTATTCAATTTTCAAACAAAACTCTCAACTAATAATTTAATTATATTAAGGAAAGTTTAAAGAAAAGGACAATGGCATTTGCCTTTCAGTTTCCAATTCTGCAATTTTCTAAAACTAATTTACTTTTGCATTCCATGCTTTACAGAGTTAGGCATAGTAGGCATACACCATAAGCTTACACATAATGACAGCAGAATAGACACTTCCAAGCCACAGCTGAATCACAAACCAGAATGTAATCCTAATATCTTGTGTATGGATGGAATGGCCAACAATGCCACTGTAAAATCTAGGGCTTCTATATATGCATGCACAATTGTATGTGCATGCATAAACACCAATCATCGCTTCCATGTGAAGGGAATAGGAGGAAAGGAAAGAGGTAGTGTATGAGCCTGAGTTATGTTTTGATATTGGGCCTGAATTATGCTATTTTTGTTTAAGCTTTCCTGACAGCTAGATGAAATTATACAGTTAGAATTTACTAAGTACAGCTATACCCATTGCTTATTCACAATTTAATACAGAAAGAGTTTTCAAAAGAAATATCACTTTTTAATCAGCAATTCCATCAAAGCAGGGAGTCCCTACTGTACAATTAAATTTACTTAAATACTTACACAAACAAAAGAGTGTAACAACTTTGTTCTTCAAATATCCTGCAAAGCTCAGTGGTGTAGATGACTCACTCCTTGGTTCAAGTTTAAACTTCTGAAGGACACATGTATTACACTGCTGAATGTATACGAAGTTATTTCCATTCTAAAGAAAAAAAAAGTTTGTTTTGTTTTTTTTTATTTCCCAGAAAACTAGTCTCATTTAAAAGGCATCAGTTAGATCAGGGGTAGGCAACCTTTCCCCTTTAAGGGCCGAGGGACTTCAGCTCCCAGAATCCCAGGAGCTATTGGCCAACATGGGACTATTGGCCAACATGGCTGAGGCTCCTGGGAGCTGAAGTCCCTCGGCCCTTAAAGGGGAAAGGTTGCCTACCCCTGAGTTAGATGGTAGACATTAATTTAGTTTTGGAGGCCTAGGTAATATTAATACACTCATACTGAAAAAGCGAAGAATATGCAATAAGATAATCAGTAAGATAATAGTAAAAGAAAAAGTTTGACTCTATAATAAAGAAATCTGAACAGCTTGGGAAATCTACTGGAGGAAATATAAAAGATATCAGAAATAAAGTATGGATTATGTAAATACTATTAGTATCTATCCCACTGACTAGGAATAAGCATTTGAGAAGAAGATGCAGCAGTTATATTCTGCTATTAGAATTATGGTGTAGCAACTGTAAATGGACACATGAAGTATCGAAAACCTATATCTGTGAATTAGCATTTGTAAATTAAACTTCTCTTATGAAATAAGATGTATGGAAAAAAATACTCATATTGTAATATGACTCACCTGCTCAGTAATAAATATAAGAACAGGTTGTTCAGCTCCCATGAATGCATTACTCCATCTGAAAAGGTATATGATTGTTACTATACAACTGAAAACCTTTTGCAAATAAAATACTGAATACGTTATCTGAAATACTAAATGTCTAGCCCAGGGGTAGGCAACCTTTTTGAGCCAAGGGCCAGGCTGGTGTCCCTCAGACAATTTGGGGGCCGAAGCACCAAAAATAAATAAATAAATATAAAAATATATTTTAATTTTTTTTTTTTTTAAATATGCATGCACACTCTCTCAGCCCCAGAAAAACCATGGCAAACCCCCTGTGGAGATTTTGCCAAGAAAACCCCAAGAACAAGTAATAACAACAATAATCAATATCAGCATGGCAGGCGGCGGTGGCGGCAGGACCGGCCTGGGGCCGGTCCAAAGGCCTTGGGGGGCCGCATCCGCACCCACCCCCACACCCCCGGGCCTTAGGTTGCCTACTCCTGGTCTAGCCATTGCAACACAACTGACAGAAGAAATGAAACAAATTGAAACATATGAAATAAAGAGTCCTGTGTTTTGTTTCATCTCTTTCTTTGATAAGCAAACAATCTTTATCCACAGTACTCCTTGGAGTTACATCTAATTAAGAAACTATTGTGTTCACTGAAAGAACATGATGAAGGAAATGAATATGGCATTACAAAGGTACAAGGTCACAGGTGATCCACAGTAATAACTCCTCCATTCTCAGCAGATAATTCTGGAACTAGACTGGGATGTCAGGAAGGGGATTTGAAGAGATTAAGCATCACAATGGCTCCTGAATAAACTCTGAAGCTGCAGCACTCACCTAATAACTTCATCTGAAACAATATTTTCAATTTCTTGCTGAGGTGCAGCTAGCAAAGCATCCAAACTCTTCACAGCACCACACTTGAACAGGACCAGGGGTTCAGTATGAGGCAGAGAATGTATCCGATATACATCTGCGGACAACTGAAAAAACAGTTGTATTCTTTATTCTCAAATACAAAATATGCAACAGCGACAAAGTACTATGTACTAATAAACAGTGTAATAAGTTTTTATAAAAGAAATTACTCTGAGTACTATGGAGGCACCTGAATAAACTGCAACTCAATACCAACTATATGGTGAACTAGGTTTACATAAAACTTGTGACATTTTCTCCTCAAACCTTAAAAGAGTAATACTTAGAACTCCACTCTATCTCAACTGACAAAGTGTGCTTCTGGGAGTCATCAATGTGTGGCGTTTAGATGCCACGTGTCCTGATGATTCTGGGAAGCCGGCTTGAAGCCGCCCGGCTGCCCAGACATGGGCGGCTTCATGATGCTCTAGTGGCATGCTGTTTTTTGTTTCCCTGGTCAAAAAAGGAGATGTTATCTGCTCCTTTTCTGGTTCAGTTCAAGGTGGACTGGGGCTGTGGCATGTGTTCCCCCCCCCCCAAATTACAATTTTGACTGCCACCAACAATAGAAACAGAAGTCTCCTTCAGCAAATAGGTTTTTTAAACAGCGTGAAATCTTTCTTGATAGATGACCATTACTTAATTAATTTTTTTGATAGGTACTGAAATTCCATACCATTATTTCTGGATGTGGTCCAAATTTCCATGCATAGGATGTTCCACTGGAAGACACAGCTTTTACTGCTTACTCAGTCTTCCTAATTTTTATGCTGTCAAGGGTTCCTGAGGATTTTGGAACTGTATTTCAGGAGGCACAAGGAGAAAAAAGGGAAAACCCTTCCTCTCCTTTTTCCTTGCCCGCTTCCTTTGATAAATGAAATCCCCTTTTGTGAAAGGGTGGAACCATTTTGTTTTCAGAAAGGGATGTCTAAACTCAGTCCCTTCTTGTAAGACTGATATAAGAATACTGAGAATTAATGCTAGCAATTAAATACAGAAGGCTTGCCTTCATCTAATTACAGAAAGTTACTTTTATTTATTACAAATTTTAAATGAATTATCAACACTTACTGTGGCTTTAAAAACATGGTCCAAATTAGTGTCATCTTCCTTCCATATCTGTAAAACCTTAAAATCAAAAAGAGTTAGTTTTAGAAAGTGGATTTAGTATGATTTATAGTTTGATAAATCTTACTTTCAAAGCCTGGACAGATTTAGAATGATAGTCTAAAATGCTTCCCAAACCATCTGATGTGGGGGACCAGTAGTTTTGTCCCTTCAATGTATCATGGACAGAATTTCTTTCTGTTGTGAAATTCACCATGGAACCACTTTGAATAGCACTGGTCTAAGCATGGAGCGAGAATGAATCTCCAAAACAGGTGTTGTGCAAAAACTTTTATATGCTGTAAATTAAATCTCCACTGTTAACAGAATCTCCTAATCCATATGTAATGTACACAGTACACTGATAAAAATCCAAATCCTTAAGCCTCTGGCACTGTAAATTGAATATATTCTGACCTGTTAGTAAGGGAAATTTAAAAGAAATGAGGGAAAGGAAAGGAAGGTAGCTCTGCATTTCACTTTTTAACTTTCCCTCTTGCACTGACTTTTGTGCAGAAAGACCTCATTTTCAGTAGGAAAGGAAGGATTACAATCCCATACTAAATTGTCAATTTCAGTTGAAGTGTATTAATAAACACAATAAATTGACTTCAACTGAGGTATATTTAGGAGCCCAACCTTTATTTCTGAGAGCTAGTTACTTGGGTAAAGATCAAGTTATTTACTTTGTGAGAACATGAACAAAATCTCACATCACTCACACCATCATTTAGTTGAACAATATATAGTTTAATCACATATAACATTTAATAATTTCAACAAAATTAAATAAAACAGTCAGTTCCAGAAGAGGACTGTAACAAATGTGCAATTTTCAGAAAACCTGTGCCATTTTCTATATCATGCCTGCATAATTCCGATTAGATTCACATGTTGGTAACAAATCATACCTTGTCATCATGAACAATAACAAACTCTCCTGTTTCAGAATTGCACACAGCTGGACATGTAATTGTCTGGCCTTGTTTGACTGACCAGCAACCCAAAGGTTTTTGATCTGAAACCTTTAAAAAAGTAAAAATTATCAGTTATTATGACATTAACATATCAGCCTAAAATAATTCAGTAAGCCATACAGTAACCTCTACTTAAAAGTTGTGCAGTCAAAAAAACTGGAACCATACATATAGCCCAAACGCACAAACTAAGAGCCTTTACAGACTGGAAGAAATGATGCAGCTTGAGTCCACTTTAACTGCCCTGGCTGTGCTGGGGAATCATGGGAAGTGTAGTTTACTGTGGCACCAGAGCTCTCTTGACAGAGAAGGCTAAATGTCTCAGAAAAAACTACAGTTCCCATGGTTCCCTAGCACTGAGTCTGGGCAGTTAAAGTGGACTCAAGCTGCTTTATTTCTCGCAGTCTGTAAAGGCCCTAGGAGTATAGAACTATAGCAAGTGTGATTGGTTCTATCCCTCCTTCCAGTATGCTCTTTGTTCTTAAAACTAGTTTTAGGGTTACAAAGTTTGGATCTGTAAGACTGATTTTAAATATTGTTTTAATCTGTTTATAAAGATTTTAATCTGTTGTTCATTATCTTTGGAGTTTGATATGAACTCAAACTCACAAATACATATAAAATATAAACCAATAAAAGTAATAAAGCTGAGCTATAACAGCAGAGTTGCTCCTGTAGTAATGATTTCTGGGGGGATTATCAGAAATCCATGTGTTCATATGCATGCCTCTACATTCCTAAACTTCATATTTTATTAAAGAGCACAAAAGAGGGGACTCATTCATTTTTCTGACTACTGATAACCCATTTCCATCATGTGCATCCAATATTAAGGAATGCTGTAAGTTTAGAAAAAAGCATGCACCTATCTGTACTAATACATATTTAGACTTACTGTAACTTTTAACGCTATACCCTCCAAAAGTAACAACACAAAAGGAAGTCAAGGAATAGATAGAAACTGCTATTGTTTATTTAGCAAATCAAGTTTTACTTCATAATATAATTTCTGGTGTATGCTCAAAGACAAACTAGGAATTTGCTAAAGTTTGGTTTATTTAATTCAATGGGGAAAGGAGGGAGAGTATATGTATATCTGGTATTCAACATGGGTTTCTTCTTACCCACACATGTAGCCCTGAAATATGACTTTCCATTAGGTTCGAACTTGAAGAACTATAAAGCATTTGGACAGAAAATGCAAGACACAAGGCAACAAAAAGTAAGATCCATGGAAATGCCAATTCTTGCATTTGCTAACCTGATAAATCTTGATACCAGAAACTCAAGGACTTTCCCCACCCCACAGATCTTAAAGCAGAGCCAAGATCATATAAGTGGAGGCACATTTATTGACGGTGTGCTTAGAATATCTTATTTGGTGCCAGAGACACATAAACATCTAAGTTGACAACATGGATGATGAGAAAACCCTTTGTATCCTTTTAAGATTTTGCTCAGTAACAAATACAGTTGCCCCTTTGTTTTCGTGGGGGGATCCGTTCTGAACCTCCCCCCCCATGAAAACAAAAACTCGCAGATATTCAAGTCCCATTACCTAATGGGGCTTGCCAGTTCGTGAATTATCAAGACTGTGGACTCAACCTCCACAAAAACGGAGGGGCAACTGTATTACAACAAAAGGCACCCATATGCAGAATGACTCAAAGAGGGCAGAAAAATAAAAATTGCTGCTTTTAAGTGTATCACAAATTACAGAATGAAGTGTGACTACATCCAACAAACTTTTCCCTTACCCTGCTCCATTAAAGTTGCCTAGAAGAGAGATAATTTACCTAACTTTAAAGAAGATGATGAAGACACTGAGATAGTTAAAAAGATTTTCCATACTTTGGCTCAGTCATTAATCAGAATGGAGACTGTACTCAAGAAATCAGAGGAAAGCTCTCGGAAAAGCAGCTATGAAGGATCTAGACAAAAACCTAAAGTGTACAGATAAAGTTAGGATTGTCCTTGATATCATGCTAGGATGTGTTCTGTGGATACAGTGGAGTGCTAAAACGATGATCAAATGGGTCCAAGAGAAAATCAAGCCTGAAACTCTTCCTCAAAGCAAGACGACTAAATTGAGTCTGTCCTACGTTGACCATACGAGAAGACATGACTCACTACAAAAAAGAATAATGCTTGGTAAGGTACAAGGCAATAGGAAAAAAGAAAGACTGCATTCTAGGTTGATAGATTCAATAAAGGAAGCCATAGCCCTGAGTCTGTCAGGCTGTTGATGACAAGGTGACTTGGAGGTATCTCATTCATAAGGTTGCCGTAAGTCAAAGTCGACTTTACAGCAGTTGACAACAACATAACGATGCCTTATGTTTAGTATATGACTGTATAAATACTGTACAAACCTCTAGTATATATATTTGAATTTTACGCTATAAGATGATGTCTTTGTAACTTAAAATTATAACCAGCATTTTTAGTTGGTCATACCAACTTCATTTCTCTTGAAGTTGGCCTTTCTTTATCTTCAATCAGATGCTGGTAACTGAGGAGAGCAAGAAGCCCCCATCCCCAAGGACACTCTGTTACTTGTCTTAGGGAAGCTCCATAATGTCAGCAAAATCTATTGTCTTAAGAAGACAAGCCAGAACAAAAAAGAGGGCATTTCAGCTGTTGCTCCTTCTCATATGAGTAGCTAACAAACAACCCCTGAGCAAACTCTCTTCCATACAAGTCAGAGGAGCCCAGTCTGGTTTCCACTCTTGACAATACACCCCTCAATGTTGTTGTTGTGTGACTTCAAGTTGTTGCAACTTCTGGTGACCCTAAGGCGAATCTAGAACCAGAGTGGTATACTGGCTTGACTATTGGGACTATGACTTTGGAGACCGGAGTTTGATTCCTAGCTCGATCATAAAAACCCACTGGGTGACCTTGTTCAAGTCACACTCTCTCAGCCTCAGAGGATGGCAATGGCAACCCCACTCTGAAGAAACTTGCCCAGAAAACCCTATGATAGCTTCACCTTAGGATTATCATAAGTCAAAAATAACTTGGAAGCACCCAACAACAAAGGTCAATCTATCGTAGGAGTTTTTGTATTTGTCACTTTCAGCTTGGCAAGTTCCCAGGGTTCTAGGCACCAGAGGCCAGTAGAAAGCCTGGGGACTGCTGGCACTCAGCCCCAACTCAAGTATAATGTCTCCAGCTGCCCCTCAGAGCTGCTGTGCCACTTGATCGATGGGCTTGATGGAGATGTGGCAGGCAAAGAGGGCAAAGTGGGGCAGGAGGAGGAAGGGGCCAGCTTGCTTGCTCTTTGCTTGGCATTAACTTTTCACATCCATCTGAGGCACAGAAATCAGCATAACAGTCGGCTGCACTGTATACATTCACTGTCTGTGCTGAACCAAAGCCGTGACAGTTAACAAATGAAGAAAAATCAGCAAGTCCCACAGTAAAAGTATGAACGTCCATGAATCTTTGGCTCTTTCACACTATGCAGTTGTTGTTCTTGTATGCCTTCAAGTCGCTTCTGACTTATAACGACCCTAAGATTTTGTTTTTTTGGCAAGTTCCTTCAGAGAGGGTTTGCCATGGACATCCTCTGAGGTTGAGAGAGTGTGACTCGTATCTGTGAATTTCAGCTTGGCAAGCTCCTTCAGAGGGGGTTTGCCATGGACATCCTCTCAGGTTGAGAGAGTGTGACTCGTATCTGTGATTTCAGTTTGGCAAGCTCCTTCAGAGGGAGCTTTGGCATGGACATCCTCTGAGGTTGAGAGAGTGTGACTCGTATCTGTGATTTCAGTTTGGCACGTTCCTTCAGAGAGGGTTTGCCATGGCCATCCTCTGAGGCTGAGAGTGTGTGACTCGCCCAGGGTCACCCAGTGGGTTTTTATGCTGGAGCAGGGAATCAGACCCGTAGCCCAACGCTCAAACCAGCTCCCTCATCTAGACACACATTGCTCCATAAACGAGGAGGAAGGGAAGGAGGAGGAGCCCTCTGACGAAAAACCCGGGATCGCGAGCCGCGGCCGTTAGGGCTCTCTTACCTTATAAAGCGTCACGGTGCGGCCCCGCTCGGTCAGCAGCACCCGGTCCGCGTCGGGCTCCAGGCCCAAGGGCGCCTGTGGAAGGGCGCCCGCCAAGGAACACAGCGGGAACTCCTCACAGAAGGACGCCATCTTGGAGGCCGCCACGCTTGTTACAAGTCAGAAAGCCTCCGGGACGGGGAAGCGCGGTGCGCATGCGCCAGGAAAAACCCCGCCCACTCCCCTGGGCTGATTTCAATAAGGAAAAGGAAGGAGTCAGGATGAGCGAGGTGGCGGGGGAAAGAGCGGCACGTAGCGCTCAGATGAGCGAGGTTAGGAGAAAGAGCGACACGTAGGTCGATGTGTTCCAGATGGATAGAGTCCGTTAGGGAAGCCCTGAGTGTGGAAGACCTGAGCAGGGCAGTTGGTGACAGGGTGACTTGGAGGTCTCTCCTCCATCTGGGGTCCCCAGAAGTCCAAATTGACTTGTAAGTAGGAAAATGATATGGTGGCTCAGTCTTTAGCGCCACCTACTGAGCGGGAGGGGAAATGCAAGCGCGGTAGCGTTAGTGAGACCCCTGGAGGTCGTGAAGGTTCTGAGTCGAGTGGCGTCACAAAGGGAGTGTGGAATGCACTGGGTGACCTCACTGTTCCTCAGAGGCCTGCCTTTGGGCAGAAAGGAGCTGTGGCACTATTCACCTGCTTCCCTTTAAAATGCTGAAGAGAGAGTGCGAGGAGAAAGGAGAGGCCCCAGTTTTTAAATTTTAAGTGTTTAAATTTTTAAAGAAATCCAACTTTTTAATTAAAAAAATTATTTAAAAACATCACATTTTACCACATTTTCACTTCAACCATATGAAACTATGTGTATACACATATATACTATGTGTATATATATGTGTGTGTGTGTGTGTAAATAAATTTAGGCTGTGCATATGACATTGCAATGGTGTACTTTAAATTTTGTTAGTTGTTTTATGTCACAAGTATTACCGCAGTGTACTAATGAGTAACATTAGTAAAAAAAAAACAACCTAACCAAACCAACATTGCAAATGATTCTGTATGGTGTGGTAATGGAGGGGGCCAATGGGAGGGTGACACCGTGAGTTATCACGCCGGGTGATATGCCACTGACTTGAACCTGTGTGGCTTTGCTGTGAAGAAGACCTTCTTTCGTCCGGTGTTGCTGCCAATGTGTTTGTAGTTATTTGCAAGAACTGCCCTCAGGATACCGGCTTCCTTATGGAGTGGCCATAAGCAAAAGAAGACCTCCTGCACCTGTAGTTGTACGAAAGCTGGGCTGTTTCTCCTGTGATACCACTGCTTTTCACATGTCTACCTTTGTATCTAAATATTGTTATTATATTTATTTATATCCTGCTTTCCCCATGCAATTAGGACCCAAAGCGGCTTACAAATTAAAAAGCGATACAATTAAAAAAAATAAAGTGTCCATTAGAATTGAACTAGTATAGTATTAAAATATATCACTCATTAAAAGACTTAGGGCCTTTGCAGACTGTTAGAAATAGTTCAAATTGAGTCCACTTTAAGGGTTAGGGTTAGGGTTAGGGTATCATGGGAACTGTATTTTATTGTGGCACCAGAGCTCTCTGACAGAAAAGGCTCAATGTCTCAGGAAAAAAAAAATTCCCATGACTCCCTAGCACTAACCCTAACCCTTAAAGTGGACTCAATTTGCACTATTTCTTGCTGTCTGCAAAGGCCCTAACATGCCATTTAAAAGATAAAAGGCTCAAAAACAAAACATACTAAAACAATTAAAAATACGAAAGCATTAAAGCAATAAAAATACAGTTGCCCCTCCGTTTTTTGCAGGGGATCTGTTCCAGACCCCTCTGCGAAAACAGAAACCCATGCATATTCAAGCCTCATAGGCTTGAATGAAGGCATGTGGGCATGCAGGCGCATGCCATGGGTGCACGCCCCATTGTATGCCCCTCCATTTGTCCCTTGCACATTAGCAAGTGACGCAGATCCAAGCTTTGCGAAAATGGAGGGGCAACTGTAAAACCCAATATGTTATAGCACACTTTTTTTATTCAAAACTAACACTATGCACATGTGGAATGAAACAACTAGGTCAGGTGGGCCTTGCAAAAACACTTTGAACCTTCTAGAATCCACTTGGAAGCTTGTTCCAAAATACATCCAGGGATGATTTTTTCTTTCCCCAGCCTGCCTACCTTATTATTTCCATTTTGGTGGCCAAACCTGTAGATCTGTGCTTTTCAAAAATGTTGAGACCAGCTTATCTCTTTCTCTGTTTTACTGATCATACAGGCTCAGTAAAGGGTTTTGGAGACGCCTGCCTTGCCTGTTGTAGATAAGTGTACACAGCCACAAAAGAATTGGCTAAAGTAGAATCTGGTTCTTTCCTAGCTCAAGCTTTATTGCATGGTTTACTACATATGAGCTGCTGCAATTCGACACTGAGGTCTTTGTTTTCCCCAGCCCTCCTTCAGCATCCTCCCAGTGCCAATGCTACTGAAAATCTTCTGGCAAGACAGGAGGAAAATGGGGGTTGGGCAAACATAAAAATACTTGGTAAAAGGGAGCTTCTTAATAAAAGGTTTGTTACTGTAGGAATGCCTGTGCTGCTGTTGTGTGCCTTCAAGTTGTTTCTGACTTATGGCGATCCTAAGGCAACCCTATAATTGGGTTTTCTTGGCAAATTCCCAGGATTCCCTAGCACTGAGCCAGAGCAGTTAAAGTGGTCTCTTCTGCAGTGTGTTTTGGACCTTACTTATTTTCAGTGGCCTTATGTATAAAATGACAAGTTTCTGGATTCCAACATTTCTGGAAGAATTAGGAGCCCAGACTGTTAAAGTACTAAAACAATTAAAAAGTCTTATGGCACCTTAAAGGCCAACACATTTTATCTAGCATAAATGTTGATTTTTCTGAAACGAATGTGGTTGCCTTCATGTGTTTTAACTACTTCCTTATAATTAATCTCTTTCCCAAATAATGAAAATACAAGAAGTAACATTATCATTATAATTTGATGCAGGACATCACTCTTCCTGTAGTGTAACTGTAATCTTTAGTCATATGGGAATGCGGCCTCACTGGGTAGAGCAGGAGTCATCTCATAATGGTACAGAGCTGGCTCAGGATGTGCCTTGTGCTCTTTTGTGGGCTTTGAGGTCATGATCACGTGGTCAGAAGATAACGTGGTTTGTACTACAAGCAGCTTGTAGCATTCACAGGTCAGGTTTTTTTAAGGACCCATCATTTACTAAGCTACTTTTGAGAAGTTTTGGAACAAAGACTTTTTAAAAAGCATAACTCAAAATTGTGTAACTAACAGTTTCCAAGCGCTGCTTTAGTCTGAGTGTTTTTCCTGATCTTAGGTGCAGCAGACTGGTTATGGTTTTATACTAGCTGGAGAAAACAACAGTGGTACAATGTGAAGTCGTAGGCTTTCATGGCCGGCATCCATAGTTTTTTGTGGTTTTTTTGGGCTGTGTGGCCATGTTCTAGAAGAGTTTATTTCTGACGTTTCGCCAGCATCTGTGGCTGGCATCTTCAGAGAAAACTGGAATGGAAGAGAATGGGTCTCTCTTCCCATTCTCTTCTCTGAAGATGCCAGCCACAGATGCTGGTGAAACGTCAGAAAGAAACTCTTCTAGAACATGGCCACACAGCCCGAAAAACCCACAAAAAACAACAGTGGTACATCTTCCCCAAGGCATTTTTTTCTTTATTATGTCATCTATTCCATGATGAGCCCTTGTGTTGAAAACAGGTTTAGTGTTAAGCCCTGGCTCAGATTATGCTCAGAATCAGTTAGTAACTGATCATTGAAACTGTAAGGTGTGTTTTTTAAATTAAATCTACTGTTATTGTTAATCAAGCTATTGCAGAGATGACATGTATAAATAGGACTGTGGATACCATTGTAAGTAGTACAGTGCCTTAAGCATTAGTAATGGCAGGAAAGCTGTATAAAAATAAATAAAAGTGAGTAAGAAGTTGAACATCTTGCAGAATTTAAATATCAGACTGGCAAATGAAAAAGCATCTGAAAAGCTGTTAATGTGCAATGGTGAAACAAATATCTGCACATTTGCCATATACACATTATGAGTTAGAAGCACTTTTTCCCTATATAAATAGTAGAAAAAGGGAAACTGTTGCTGTTTTTATTCTCTGGTATATTATGTGTGGTTTCTATTTCTTTTTAAATTGTTTGTTCATCTTTGTAGACTGTCACAGAATACAGCTGCCTCTTCACTTTCACTCAAAGTATGAAACCCAAGATGGCTGCTTCACTCTTCCTCACGGTGGGGCTACCTCCACATATTTCTGAATTGGTATGTTTAGGACTACAGAATTTAGAATTTTCTGTGCTGATGGTATCCATTATGTATATTCCCATGTATAATAATTTGCCCTTCTCCACAGCTCTTCAGTCATATGGATGGCTGATCATGCCACAGAGGTTTCATTTAAATGTAGATGAGTTGTATTGCATCTGCTAAAAGACTTCAGAAATGATGAGCCCACATGCTTTTCAGTTATTTCAGAAATATTTTCAAATTAAAAACCTTGCTGCTTTATCATATAAAAGAAGCTGTTCGTGAGTTTCATTAAAAATGTATTTTTTTATTACCGGTATTTGCAAGGGTGCATACCATTTCCTTTAGAAGGAACCAGAACAGACTCTTAATAATGTTATAGGTAATTCCAATATAAAATATAAAACATTTATGACCTGTATTTTTAAACTGCTCTGTGTCTTCAACTCATTTCCAACTTATGGGAACCCTAAGGGGAACCTATCAATGAGGTTCTCTTTGCATGTTTCTCCAAAGAGGATTTGCCATAGGCATCCTCTGAGACATCCTCTGAGAGAGCATGACTAACCCAAGGTCACCCAATGGGTTTCTATGGCCAAGCGAGGATTCAAATCCTGGTCTCCAGAGTCATAGTCCAGTGCTCAAATCACTACAACACACTAGCTCTCACAGAATATAAATTTATCTTTCAAATTGATATAATGAGTATTGTGGCTGAATCTTGTTCTCTAACCCTGTTTTGCCAGTTGCTGCTATTGATGCATGACATTTTATTGGCACCTAAAATTAGGTCTGCCTCATAGATGGTCATCTTGCTATAAAAACAGCACTGACATTTGCAAAAAGTAGGCAGGCCACATACAGATAGTGCATGCGGTATTTGGACTTAATTCTATTTTGTTGCTTCCTGGAAAACTGCAGGTCATTGGAAATTGCATATGCACAGAGCAAAACAGGTTCAAGTGCTCTCATTGTCTGGCATGCAAACTTAGTTATTTTGTTTATATGAACTTCTTTGAATCTCTTCTTGTTTCTGTGGAAAAGCAAAATGTAATGATAGTGCTGTGCAATTACACTATGCAGACTGCCAGAAATAGTGCAAATTGAGTCCACTTTTAGGGTTGGGGTTAGTGCTAGGGAATCATGGGAATTGGTTCCCCCCCCCCCGAGACATTGCGCCTTCTCTGTCAGAGAGCTCTGGTGCCACAATAAAATACAGTTCCCATGATTCCCTAACCCTAACCCTTAAAGTGGACTCAATTTGCACTATTTCTGGCAGTCTGCAAAAGCCCTATGTTGCAGTTCTAATTGTCTCATTATAGTGTTTTCTTCTGTCAGGGTTTTGGTCAAATATCTGTATTTTAATAATTTCCTTTATTGACTGAAATGCACTGAGATCTTAACAGCCTATAGAAACAGTTTCACAGATGAATACTGTTGTACAGTACTCTTCAGAGCACTTGCTCTGCATGGTACTGTCCTTGAAGATTGTCTGGTATCTAGAACGAGTGAAGAATTTTCTTCTGGGGTGCTGTCTGGAACATGTTACTCACTGTGGTGTTTTTATGTGTGTATTTGGCTCCGGATTTGTTTCTGAGCCTAGTGCAAAGTTCTAATTAACACCTTTGAATCCCTAATTAATTTGGGTCCAGGATATCTGAAGGACTGCTTACTCCTACACATTTCTACATATGCATCAAGATCTTCGGGGGCGGATCAGTTTGACATCCAACTACTTTCATAGATTAGTGAGTACAGGCAGTGGCGATCCCGTACCAAGTGTCACCCAGTGTGGGAGTTGGGACCTCCAGGGTAGGTGAGTGGGACTTCTGAGTGTGTGGGGCGAATGGGAGTGGCCGTATGGCCGGAGCCACAGCTGCGCGGGCCCAAGGGGTGCCTGTGCGGGTCCAAGAAGCACCTGCGCAGCCCCCAAGGAGCACCTGCACAGGCCTAGGCAGCACCCAATGGGGTGGGGAGGCCAACTGGGTGTCAGCCCCCCTTCCGGGGTGTCCCCCAGTGCGGCCCGCAACTCCACCCCCCACGGTAATGCTACTGAGTACAGGACAGCCTTCTTGATAGTGGTACCTAGACTTTGGAATTCCCCCCCCCAGGAGCTCTCTCTTTCTGGCCTCTTCAGTTCTTACTTTGCAAATACTTTCTTTTTCTTCTGAGTCTTTTATGATGAGCAGTTTTCTATGCTTGAATTAATATTGACTCCTGTTATTGTATTTTTACTGGCTGATAGCTTCTAAAAATATTCTGATTTAGAATGATTTGTGAATCACTGTCTAAAAGCAGAATAGAAATGTGAATACTTTTTCTAACAGTGGTAGTTTAAATGATGATAGTAAAGAGTATTATTTCATTTTAGGCACTTTTATGATGAACTACCCCAGCATGAATAAATAATATATTTTATATTAAAAGCAAACAAAACTGTAAGTAGAAACAGTGTAAATGATGGACCAAAGAAAACAATTTCCTCTGAAAACTATCAAAGGGTGAAGTACATGCTTTGCATGCAGAAGATTCACAGTTCAATCCATGACATTTCCAGTTTAAAAAGGATAAAATAGCATGGAAAAAATTCTTCTGTCTGGGATGCTGAAGGGAGGTCTCTGATCTGAGAAACAAACAGTGCTCAGATAGATTAAATTATCTGGTTCAGTATAAGCCTGTTTCATAAATTCAACAGCTTTAAACTGTTAAAACAGTCTCACCTGTTTGAATTTCTTTGCAACGAACCAGATAGAATATAGCTAATGGAAAAGAATCCCATGTAAGACCTTTGAATGTGACTCAACCTTCAAAAACAGCAGAAATTAGCTTCTGTCTCCTCCGACTTTTTTTGATTAAATATACAAATTACTGTACAAAGCCTTCTAGATTTCCAGGCCTTAGACAGAGAACCCACATAGTGTTTTCACTATGGCTGCTAGCTGTTTGCAACTAGAGTGGTGTACTTATCTAAGTGGTAATTTTCATCTAAACCAGTGGTAGGAATTGTACAACCCTCCAGGTGTTGCTAAAGTCTAATGTCCAGCATTCCTCACAATTGGTTTGATGGCCTGACTGCTGGGAGATACAGTCCAATGACATCTGAAAGGTTACTTAATTCTCAATCCTGTCTGAATTCTATAGCAACAATATAGACATCCAAGTATTAGTGAACATTAATCAGAATCTTCACTGAGTGTTTTTTTTAATGCTTGGTGCTGTTCTCACATACTGCAGATTTCCACGCAGTTCTGAAGAATAGGATTCATAAACATAGATACCTTGTTGCATGAGTTCATAGAAAGAAAACAGACAGACTTGGAAAGAAGATAGCTTGGTAGTTTATTTACAACAGTATGTAAGAAAATGCAGCTTTTAAAAACAATAAATAATTGGAAAAAAGCAACAATTATGATGAATATGGTAACTATGCAACTTGAACTCATCTATATAGCCCCACATTGTTTAATTCTTGGTCCTTCTTTTCATGGAACTAGCTCATCTAATTAACATAATACTAACCCTACCAGCAAAAAACACTAGTCACAACATTCAAAGTCACAAGGATTGCCACAAAAAAGGAAACAATAACTAATTTCTACAAGTAACATTCAAAAATCAAAGACAGCTGTAATTCAAAGACCATGCTGTCCACATGGGGTGGGAAAACAGTCAAGAGTAGCGTAGCTTCAAGCCTTTATGAAACAGAAGACATTTAAATTACATTGGAATAATAGCAGTTGTTGAGTTCCCGCTAACAAAAAGTTCTGGTATCCTCCCTATTGCATTTACAGCCTAATGTGAAGTGCATAAATTGGATGTATTTATGTTGCAAGGGTTGTAGTGGGTGGGAAACATCAGTGAAAAACCTCTGCACTTTCAGGAGGACCTCTGAATCTAAGCCAAGGTATTACTACAACTTTCTACTACTCAGATGCAAACAGAAGAACAGTTGTTTTCTTTATCACACAGGGGAAATTGGGAGTTTAAACAATGATTAACCCATGAAAATCATGCAATTGACATTAAAACGTGCTTAAAATGACATTAATGCAAGTGCCATTATCCCGTGAAGAACCATGGAATAACCAGGTAAGAAACAGCAAAATGTCATTCACTGGAAAATTCTGCGAATGAGTTACTGTTGTTTCTTGCCTGTTGTACCCCGCCCCGATTGCCACGCAGAGGGGCGGGTTATAAATAAAAATTATTATTATTATTATTATTATTATTATTCACAGGATAATAATAATAATAATAATAATAATAATAATAATAATAATAATAATTTATTTATATCCCGCCCTTTGGAAACCCAATCAGGGTGGCTCACAACCATAAAAACAATACAATAACCAAACCAAACCCTCCCCCCTTAAAACAGTATTAAATCTGCAAGAATTAAAATCAACAATCAACAAGAAACAATTAAAAACCCAATAATAAAAAGATAATGGCACTTTAATCACATTTCGTATCAACGTTGTGTGAAAATTTGCGTGCAAGTGCGGATTAATCAAGGATTTTGCATGGGATAACAGCGCTTTGTGTGTGAAAACCATTTGCGCAATTGCGAGTTAATTACGGGTTAATCACTGTTTATACTTGCCAAACTCCTATGAAAGCTGTGAAATAAAACAACCTTGTCTACTAAAAGGGGTCTGAATTAGGAAACTGAAGGGGCACTTTCCAGAGCTATTCTCTTCTGGAGCACCACCAAGCCTTTGTCTGAGAATCACAGCCTGGAGGATGATGAAGTTATTTATTTCTGTAGGGTTAGTCAGATATGCAAGCATAAAGTCAGTTGTATGAAATGGCAAGGATTATGTTTAGTCATGTGTAAAAAAACAGCAGGATTCAACTTTGTCTCTTGACTTGTAATGAAACAAATACAACTGTCGCAAATATGATATGCTGATAGCATGGTTTTTAAAATTCTATGGACTGAATGAGCATACCTACATGTTGAGAGATGATATGTCTGCTATCACCCACAAGTGACAGGGCAAATGCAGCAGATGCAGACATACCAGTATTTGCTATAGTAAGTGTCAAATAACCTTCACTGAGACTCTCATAGTACAGTTCTGCAAAGGATTTTCTTACTTATTTTGCCTGAATGTGATGTCAAAACTGGGACTAACAACTTTTAAAAGACGACTTTGAGATTCTGTCTTGTGGGTAGGAAAGATTAATTTAGGCTACATCTGCACTGAAGAAATAATCCAGTTTGATTCCAGTTTAACTGCCATGGCTCAATGATTTGGAATTCTGGGATTTGTAGTTTTGTGAGACATTAGCCTTCTCTGTCAGAGAGCTCTGGTGCCACAACAAACTATAAATCCCAGGATACAATAGATTGAGCTATGGCAGTTGAAGTGATGTCAAACTGGATTATTTTTGCAGTGCGGATGCAGCCTTAGAATGAATGGTATACATGCACATGCTTCAGTACATATAATTTGCCAGTCAGGAAAAGAGACTTCAGCACTAGCACTCTGGTTTTCTTTTCCTGTACCACAGTTTAAAGAGAGTACCATGTTCAGAAAGTGAAGAATATAAACATCCATAAGTCTGCCCTCTTTCTTACAAGCATGCCTAAAAATACAGAGGTTTTATATAAATTGCTTCAGATGACTCAGCAGTAAAACCCAACACAACATTTTTTGTATAAAAGATATATCAGTACAACAAAAATACGCGAGAAATTTATTGTTTTCCTTTTTGTTGGAAATATTTTTTTAAAAGCATGACAAAAAAAGAAAATGAGAAATCATTAAATAATTGATACTCTGATGTTAAACCCATTGGAGGAAGGCAGGTTGATAGTATGAGGGCTGAGACAGTGCGGTCCATGAAAAGGATGGGACATATTGTCTTGTCTCTTCTCAAGAAAAAGAATGTGTTTATTTGTGTTAGCTTCTATCAGAGAACAGGAGGCAGATATGGATTTCGCTAGCCATCTTTTAGATGTGCAATGGGATATGAAGCACCAATTTTGATAGCACATCTAGCTGAGTTTATAGAGGAGGTATTATAGAAAAGTCTATTTTCTTTTTTCATCTAATAACATTATCTTTGTTTCAGGTCTGTACTAGGCCATCTTTTAACTAGCATTCCAAGATAAGGTATTCATTTACACAAAGCCTCATCTTATTCCCCAAATGACACAATAATATGGGAGGAAATAAGACAGTTAAACCAATGTAATAAAGCTTTTGAATGCCTTGTTCTATTGATTTGTGCAAGATGTTCTAAAGGAGATACAAGGAAAGCAACAATTTTTAATGCTACAAAAATGATCACAGTTAAGTAGATAGGAGTACATATGCCAACTACAGCCATGTGCTAATTCATGATAGAGTTCTATGCAAAAAATAGTGATAATTTTTAAAAGATATATTACAACCACAGAAAACACTGGGAAGTTTGAGAGAAAAAAGGCATGAATGACAGCAGAGAGAAGGTTTGAAGCTAAGTGCTAGATATATCAAGTACTGGATTAGAACTACTGGGATTTTTAATATTTGAATCCCACACAGTACATTTTATTTTCCCACCCTTCTACGACTAAAACTAGATCTCTAAACATTCATCTTAGTACTACTGTTTAAACAAGACACCACCTACTTGAAAGTTGGTGTGTATTTTAAATCAGCTACACTTTTTCACACACACAGGATCTGCTACTATGTGTGCTAGAAATTTATCCACTGATTTATTTTCCATTATTCACCCTGAGGTTTGCATTTTCATTTCTACATGCCTCTAAGACTACAAAGGTCTAATTTTTAGTACATGTTTCTGACACATTCACCACTCATCAGGGTCTGATATTGCTTGGACAGGGCTAATAAAATGGTTGAGGACTCAACCATTTGGAATCAATTGTGTCTCCAAAATTGGACAGGGGTAAAATGTCGGGAAAGGAAAGGATTCTCATTCATGAGAATCGAAGGTGAAGCTACTAACAGGCCAGTGAGATCTCTCCTTATGGCAGGTTTCAATTGATAACTGTTATTCTTCTTGATTGTGTCTGTATATGTCTGTGTCTTCAAGTCATCTGTTGATTTATGGCAACCCCATGAATTTCATAGGGCTTATTTAGCAAGGAATACTCAGAAGTGGTTTGCCAGTTCATTCCTCCAAAATATAGCCTACAGCACCTGGTATTCATTGGTGGTCTAACCCTGCTTAGCTTCCAAGATCAGAAAGGAAGGGGTCTGGAGCCTTTGGGGTATTTAGGCCTATTACCATTGACAAAAGAAGAGTAAGCTCTTAAATTATCTTTTCCTGTTGGAAATAGCACTTAACAAGAGTTAACTTAACAAGAGTGAAGCAACCCATTAAATGGGCAGATTGTGGCCCGAAACAGACGGGCAGTAAAGTGTGGCTTTCGACTGCTCTGGGCATGTGGCATTTAGAAGATGCACGCTGGCACAGCGGCTGGAAACTGTGCGGAGAATGCAATTGGCTGGGAAAAGCTGGCTGCAAAAGCTGACCGCAGTGGCGTCCTGGATCAGGACCATGCACATGCACGCACTGATAGGGGTGGAAATGCCCTTTAGCCGCTCCTTTTGCCCCATCTGTTTGAGGCTTGTGTTTCTTCTGAAAGAAGCTTTATATGAGTTTCATCTTTCTTTTATGCCCTATAAAGCAAAGTGTGAATGGGGACTTATTTGTTAATTGGAAGCTAAACTACATGAGGTTTCCTCCCCCCCCCCCAATTTAATTAACGAAACTGCTATCATAGTTACTGTTGGCTCATGCTGAAACTGGGCCTCTCATGCCATTTATCAGGGTAAAAGTTTTCCAGTATTGGTGGAAGTAGTATGGCTTGTTAGAGATTTTTTTCCTATACTTTTCTTTTCAGAATTGTATTTAGGGCTCAACAAACCACTGAATTATTGTCTTGGTATAGGATTTTCAGCATGGGATGATGTACCTGTGTGTAGTTATTGTGCGTATACTGATTTACCTCCTCAGCTAACACTCACATTTTACATAGATAGCTGTCACTGTGGTATGCTTCTTAACTCCCCCCACCCCTTTCATCCTACAAAATCACAGCACTTTGATGCCAGTTTAAGTACCATGGCTGCATCCTGTGGAATCCTAGGACATGTACTATGATGAGGCATTAGAGCTCCTTGGCGAAGAATGCTAAATACCTCACAAAACTATGCATTCCACCATACATATTCATTAATGGAAAGCATTTCTAGAGAATTTTTGCTCCTTGGACCCGAAACAGACAAGCCACATACAGCAGCTTCCAGCTGCTTTGGAGGCATGGCGTATAGACGACACACACACACACACACACACACCATGAGACTGGTAGCCACTCTGAGGCTGCCAGCAAAAGGAGCAGATTAAATAAGCTCCTGCCAGCAGCCCCTTTGGGGCCGCAGTGGTGGTCTGCTTTGGGAGCAGGCCGTCTGGTTGTTGCGGTCCTGGAGCAATTTAAAACAATCTGCTGTTGTCATTGAGTCATGAGGAAGACCACTGCCACACTACTTGAGGACACTCATCTAACTGTCTCAAGGCTCATAAAACAAACCATGGTATGGTCATGCTGACCATGGACCACATGCTACCCTAATTCCTTGGCTGACAGTTTTGCCCTCCTACTCCTTTGAGGTGGAAGGGGAAATTGGCCCATCATGCCCCACTGCTGCCTCAGAGGAGATGTCCTGCAAGCCTTTTCAGCATCTCTCACCCTAACCAACTTCTTTCTTCCACCTACCATCAATTTATGGCAAAGGTAGGGGACGTAATAACACAAGAGGTCATAGGGTGTCTCTAAATGGAGCATCCATGCTATAAAAGAGAGAAGGAAAGAAGAGGGAAAGCTAAATGTAATAACAAAATATCTTGGTAGTGAAGGTACCCCTAAAGGTCACATTTCTCCCACAACAAATTAACATGGCTGTACCTCTAAAAAGCTTCAGATTAACTGCTGAGCATTCTTCTGTATCATTATCAAAATCAACAAGGGATGGACTACTTCCAAGGTTTGGGGTGGCATAATAGTCTCCCCACTCCTGCAATTGCCACTGACTGTTGGCAGTAACTATGGCAGAGGAGGGTTGCCAACATACCTTCATTTACCAGAGTGCCATGGGAAACCACCACTAACAGAAGGTTGCCCACTCCTGTTTTATAGCCTAGATTAGGTTGACGCTTATTCACAATCTGCTGAAAACAGAGCAAATACTTCCTTTGCCATGAAACAGGTTTTGAGGCGTGGACTTTCAGTAGGTTTTCATCGGAATTCTAAGGCCCTGAATTGTGAATTAATATGGAGGCCATTTCATTGCCTGTGATTCCATTTTTCTCCCTAAAACAAGACTTTCAAATACCAACACAGAAAAGCTATACAACAGCACACAATAAAAAATTTGTGCAAGATACAAATAGTTCAAGGGTCTCAAAATAAGTAAAATGACTTACAACCAGAGTTGGAGCACATTGGTTCTTTAATTTTGAAAAGCTTGAAGTGTGCATTAGCTATATCCCAAATCCTGAGTTGTATTCAGTAAAACAGGAATCTAAATAATTACTGTTGGTATTCAAGTTTTTATCAGTGAATATCAGTTCAAAGGTTTACTTTAAGGTGCACTTGGCCTGAGAGTAAAGAGGATTTTAGAAACTGGCATATAATGGCTTTAAATGAGAAATGTTGTCTTTTTAAGCTGTCCCTAAATAAGGATCTCATTCTCTCAAGTTGTCTTTGCAATCTTGATTAAATTCCTGTAACATCTCCAATAATAAATACTGTTGTTCTACATATGAGCATCTCTTTTGTTTACTACACTGCTACAAAGAGATTGCTTTTGCAAGCTATTTCATTTTGTGATGATAGCAACATCTGTCATATGGCTTTAGAGCTTTAGTTTGGGCATCAGAGCACATGAACTATGTTCTTACATGCATTTTAGCTAACTAGTTGAAGGGACAAGCAGGGGCGGATGGGGAGGCATATTTCCAGATCAGTAAAATTTCTTTAAATAAAACAACAACTGCAAATGCTATTATGGTGGTCATGGCATCTTGTAGGAAAACATGCTGGGTTTAGAGAGCCTCTTTGTCTGGATCTGGCAGTGTGAGAGTTTCTGGGGCAGATTTTTTCCGTGGTCGGTCTTTGGCTACTGCTAGGAATTCAGGCGCATCTGTGGAGAGAGGTGTAGATGGAGCACTAGAAGGAGCACTGCGGATTGAAGAGGGGAGGGAGATGTCAGAGATTGATATTGCAGGAGGGAAGACCCCAATTTTCTTGTTGGTAGCTTCCTGAGTTGCTCGTTCAAACTCTCGAACTTCATCCATAGTCATGTCTTCAAGGAAAAAACAAAGACAGACGAATTAATGTTAGAAGCAACATACAAGTTTCTTCCAATCACATTAGATGCTAGCTCTCCTCCCAGTGTGAACAATTGTCTATTAGAACTCCAAAGGTAAGGGGTACTTGAGCACTATTTTCAGAACAAGCTTCTGACTTTTCAAAAGCCACATCTAAGGCTTTATTGATCTCATTCTTGGTGTTATCAGTCACATAAGATATACTTAATAATTGGGTCTGAAAAGTAAATAATTTCTCACACTGGCAAAATAATGTAGGACATCTGTTGAAGGCTTCTGTCAATGCTTTTACTTAGCTCTTTCCCCACTCAAACTAGGGTAGACTTCAGATAAAAATTGAAGCTGCACCAGGCTTAAAGTTATATAGTGCAGAACAAGCAAACCATTAGCTACTTCTTTGCTTCCCTTAATAAGCACTAGTGGACTGATGCTGAAGTTTTTTGCTTCCCTAGGTAGAGGCTGGAGACAGGCCCTTCTAACCAGTTTACCAAGCAACTGATGTGAGCTCTATTACAGATATGTTATGATCAAAGAGAAGACTAATATGCACTCCAATAGAAATGGTTAGGAGTGGAATGTCAGATAATTGAAAGCTTGTATATTATTCAAAAACATAATCACTAAACCATTCTTTTAATTTGCATGTACACTGCATGACTGAATTCCTTCCAAATAACTCATCTTTTGAGACAAGAAAATGTACCATTACTAATTAAGTATTTACCAAATAAAGCCAAGCTACTTGTGGTTTCAAAAGGGCAGGCCTTATTATCGCATTATTGTTCAATCTGATCTGGGCTATACCACTTCAGAATGGAAGTAATTGAATTTTATTTAATACTATCTAAAAAGAAAACACTTCATGTTAAAGCAAGGAAACAAACAAACAAAAAAATCTTCCAAATGTCATGGAGGACTATTTTAGAATAATCATCTCCTAGTGAAACTACTTTTCTGTGTTTAGGTTTCTTCCCCCACCCCCACCCCATATGGGAGGACTTTATCATGTGAGCTACCCACTAGCCTAGACATATGACATATTACAGTTACCAACTATACGGGTGTCTCTGTGTGAAATAACAGCAAAAGAAATAGTAACACTAATAAGATTCAAAGGCATATGTTCTCAAGTGACATTTAAACGCCTCTCTCTGTAAAAGATCGGCGTAAAGTATCTGTGCAGCCTGATGATATGGACAGGATCCTTGGAGAAATGAGGGCTACTATGTGTATACTGGATCCTTGCCCTTCCTGGCTCCTGAAAGCAGCTAGAGGGGGACTGGCCAAGTGGATAAAGGGAGTGGTGAATGCCTCACTGCAGCAAGGCACATTGCCATCCTGCCTAAAGGAGGCTGTGGTGAGGCCATTACTAAAAAAGACCTCCTTGGATCCTGCCATCCTGGATCCAGTGTCTAATAGTATTCCATTCTTGGGCAAGGTTCTGGAGCGAGTGGTGGCTTCCCAGCTCCAGGGGTTTCTGGATGAAATGGATTATCTAGATCCATTTCAATCTGGCTATGGGACAGAGACAGCTTTAGTCGCCTTGGTGGATGACCTCTGCTGGGAACTGGACAAGGGGAGTATGTCCCTGTTGGTTCTCCTGGATCTCTTGGTGGCTTTTGATACCATTGACTATGGTATCCTTCTGAGCTGCCTTTCTGGGATGGGACTTGGGGGCACTGTTATGCATTGGTTCCAGTCCTTCTTGGAGGGGTGAACTCAGAAGATGCTCTTGGGGGATTCCTGTTCGACTCCTTGACCGCTGGCCTGTGGAGTCCCACAGGGTTCTGTTCTGTCCCCCATGTTGTTTAACATCTACATGAAACTGCTGGGAGAGGTCATCCAGAGTTTTGGGGTACGGTGTCACCAGTATGCGGATGACACCCAACTCTATCTCTTTCCATCTGATTCCAAGGAAGCTGTCTCTCTACTGGATGAGGGCAAACAAATTGAAGCTTAATCCAGACAAGACAGAGGTGCGCCTGGTCAGTCATAAGGCAGATCAAGGAATAGGGATTCAGCTTGTGTTGGATGGGATTACACTCTCTCTGAAATCTCAGGCTCACAGCTTGGGTGTGCTCCTGGACTCCACTCTGAGCCTGGATACCCAGGTTTCAGCAGTGGCCACAAGTGCATCTGCACAGCTTAAACTTGTGTGCCAGCTGTGCCCATTTCTTGAGACGTCAGATCTTGCTACAGTGACACATGCCTTGATTACATCCCATTTGGACTACTGCAATGCACTCTATGCGGGGCTGCCTTTGAAAACTGTTTGGCAACTTCAGCGTGTGCAAAATGCCTCAGCTAGAATGCTGACTGGGGCCAGTTTATAGGGACCACGTAACTCCCTTGTTAAAACAGCTTCACTGGCTACTGATTCCTTTTTGGGGCACAATTCAAAGTCCTGGTTATGACTTATAAAGCCCCACATGGCTTAGGTCCAGATTATTTGAGAGACCGTATCTCCCCATACGAACCTGCTAGAGCCCTGAGATCTTCCGGGGAAGGTTTTCTCTTGGCCGCACCACCATCACAGGCTCATCTGGTGAGGACACAAGAGAGAGCCTTCTTGGTGGCTGCTCCTACCTATGGAATGCCCTTCTGTGAGAAGCGAGGCTGGCCCCCTCTTTGCTTGCTTTTTGTCAGCAAGCAAAAATGGCTCTATTCAGGCAGGTGTTTGATGTATAATCATGGGGTGGCTTGAATGATTGTTATATAGGGTAGATACCATGGTTCTAGTGTAGTTTTAATGTCTGTAATTTTATACTGGTTTTAGATGATATTTTAATTGTTTTATTGTAATATGTTTTTAGACTATATTTGTGAGCCACCTTGGGCCCCTTGGGGAGAAAGGCGGGATAGAAATAAAATAAATAAATAAATAAATAAAGTATTGCAGTGGGGAAACCTATATCTCCCTAGATGTAGCTGTATTCCAGCTCCATTATCCCTCCATCACTGGCCATGCTGAGCTGGGGATCATGGGAACTGAAATAATCAGCCTCCAATATCTATCAACTCTAACCAGCAGACAGATCTGGAGACCAACAACATCCAGAGACACAAAGGTTTCCCACCCAAAGCTGTGTACTCTAGCATGTTCATACAGTATATTATATCAGAAATCAGCTGAGATTATTATGAATTAAACAGCATGTTGGATCCCCTCATTCTTTATGTCAACAAAGTTGTAGAATACTTCATAAACTATTTAACACTCAAATTAGCATAAGTATAGAGGTCTAAAGAAAGTCAAAGCTCATTTGGTCTAGCTGTTTAATACTGCAAAGAGCTCAGTGACATCAGAGACTCACTAAATATTTAAATAACTGGTAGCTGAAAAAATTATCCCCATGTTGTTGTTCTTTGATATACCAACAACAGTAACAAACGTATTAGATTTCAGCTGGCTGATGTTGTAAACTTGAAGAAACTGCAGTGCTTAAAAATGGTAGTCCCAGTGCACCTAGGCCAAGTAATTTCCTTATTTTAACAATGAGGGGCTTTGGGCTTTCATTCAGAAATAGGGGAGGGGATCCAATACTACACAGCTCCACCAGAGGGCAGAGTTACTTTACTATAATAAAATCTATTCCCTTTTCCCAGAAAATTCCAAAGCTTAATTCTTCTCCTCTATTTCTTTCTATCAATTCTATTAAAGATGGGTTCAGAAAAAGGTCATTTGAGATTTGCACACCTCATCCTCCAGATTGGAGTTTTTGAATGCCAGGAGAGGCTTTCTTTTCCTAAGTCAAAAGTACCCCAACCCAGTTTGGTTTCATTTTTTAGCTCTCCTTCATTGACTAGGACTCACATAAAAGAAACCACAAGTGAAGCTCAAACAATGTACTGTCATAGTTGCTGAAAAGAAATAGCACAGAAGTTGTTAAGGGCCTCTTGACAACATAGTCTAATTGCTTGAAGCCTCTCAAAAGATCTATGGGAAGAATACTGGAAAAGACAGGAATAGGACAATGAAGGTAGCAGTGACCATATGGTTTCTGTAGTGGTTTTGCAATCACTTTGTATTAATGGCCAAACTGACATCAAAATGCACAGTCCAAGTGGATGGGAAGGTTCCAAGGGTGGCATTTCCATTAAAAAGAACTTCTCCCTTCTCTAGAATAGTTATGTTAACCCTTTCCAATACTGTATGATCTCAGGTGCAGCAGTGTAGTCTAGAAATGAAAACTTAAAAGTAAAAAAAATAAAAGTAGAGCTGGATAGCTACATTGTACTCCAAGTGAAAAAGATTAATCCTTCATTTATACATATATATAATATATATATATATTCCCATTGCACTTAGCCAATGAAAGAGGAGGCATTTACTTCTGGTTATCAAATAAACATTCTCCTCATGTGCGATAATTGCAATAGCTGTGTTCTCTTTCATCTGCTTTTGGATTAATGCAACCTGAATGTTATTAGGGCCTTGAAGTTACTAGCATGCTGCATCAGACAGACAGGTAGCCTGCATGGATCTCCTGTGCTCTGAAATACCCAATAATTTACCTAGAGAGCAACTATCTTGCACATAAAAGAATGTGCAGTCTGTTCATGGAGACAAATGCTGGGTCAGAGTGTACATTGCCTCATTGTGATCTAACAAACCATAGACTTTGATAGAAAGGCCTGTACTAGCCCAAATTTTGTAGAATCCTGTGTCAACTGGCACGGTAAACTGGGATGTAAAATTGCCACCTGGTGCACCACATTTAACTCTAGCCTCACTGTTTTTTCTGTGGGAGATAGATCCAGGTCTTTAAAGTTCTGTACAGAGATATATGCCCCTCACCAAAGAACCCAACCCAACCAACCAGGAATTGTAACACATCATTCTCTAGTAGGTACTGATTTAATTTTGAAGTTGGATTACAAGTGGCAGAGGTAATCATCACAATTCGGTTTGTCATGTCTGCCATTTGAAAAATGCAGCAGCTATGCTAATCCAACCAAATATTTGTTCCTTGCCTTATTTTACAAAATAAAACAAAACCCATAGACACAGGCTATGTTTTTTAAAATGAAAAACTAGTGGGACAGGGAGAAGGACTAGGAATCACCCAATCAGCACATTGCACAGCTGGCTCCAAAGAGGAAGACTGGATTTCCCTCAAGTTTGATCTTTTCCCTGGAATCATTGTTATCCACAAACTGCCTTAAACCCATTTTTTTTTGGTCCTCTCTTTGCTCTGGGAAAGAGTGGGCAGTAGTTTTCAAGACACTACATACACTTCCTTTGGTATGGCTGTCTATTTCATCCACAGGAGATGAATGTTGGTTGCAAACTTTAATGTTCGTTTTTTCATGCATATTTTTCTCATATTCTCGAACATCCTCCATAGTCATATCTGAAAAAAGTTCAAGATGATGGGATTTTCTATTAATTCAATCTAGATTTTAATAAAAAGGAAAATGTTTGAGGGAAAATATCTTTCTAGCAAAAGCCAAAAAGCAGGAAGCTTTATGGGGAATCACTGATTAAGGCAGTTTTAAGTTAAACCAGCCAAGGAAGGTATAAGAAGGTTAGGTTGGAGGAAATGATTGTATAATAGGGATGCTTGGAAGCTGGGATATTTTTGTGATGTGAGCTAGGCAAGAAGGTGCAGGGTGCAGGCTTTGCTAGAGGCAAACATCTTCTAAAATGCTTTTAGAAGATTTCCTGGAAAAAATAGGAAGGATTAAGGAGCAGCTCAAGAATTTACTTACCTTATCAGGAACTGTCTAACAAGAGTTTACAGTATTACATTTAAAGACATGTTATTCATTCTACCAACAATATATCTTTATTATTTTAACAGTACACAGCTCAGATTTTAGAGATTAGACAGCGTGCAGGGTTATTGAAGAATACTAGTGAATAACATTAATTCAATTTATGATTCAATTTATTTATTTATTTTTTGAAAGAAAAGGCCAGATACATATGGGTACATCTGTAGGTTGCATTCTGGAGCTCCAATAATGCCACATGCCATCCAGTTCCAATGCATCCTGTGGGGAGATGTGTAGTACATACACTTTCAGCATGTTCCACAATCTGCAGAAACATGCACACCAGGCAGTTTCACAATGCAGGAGTTATCTATTCTCTTTTACAGAAGAAAGGGTCCTTACATTCCCATATATCCCACTAAAGCATGGCTTAGATTTAGCACAACAGGCTATTACCCCAATGAAGCCATTACAACATTTTCTATCTCCACTGACATAAAATGTGGATTACCATATATTAACATGAGTGTGTTTCTTTCCCCAGCACTTGGAATGAAGGAGCATTACAGCAGTGATCAAAGACGCTTATAAGCAATGGAAAATGCATGATCAGAAGCAGTTTTGCCAAGCAAAATACATCTCTATATTTTCAACTCGTCAACAGTCAATAGTGAAATATTTTTGTTTTTAATAGAAAGGTTACTGCATATTAAAGTGCATTCTCACACTTATCTACCTGGAAGTAAGACCAACAGAAAGAATGAGTAATCAAGTTTAGCATCAGGAATTAGTGTGCATTCAGAGGGATAAAGCACTTGGGTCAACAAAATCCACATTTATGGAGTAAGCCAAATCTTGCTGTTATAAAACAGTCCATTTAGTTTAACTGATACCATCACTTAAATGTATTGCATTTAAAAGTATTGAGGAAAGGTGAGCATTTAATTATGATATATTTGAATTAATCTTCTGTCTTTTGTTACTGCTACAAAAAAACTCTGAGGCCCTGAATATTCACAAATTGAATTATTTGCCATTATCCTGTGATAGCAATCCAGGTTTGACAGAGACCAGGAAAAAGGAAAAGAAAAAAAAAAAGGGGGGGGGGGAAGACTGCAACATATCCACTGCAGTGCTTATGCTTCTCAAAGGGTGTGTGTACATAATAATTTTTTTCTGGGACAACTCTGCATTGCTTTCAAGTTGCCTCAAGCATCAAGTCCTAAATCCTGCTTTAGTAGCTTAAGAATTATACCACCATCATGATGGTGAGGGAGAGCCTAGCTTTAGTGGTTGAGGTGATATTGGTTGTAAATAAGCTATTGTATTATTTACAAACATAAAGCAGAATATGTTTGTTCAGGAGTGAAGCTTCAAGGAGGACTGCACAAGAAAATGTACATACATGTACAAGATAATTATGCAAAGAACAGAGAGCTCATACGCTTAAACTGTCCTGAATTGGCAGGGACAGTCTCATTTAATCCTCTGTCACCATACTTTTTCATTTGCTTACAAAATGTCTCAGTTTTTCTCTTCCTCCCACTTTCCCCCTGGCTTACTTCAGTTATTGTAAACTGCGTTCAAAGTGCAAAAGTAGTTCACAGTCAATTAACAGAGCCAAGGAAAGAGGAAGAGGTAGACTCTTGCTCTTCCCTGTGGACTCAGGCAAAAGCAAACCACCGCAGCCTTTCCTAGCTTTCCTATTCTTCATCATTAATAAGTTTCACCATTTCAACCACATTCTGCCACACATGTCCCAGTTTTCCTCTGTGAATTGTTGGAGGGTATGGGAGCTTTGCAATATATCTACGGAGTTTATCACACAGGGGAAATCCCGTGCGGAAACAGGGCTTTAAATTAAACAAAACCCGCAAAAGCGGGTGTTTTTTCAGACGACGTCGCTGTTAAAAGGAGGTTAATACGAACTGAAATTAGACAAAAACTGCTTCTTTTTACTTTCGGAAGATCCCGAAAGTAAAAAGAAGCAGTTTTTGTCTAATTTCCGTTCGTATTAACCTCCTTTTAACAGCGCTTTGACTTTTCACACAGGGCAGAATGGGAGAAATCCCATTCATTAAAAGCTTCCGCTTTTGCGGGTTTTTTTTTTAAACTTTAAACAGCGATTTTGCACGGGGCTCCCCGTGTGATAAACTCCTATCTGTCTCTAGCTCCCCATGCCCACCTACTTGTGTCTGAGTGTGAAATCCAGCGGTAACCATGGATCAAGCAAACAAACATGGTCAGAGGAATGGCTCCTCTACTGCCAACCTGCTCTGGATAGTCATGGGACATCAGAAGAGCAGAAATTTGATCGCATAATACTGGGTTGAACCCAAAATAAATCCTCACACTTATCTTTTCAAAAGACTGTGTGTGTTCTTGTGCACTCGTCCTTTCATGTGCTAAAACTATTCTCTATTTCTTTTCAATCCTTGAAAGGGAGGGAGGGAGAGAGCGGGGATGACTCATGGGCATTATCCAATAGATGCCTACAACAGTCAAATTACATTGCACACATCTATTGCAGCAGCTCTGACTGCTCTTCTGGGGCCTGGTTTTGGCTGCCAGGGTACAGCACAAAGCACTACATAAAAGTACAAATTGAATGTGTGTCCCACAGGCAGTGACAGCTCCAAAACACATTACCAAGGGCTGGAAAACTGATTAGCCGTGCACAGTTTCTGAGTTCTGTATAAATAGCTTTCCAGTGTACATGCCTGCTACTAGGCTGGAGAGTGCATGTATGAATGGAGAGAAACTGCTTCATCCCTTACCCCTCTAATGATTAATGTTACATAAATTTCCTCTCCCTATATCACTATCATATAATATACTTGTGACGGGACCTTCAGAGCCTTCTGTGCTCAGCAGAAAGCATTGTGTCCCCTTCTGCTGTGCCCCTACATCTCTGGTCAGGGCTGTAGCATGTACTCCTCCTTCGCACAAGATGTATCTAGCCCAATTACAATGTGACTTCTCCAAAGAGTCTCTTGTTTACTTCGTCATTCAAAATATTTTAGCAGTTGTTATGTGCAGGGTTAGGATGTTATGTGCTATAGCTGCAATTGATTGAGCTTTAAATTATTATTTTGAATGTTCTGTATGTTTTGTGGTGGTGGTGGTGGTGGTTTTTAAAATTAATAAAATGATTTAAAAATATTTTAGCAGTCTCCCCTCTACCATACTTTTTGGATAAATCAGGTTGTATCCTTCTCTATTTGAACAGTCTTACAATTCTTTTTGAGAAATACTGGAGATAAATAAACCTGTAAAGTCCTGGGATTCTCTTTGCATAAGTTTTTGTTTTAATATTTATGCTCTGTAAAATACTTAGGGCAGGAGTAGGCAACCTGCGGCCCGGGGGCCGGATGCGGCCCCATGAGGCCTTTGAACCGGCCCCAGGCCGGTCCTGCCCCCCCACCATGATGATATTGATTATTGTTGTTATTACTTGTTCTTGGGGTTTTCTTGGCAAAATCTCCACAGGGGTTTTGCCATCATGGCTTTTCTGGGGCTGAGAGAGTGTGCATGCATATTTTTAAATTTTATTTTATTTTTATTATTTTTATTATTATTTTGCTTCGGCCCGCCAATTGTCTGAGGGACAGCAACCCGGCCCCGAGCTCAAAAAGGTTGCCTACCCCTGACTTAGGGGGTGAATTATCCAATATAAGCACATTTACATCCTGTGCATTTCAGCAGGAGGGTTCCAAGCACACAATTATCTGTCCTATTGAAATCAATGGAACCTAGAAGAGCCTAAATATGATTGAATTGTGCACTTTCTATTTTCAATAATTGGATGGTAGAGCTAACTTTACAGCCTGGGATATTTGTAAACATTTGTACTGTGAGTGTGAGACAGGAAGCATCTGGAGTGTAGTGGGGGGAATAATATTAAAATAAGATTGTTTCTTTCATCTTTTTTCAAAAAATGGGTATTTGCTTTATGTATACCTTTTATGATGTTTCTGCTGTTCATTCTTCCTTTAGAAACCAGTGGGTATAGAATGGGGTCATTTATGTGCTTTTCATTAAGGAAATCTACATTTCTCCTGACCTCATACAGTGCTCTTTTCTTATTTGTTAATGTAAATAAGTCAGTTATGACTCCACATATTTAAATTAATGCATGCTTGGCATCCTCTAGCTTGCCAGATGCTTTTGAGCTCCAATTTCCACCAGCTAATGTCATCATGTGGCATGACGGGAGTAGTATTTCACCAATATCTGGAAGGTCAACTGCAAATCTATACCATCAAATGTACAATTGCCTAACATTGCAAGATTGGTTATTCTTGCATTAAGTACGCATTTTAATAAATAAGTAATTTACAAAATACTAGGATAGTGTTTTATTCTGGTCCTTTGCTGTCTTTCCCAGGCAATTATTAATCTTAAACCTCAATTTCAAGTTAAACCTTTCACAGCCATAAAAGAACACATAAGGCACAACAGGTACAATTCAATTGACAGGTATGTCTGCAAAGGCTGTAGGCTGGACTGTGGCAAAATGAAGCATGTTGATTTATTGCTGTGAAAAATCATCCCTAAAGCTGTTTTACCTAGCTAAGAATTGCATAATATAATAACACAGTTCCTCAGTCTTGAGTAAGACCTCCAGCAAAAATTAATTGAATAATCCTAATTCATTTTAATAAGGATACATTGCAGAGAGAAGAAAAAGAGTAGACCTGGGCAGAGAATAGTTTTGCATATGAGGTATTCATAACAGGTGAGGTTTGTGTCATAGGAGTTTATCATACGGGGGCAAACTGCAAAAATCCCATGGAGAAACAGGATTTAAAAAATGGGGACCCCCCCCACAAAAGTGGGTAGTTTTTCACACATGACGGGGTTAACCTGAACAAAAAATAGACAAAACCCGCCCCTTTTTACTTTGGAGATTTTTCTGGAAGTAAAAAGGAGCAGGTTTTGTCTAGTTTCCGTTCAGGTTAATGTTGCGTTAATTCTCATGAATGCTAAGGTCATCTGAAAAACAACCCGCTTTGTGGGTTTGTTCTACTTTCTGTTAGGGTTAACCCTGAACGTCTTCTGAAAAACTATCCACTTTTGCAGGTTTTTTTCCGTTTAAATCCAGTTTCTGCACAGGATCCGTTCCATGTGATAAACTCCATACAATGAATTTACCCTAGTATTGGTTTTTTTGGCTAGAATTTGCATTATATTCTTTTGCTGCACTAATATCTTTTATACACAGGGAAGGGATTTGTGAAAGGAAATAGCCTTGATGTTCTGGACCCAGTCCAGGCATTCATGATGAGCCAATACCTTAAGTTCAACTCCCTTGTTATTGTCCTCAGGATTTTAAAGGATCAGGTGGATATGGGGACAAAAGATCAACCAATTTTGAGTCATGGTAAGCTCATCATGGCACTACCTTTCCACGGTTGTGGGAATGTGTGCTCCTGTGAGTCAAGAGGTTGTACTGATTGTTAAGAATGCTGTTAGTAGGCTCACAGTTGTAAACCGCTTAGACATCCCATAGCGTGATATGAAGCAGTATATAAATGAAGCTGCTTTGCTCTCATGTCAAACAGGCTTTTGCTGAGGAGCCAGACTATATATGCCAAAGAACTATTGAGCAGCAGCAGTAGTGAGGAGCGGCACTGGTGGAGGATCTCTCAGAGACAATAGCAGTGGCAACATAGGTAACACTTGTTAGTACAGTGGGCCCTTGGCATCCGCTGGAGTTTGGTTCCAGGACCCCTGTGGATAACAAAATCTGTGGATGCTTAAGTCCCATTAAATACAATGGCATAGTAAAATGGTGTTCCCTTATATAAAATGGTAAAATCAACATTTGCTATTTGGAATTTATGTGTTTTAAAAATATTATCAAGCTGTGGATGCTTGAATCTGTCGATAAAAAATCCATGGATAAGGAGGGCTGACAGTACTGTGCAGAAGGAGGCATGGTAGATCCCTTTAGAATGTCTTTTGTCATGAAAACCCTATGATGAGACAATCCAAAATGAAACAAGAGTGAGTGCCAGAAGATGACACTCAATGATCTACATGGGCACAGCAGAAGACAGCTATGAGTAGTGATGTGGCTAACAATGCAACTGGACTCAAGCTGAAAGGATGATCAGCAACTGACGTGCTCAGAGATGAAAGGGAAGTCCAAAGCTGCACAGTATGTATTATAGGAACATGGAATGTGAGAAGAATGATCAGGGGAAGCTAGATATAGTAAAACAAGAAATGGAATGTATAAACATTGCAAAACAGGACTTGTTAATTCTAGGCAACTAGAATGCAAAAGTAGGAAACATAGCACAATCAAAGATTGTGAGAAAACTTGGCCTAGGATCAAGAAATGGGGCAGGAGAATGACTGATAGAATTTTGCGAGGCCAACAGTTTGTTCATTACAAACACATTCTTCATGCAACCAATAAAGCTACTGTATATATCGGGTAGGCAACCTTTCCCCTTTAAGGGCCGAGGGACTTCAGCTCCCAGAATCCCAGGAGCTATTGGCCAACATGGGACTATTAGCCAACATGGCTGAGGTTTCTGGGAGCTGAAGTCCCTCGGCCCTTAAAGGGGAAAGGTTGCCTACCCCTGGTATATATGTATGCAAAGGGATCTTGTAGCACAGGGGTAGGCAACCTTTCCCCTTTATGGGCTGAGGGACTTCAGCTCCTAGAAGCCTCAGCCATGTTGGCCAATAGTCCCATGATGGCCAATAGCTCCTGGGATTCTGGGAGTTGAAGTCCCTCGGCCCTTGAAGGGGAAAGGTTGCCTACCCCTGTTGTAGCACCTTTGAGACTAACCGAAAGAAAGATTTTGGTAGCGTGAGCTGATACACCAGCTGCGCCCTTTCCTGGACATGAGGGATCTTGAAACTGTGGTACATGATTTGTTAACCTCATGTTTGGATTTCTGTAACACGCTCTACATGGGGCTACCTTTGTGCCTAACCCGGAAACTTCAAGTGGTCCAAAATATGGCAGCCAGGCTAGTCACGGGAACATCTAGGAGAGAGCACATAACTCCAGTGCTAAAGTCTCTCCGCTGACTGCCGATTAGTTTCCGGGCACAGTACAAGGTGTTGTTTTTGACCTTTAAAGCCCTACATGGCTTGGGTCCAACTTATCTTCGGGACCGCTTCTCCCCGTACGATTCCCCCGCACACTTCGGTCTTCTGGGAGGAATCTGCTACTGCCTATGAAAACTATATTGTCACAGACCTCCCAGAGGGTCTTCTCTGTCGCCGCTCCAAGATTATGGAATGGCCTGTCAGATGAGATCTGTCTTATTACCACGCTTGACTGCTTTAAAAAAGCAGTAAAGATGGATCTTTTCTGACAGGCCTTCCTGGAATAATTCTCCCGACCAATCTGAGTTCGAATGTTTCTTTTGCTCCCATCCTCCATTGTTTGTTCTAATGTTTTAATTTATTGCTGTTTAACTTGTATTTTAATTCTTATACTAGTTTATTTAGATTTTTATGGGGGGGTTAGGGATTGGGGGGAGATGGAATTGTTTTAACTTTTGTTCTGTTTTAACCTTGTTTGCCGCTCCGATTGCCCAGCAGAGGGGCAGGATATAAATAAAATTTATTATTATTATTATTATTATTATTATTGTTGTTGTTGTTGTTGTTGTTATAGACTTGAGCCTACATACATGGGGAAGTAGGCTCAAGTCTATGAAAGCAAATGCTACCAACATCTTCCTTTCTGATAGTCTCAAAAGTGCTACAAGATCCCTTTACATACTGATTTTCCAGATAAACATGGCTATGTCTTTGTATATGGCCAATATAGAAATCAAACAGACTATGTAAATGGAAGCAAAAGATGGAGATGCTCCATTCTTTCTGCAAAAACAAGACCAGGGGCAGATTGTGACACAGATCATGAACTGCTAATATTAAAAATGTGAGTAAAGCTAAAGAAGAATAAACCAGCAACTGTGCCTAAATGCAACCTGAAGAACATCTTTGTAGAATTTAAAGATAGGGGGGAAGCAGACGACTGCTTCCGAGCCGCCGCGTGTCAGGGCGCCGGCGGAGCGGAGGCTCCGCATGGCAGCGCCCCTGCGGCGAATCTAAAAGGACCGCCAAAATGGCGATCCTTTTAGATTCTCCCGAAAGTGCGCCCTAACAGCGGCGGGCGCACTTTCGGCGGCTCAAACGCCGCGGCGCGTTCGGCTGCCGCGGCGTGAGGGCAACCCGCAGTCGCCGGCCGTGCGGACGGCCGGCGCTTCCGGGTGCGCCCTCAGGAAGAGGAAGAGCCGCTGAACGTGCGGCGGCTCCTCCTCTTCCGGGCCTCGGAGACGGCGCAATTAGCCGTCTGCCGAGGCCCATAGTGTACAAAATAGATTTGAACTACTAAGCCTAATTGACTGGAGCCAGAAAAACTCTGGACTGAAGGCAGGGACATTGTCAAGAAGGAATGTAAAAAGACCCTACTTGCAGCCAAAAAGAAAGAGAAGCCTCAGTTGATGATAGCTGGAACTCTTCAAACAGTTAAAGGCAAATGAGTAGCAAAAGTAAACGGTGACACAATTAGAATCAGAACCTTGAATGCAACTATTCAGCAATTTGTGTGCAAGGACACCAAGGACAAGGAGAACTACTAGAACAATAAATGCAGAGAAATAGATGATGACAACAAAAAAAGAACAAGGGACCACTTCCACAAGATCTGAGAAATCTAAAGGAAATTTAAACCAAGAATGGGGATTCTCTAGGACCAGCAGGTGGATATATTATATGACCAAGTAGAAATAAAAGCTGATAGAAACAATACACTGAAGTACTCTATAAAATAGATGAAAGGATGACAGAGTTATTCAAGGAGCAACCATTTGAAGATGAAACTCCAATTTTAAAATTTGAAGTGGAAACTGCATTCAGAGCACTTGGGAGAAATAAATCACCATATGACATGCTAACACAGCTGCTTCAAGCTACAGAGACAGAATCTATTTTAGTTATAACTAAAATTTGTTAAGAAATATGGCGGGGGGGAGCCCCACAGATTGGAAACACTCAATGTACATTCCAGTTCCCAAGAAAGGGGACACCAAGGATTGCAATAACCACAGGACCATTGCATTAATTTTCCATGCAAGCAAAGCGATGCTCAAAATTCTGCAAGCTAGGAAATTATGAAAGAACTAGGCAAGATCCTGAAGTGTAAAGATATATCATTGAATACTAAAATCAGGTTTATCCATGCCATCATATTTCCAGTTTCAATTGTGAAAGCTGTAAGTGAGGAAAGCTGAGAGGAACAAAATCAACTAATTTGAGTTGTGGTGCTGGAGAATAGTGCTACTGATAATGTGGACTGTAAAAAGACAAATAAATCGGTTCTACAGCAAATCAGGCTCGAACTCTCCCTAGAAGCCAAACTTAGACTATTGTACTTTGGCCATATCATGAGACATGATTCACTAGAAAAGACAATGATGTTTGGTAAGGTGGAGGGAAATAGGAAAAGAGGAAGACCGCATTTCAGATGGATAGACTCAATCAAGGAAGCCATGGTCCTGAGTCTGCAACACCTGAGCAGGGCTGTTAATAGGGTGACTTCGTGGTCTCTCATTCATGGGGTTGCCTTAAGATAAAGTTGAAAGCAGTTAACAACAACATAAGCATTAAGAGATTATAACTGTACAAATATATCCTTTATGTAAACCTATGCTACAATTCTGGTTTCCACTTTCTGTTTTCTATACCTATCATATGGGACATGGAAAATGAAATTTTCATTGAACTACCAAATGTCCCTTATATTGAGGAACAGGAGTCTTCCCCTGTGGGGTTTAGATTTACCCAAAAACTGATAGCCTGGAAGAAATGGTAAGTGAGCGCACAGAGCTTAAAAAGTGTCAAGGAGATGCAAAAGTAACTTTCTGCTGTTTTCACACTTTCTATTCGTTATAAATGCATTTTTCCTGACAGAATATACTCAAAGATTCAGATAGGCAGTCAGGGGCAGTTAATTTTGAGAAAATAAGAGCCCTTCACCTTACTGGACCCAAGCCAATCTACTGGTTAATTTTCCTAAGGATAGTTGACAGAACTAATCCTGGTTATGACACTCACTCTCCCCTTAGTGGAGTCACCTAATCATTCCCTTTCACTTTTTTATCTGCAAAATGGAGATAATAATCCTTATTTCACAGGCTGCTAGGGTGATTAATGTGTCAACTGTGCTTTGAAGATTAAAAATGTTAAGCTCTATTGTTGTCCAAGCCCCTCTGAATTTTCTCCTTGCTGCTGTGATATTATTTGCAGCGGTATGAGGCAATTGCCTCTGTCATATGGCTCTATTTTGATTTTATCATTCTGTGACCTACTCAGCATTTTTTCTTTCTAACTTGAATTCCTTTATGTTTACTAGTATTTCTTCAGATAAACCAGAAAGGGAACATCTTAGGATAGCTTCACTCAAGATTGTTTTTCGATAGGAAAAGAAACTGCAGGAATATCAGCTGCACACTATACATGCACTATAACATGTATACTTCTGTTTAAATGTTTAGTAGAAGTACGAGTGGTGGACAGCCATCACCAGCCAAGGCTTCCTACTAGATGAGATTAATGACAGCAAAACTGGGTCATTGCCAGAATGACCATCCTCCTTTGGCAGGAACTGCTCATATGCATATATGGATATATGCAGGGAAGTATAGAAGAAAGACTGGATCTTAATGTAGATATGTATGCTACAGATTATGGGCTGGAAAGGGCATATCTGCTACCTGACTGACTGGCTTTGTACTCTCTTTGGGGGATGGGGCTACTTTCATCAGCAAAATGTGTGTGGTTGTCCTATGCTTTTGCTTTGAGCACAAGCTCATGCTTAGAGGAAGTTAAAACACCCCTAAGTATACTTTGGGGCATGATCTTTAGGGGCCACAGGACTCTGGGCGTCCAGCCTTATCTAACAATTGCATGGGTATCATCAATGTGTTACTAGACAAACTAGACATCAAGGGGAATGGGTACTACAATTAGCACATTTTCCTCCCAGCAATGAGAGACATCTGCCTCAGCATTCAGAATAGCAAATTACATCCATGCTTATTTCCCAGTGACCAATCTCAAAACAAAGCACATTAAATGTAGGTGAGGAAAAGCATGCGCTAGGATAAAGCAATGTTTTTCCTCACTTGAGAAAGCACATTTTCTAAATATTATGAAGCACATTGTGTACTTTGACTATACAATTTACCTGTAATGCCTTCATCCACATGCCATTCAGCCCCAAAATATATAAACAGATAGGCAGGGTGTTAAACTGTTTAACACAATGCCCTCCAGCTGCCAAACTCTCACCTAAAATTTATACTGTTGGGTATGGAGTGAGGAAAGGATGCATTGTGGTAACAGTGTGCATGTGAAGGGGAGTTAGTTGGAAGGTGACTGCCTATTCAGATTGCGTGATATGGCTAATAGTTCAAAATCTATTTTGCTACATAACGATTATTGACGTGCCTCAGTGTACATCCCACTCATTTCCACCAGCCAACTGGATTGCAGGAACATGCTAGCCATAGCTTTTCACCTGAAAATGGAATTCTTCATCCCACTTTAGACATTGGCACAATCCTCCTCAGACTTCCTCAAACCTTTATGTGCACAGCCAGATTCTATGCTTAAATGGTTGGGATACAATAAATGATGCCATCTCACTGGGGATCCTGATTGGTTTAATATCCAAGGACACCACAGTGTGGCCTTCTTCCTGTTGGCACTAGTTTTCCAACCCTAGTGGCTTCCTCTCCCTAAGCCACAGTAGTTTATTTTTATGGCGGTACCTCTCACAGATCTGTCTCCTAACATATCTCTGCATTTAGGATTGTTTTGTTAGTCACTAGTCAGTGGTGGAGATCGGGCCTTGCCCCCTACTGCCAGATTGAGCTGAGCTCTGCATACAAAGGAGAGATTTGTGATCACTGTGAAAGGCTGAGTATCACTGGCAAACAAGAATATTCATTCTTATTCAGTCCAGGATTTCCCCCTTGGTCTGCAACTACCTTTAAATTATAAAACACAGAGAAGAAAGAGAAAGCCATGTTCTCCTGATCCTTAGCAAACAAACTTGTATAGTTGCTTACATTTCTGAAAGAAATTAATTTTAAAAGAAATTTTCTTTATAAAGCATTACTATATTTCCAATTACCTACAAAGCAAGGAAATCCATATGGAGTTACTAAAGCCTGCGGACCAGTGCTTCCATTTTCCACTGACTGTTGAGATCACATTACTAGCCTGTATGGCAGAAGGTTTCAGATTTCATTACTGGCAATTCAAGGAATCAGGAAGTTATATGAAACAGACCCATAATATAACTGAAGTAGTTGCATAAATACTTGGAATTGGTGACAAAAGATTTAATGGAACATAACTTTACATTCCTGAAGGTAGAATCTCTTCTGACTTCTTTTCACCCTCCCATTATTTCTAGACTACAATTAGGCATTTGGGAAATGGTTATATCTGATTCATCCATATTTATCATAATGGACATTTTGTACTGACCTTTTCCTTTCCTAGTATAAAATAAATACCTGCATATATATTTTACAATATGGAAATATTAACAGTATTGATGTCTGGAATTACACTGTAATAGTCTGAACATTATTAGTATCACAATTATCTAGCCTGTACTGAATTTTATTACCATTATCACCTAGCATGTATTGATCTCACAGACTGCAACAGAAGCAAGGGATTCTAAATTGAATCTTTTAAATTATTTTTTCAAAACAATGTTCTCAAAATGCTGGTTGTTCTCTGTTTGCTTATCTTTTAATGCCAGTCACAGATGAAGTTTCAATTAGGGACCAGGATAGACGTAACATAAAATATGTTTTAGAGTTTGAGAAGAGGGCTCAAGGTTAGATGTTCAGTCCCTCCCTCAAAGGCCAATGTGCAGATTTCTGCTGGTCTCCTTCTATCCCTAGTTTTACATGTAACCATTGCTAACACTAGGCAATGGTTCTCCGAAGTACCAACTAAGATTCTGGTTTAAATTTCAAAACCCATGGCTCACTACCAGTTCCAAAATTATGTTCCTCTCTTATATAGAAAACAGTTTTAAATAACGTGAGCCAAAAGGGGAATTCCAAGAACATCAGATGGTAAGAAGCATACATACAAATATTACACTGTCAAGCACTGCTGCAGGATTGTAGCCATGTCTATAAAGTATCACATCCATTCTCAGTTATCAAAAAGTAAAAAATAAAAATAAGAAAAAAGAGCTACAATCAGAACAGTTAGAACCATTACATTTACCATGGATCAAGAACATAGTAAAATTCTTTCTACAGCTTTCACTATCAAGAATATATGCAATGAGTTCTTTATAGAAAGTAAGAAATACAAAAATCATCCTCCAGTAATGACTACCTCGACAAAAGAAACTGGAACACAAAAAGGATGGCATACAATAAGTATGGCCTCAGCCATTTCTTGTGTCCACAATGTGCATTAATTTGAAAACATGACTTACCGTACCACTCATCCACCCACGCAAATGCCTGTCGGTGACCAATTAGCAATATATCTCTGACCACCTGTAACAAGGATAAAGACTTCACTGAGAAAAAAAGTAAGAACAACTTAAAGATGTATGGATGCACTAGACTTAACACTGTTCACTTCAAACACCCTTAGAAGTAAGAGCTGCATGTTTCCTCAACAACAAAAAGGGTAAAACAGCATTGCTTAATATTTAGATGTTCATTTGTTGAAAGGGTTACAAGCAGCCCACTTTAAAACAGCTTCAGCAGCAGAAAACAATAGTGACTACTACTACTACACACACTCACACTCATACACATATACAGATGTGAGAAATATCTGGATTTTCTGGCTACTAATATCCATATGGCTTTCCTTTCTAAATGTGTTCATTTCATGTATGAAAAGACAATGCCCTTCATGAGATTGAAAATCAGATCCAGATCTGACATGTAAAAATATAGAGGCTAACTTGGGTACATAGTCTGGTGCAGAAATAAAGATTCAATGGGATGAAGCAGTGAGAAAATCAGACTAGCATTTGAAATATCAGGGTGCAATATTCTCTAAATCATGAAGCTCAATGAGTGGCCTTAGGACAGCCACCATCTCTTAGTACTACCAAAATCAAGCATAAATTGGAGGATAAAATGGGCAGGAAGACAGTTATGTCCTTGCCTTCTAAGAGGAAAGGTAAAACACAACCCCATCCCCATTATCTCCCCTCTTCAGTGTGGAAACTCATGACCTTTATTAGTCATAAGAAGCCTGCCAAAGATGTGGTTGAGGCTAGAAGTGTACTTTTCTGAATGAATGGTGCCAGAAAACTTTGCACCGTTCTTCTTTCCTAGTCTCTTATTCCAGGGAGAAATAACCTGCACAGCAAGCAAATTACGTGCAGTTGAAAGTACAGATTCTTTCTGTGTTGCTAGGATGAAACAAACAAACAAACAAACAAAAAACAACAACAACACCAATCCATGTTCCCAGGCTTGTATCAAAGTTGGTGGAACTGTATTGGGGACATGGCACAGTGTCACTTTTGGCTGCATGATTCATAAACCCACAACATTAATCACGTTCTGTCTCATTGTTTCCCAGGAGTATCACTGAGTTTGAAATGGTCAGCAAAATCCACCTATCCATACATTATGCTTGGATCTAAAGACTTCTCCAGGAAGATACAATTTTAGTCAAATCAGGTGGCTAATAGTCAGGGCAGTAGTAAAAACACCCCAGCTTTTAAAAGGCACACATTTCTGCTTAAAAGAAAAACTACATAATTATTTCTGAGGATTTGTTTCTACATTTATTGTATTTTTAAAATGGTAATACTTCTAGTTTAGATGGGAGTCACCATGGAAAGCTCTTTCTAAGAAGCACATGATAGTTTGTTTTTTTAAAATAAAGAATTCAAGCATGTTCAAGGGAAGTAAATTCCATGTTCTCTGAAAAATGGGAGAATATTTAGCATATCTTTTTTTATCTGAACCTTTTGAACATGCACCAGGACACTAAATACCAGTAGAAGGAAACATGTCTGCAATGAAAATGAGCAACATTCACAGTCTAATACTCCTCTGAGAGATTTTTCATTATACCATATTCAGCAGCATATCCTTTCTCACTCTGTTCCCTTTTGCCTATTTCAGACCTTGAACATAAGATAAACCTAAGATAAGAACACAAATGTGCAGACTTTCCAGCACATAAATTATAAGTAGACGTTACATGAGCAAGTGAAATATATCTCATGTATTAAGATATAAAAAAGAAGAATGTAGGATCGTTACATTCTTGTTGTGTACGTTTCTGTCTAGATAGCCCAGTAGATAGTGCTGGGAAGTCAAGTGATCATGTCATGCAGTCCTGGGGGCGGGGTGGTGGTTTTGTTTCTTGCTAGGGAAATAATTGAAATCCAAACACCCAAAGTAGCATCCCCTAAAATGTTCCCTGTCCCACATTCCAGGACAGCTTGACAGGTGGAGCTGGGGTGGTGGTGTCATGAGAAAGTGAATGAGATGATGGTGGCACGAAGAAGGTTTTTTTAAAAAGTTTTGTTAGGTGTTGTGAATTGTTTTGGGGTAAGTTGTACAAAAGACCCAAGATCCACATGAGCCAACCTAATATCACTTCATGCCAAAGAAGATGCAGAGTAGATTTTTAATCTGATCCCCAAAGGAAAGCTGAGGGGTACCAGGGAAGGTTCTGTTGGAATGAATCATCCAATTGAAAATGTTTCTGACCATCAAAATGCAAATGGGGGAGAACTAGGCAATGAATGAAATGATACCAATGTAAGCATGTTGTTGTTTTTCTTAACTGCCTTTGATTTGACTGCAACTGATGGCAATCCTGTAAGACACCTCCAAACCACGTTGTCTTTAACTGCTCTGCTCTGTCCCTGCAGGTTCAGGATTGTAGCTTCCTTGATTATCCATCTAGCATACAGTCTTTTTCTCTTTCCACTGCCTTCTAGCTTTCCTAGCATTATTATTTTTTCTAGTGAGCCATGCCTTCTCATGATATGGCCAAATTATGACAGCCTCAATTTAGTCATCTTGGCTTCTAGGAAGAATTCAGGCTTGATCTGTTGTAGAACCCATTTGTTTGTCCTTTTTGGCTTTCTGTGGTATCCTTAGTACTCTTCCCCAGAAACCCATCTCAGATGAGTTGAATTCTTTCCTATCAGCTTTCTTCACTATACAGCTCTTATACCCATACATAGTTATGGGAAACATTATGGCTTGAACAATGCTGACGTTAGTGTTCAGTGGCAGTCGTGGCAGAAGGGAAAAAGCCATAGGTGCAGCAGCTGTGGAGGAAGTAAAGCACAGGAGAAACAGACTGTGCAGAACTTGCAGCTTTAGTCTGCCCCAAAAGTGATGGTCTTCTGCCACCGCTGTGCGATCCTGGAAAAAGTGGAATCTGCAGTGGCCTATAGATTTTTTTTTTAATGTGTACTCAGGTGAACCAGGATATATGCACAAACATTCAAATATATTCTTAACTGGGCAAAGACCTGTAGTGCTTATATGAAGGATTTAGTTTTGCATGCCAATTGTGAAAGAAGAGTGCTATCAATATTCAGAATAAATCAACACCTTTCTTGTCTGCCTTGTAAATTATTTGCAGTGCTAGTTTCTATCAGGTCTCCTATGTAGATGTTTGGGTCTCTTCTTGTATTGACGATATTGACATCAACACATTGCAAAACTGGAGACACAGTCTCTGGCTTAAAAAATATGCGCAGAGCAGGTACCTGGAAACTCTGAAACCAGATCCACACCCCAGCTTGCTGACTTATGCTCACTGCTGCTTCTGTTCATTCAAGGGGCCAGACGATCAAAGGGCTAGATGCACTGTCCTTTACCCACCTTGTGAACAAACTGCTCTACTCGAGTTTGAAGTCCCCACACTTCAAATTTCACTGACACCAATTTGTAGGAACACATGATGGGGTCTTGAGTGTCCCTCCAGCCTTCTTTTAATAGGCCTCTCCCAGTCTTCTCAGATTTGAAGTGTTTAGGATCCTATAAAAAGAATGAGGAGGGGGGGGGGGAGGGAAAAAATAGCTTTAGTTGAAAACAAATCAACAGGCAAAGCCATTCTGGGACAAAAACATTTGTGCTAGAAGCCCCTTAGCAGTTAACACAGGAGTATTAAACACAGTTATTAATAAATGGATTAGAAAAGCCATTTCAACGTATATTTTATCCCAGTTATTAATAACTGGTAGCTGGAAAACTGTACAAACATAATGGAAGAAGCACCACTATAGAGGAAAATTCTACTTAATTCCTATCATGATCTATTGTTAACTGCTGTCACGTCAATTTCACTTTATGGTGACTCTATGAAGGAGACACATCCAGATTGTTATCAATAACCCTGTTCAGATCTTGCAGACTCATAACTGTGGTTTCCTTGATTGAGTCTATCTACCTTTTTTCTTGTGGTCTTCCTTTTTTCCTACTGCCTTCCACCTTACCAAAGACCAAATTCTTAATTATTGCACATCTAGTTCTGTACAGTTCTGTGAGGTAGTGAAAATAACTAGATCCAATGGCAAGCAGGTAATCCTTTAATGTATTTAAATGAACTTTTGAAAGGACGATCCAAATTTATTTCCACAATAGGGAAAGGCAGACAAACATGTTAGTACTTGTAGAATATATGTCTGAACTGATATCAGTTCCTGAAACTGGAATTGTATTGGCAATTCCAGTTACAATTTAATTAAATGGAATGGACCCATTGGATCAATGGGATTTACATAAATTATGACTCATTCAACAACTTATTCAATGGGGGTACTATAATTGGGCCTACCAATACAGTTCAGACAATATATATTACAACAGCATTATTGCTGTTAAGCATTAATTTTAGTTTTATCTAGCTTGTAGCTGTAGTACTAAATAAATGTTCAGGAAAATATACTGATCAGAAACCATGACAGGTCAAGAAACATGCATCGTGGGTAATGACATGCATTGCTAGTATTTTTTATCATACCGATTTCTTAACAAGTATTTTATAAGCCAATTTATCAGCCAAGGTTGTATAGTGTTATGTATGCGTGTGTGTGTATGTGTGTGTATTGTACTGTTTTATATATATGTGTGTGTGTGCGTGTGGCTATTCCCCGTTGACAAGGTTGTCAAGTCATGTCCGACTGTAGAGGGCAGTGCTGATCTCTGTTACTAAGCCAAAGAGCCAGCGTTGTCAGAGACTACTCTGTGATCATGTGGCCAGCATGATTGCAGAGAATGCTGTTTCCCTTCCCACCAAAGTGGTACCTGTTTATCTACTTGTATTTGCATGCTTTCGAACTGCTAGGGTGGCAGAAGCTGGGACTAGTGACAGGAGCTCACCCCATAGTTGCACAGTGTTAGTGTTTTGAATGTTGGACTATGACTCTGGAGACCAGGGTTTGAATCTCTGCTCAGCCATGGAAAGCTTCTGGGCGACCTTGGGGAAGTGACACTCTAAGCTTCAGAGGGAGGCAAAGGGAAACCCCTTCTGTACAAATCTTGCCAATTTATTTATTTATTTCATTTCATTTCATGCAGGAACCCTTGGAGGTGGCATAGCACCACTTGCTCCAGAATCAGAATGTAAAGTATGAAGTTATTTCATGCATCTAGGATAATGTGCAAGGCAACAAATTCGAGTTAATTCTCAAATTTGTTAAGTCTCAATAGATGGTGATTTTATTACCTAAGTGCTATGAAATACTAAGGGCCTTTGCAGACTGTTAGAAATAGTGCAAATTGAGTCCACTTTAACTGCCCTGGCTCAGTGCTAGGGAATCATGGGAACTGTAGTTTTTTCTGAGACGTTGAGTCTTCGCTGTCAGAGAGCTCTGGTGCCACAATAAACTACAGTTCCCATGATTCCCTAGCACTGAGTCAGGGCAGTTAAAGTGGACTCAGTTTGCACTATTTCTGGCAGTCTGCAAAGGCCCATAGTTCATTTTCCAAATGGGCCAAAATCACAAAACAAATTTCTTCTGGATATGAACGTCGTAACAAGAAGGAGCTCCCTGGTTTACCAGGTTGGCTTGTTTGTGAGATTGCAGATTCTTAGGTAGTGGCGAGCAGATTCTCATGCTGGTCTTCTTTCCAGGGGCCCATTTCATAAGCCTCCCAACAACTAATCAATCAGCAACCGAAAGGGGCAGGCCTTCTGTAGGTACACTTGGCTGCACCAGCACTGCAAAAATTATCCAGTTTGACACAACTTTAACTGCAATGGCTCAATCCTATGGAATTCTAGGAATTGTACTACAATTGTACTACAACTGGAAAGTACAAATCCCAGAATTCCATAGCATTGGGCCATGGGAGTTAAATTGGTGTCAAATTGGATTATTTCTGCAGTGTGGATGCAGCCCTTGTGAAGCTTAGGCTTCACTCTGGTCTTAAAATTAAATATGTTTTTTATGGATTCTGCATTTGAAGTATATAAATTGAGAGTTGCCTTGGGGAAAAGATCTCAGCTGTGGTTTTTATGACCTCCTGATTTTTGGTACTGAGTGTATAATCAGGTCACACTCCAAAAGTAACATAATGAATGGAAATGAATTTACTCAATTGAATGAGTACCATTTTAGTTACCGTATTTTTCGCCATATAAGACACATTTTTTCTTCCCCAAAACGAGGTTGGGGAAGTTGGTGCGTATTATAAGGCGAATATACAGGCTGAGGGCAAACTAGAGAAGCAACTGCAGAGGCCACAGCTAAAAGTAGGCCTCATTTCAGCCTCAGCCTCGGTGCTTCAATGGGCTCCTCCCATCCCAGGAAGAGCCCATTGGAGCACCCAGGACGGGGGTGGAAAGAGTCCCCTTTTCCTGGGTAGTTGAATGGGCTTGTCCTCTTTCCACCCCCGTCCTGGGTGCTTCAATGGACTCTTCCTGGGGTCAGAGGACATCCTCCCATCCCAGGAAGAGCCCATTGAAGCACCCAGGACGGGGGTGGAAAGAGTCCCCTTTTCCTGGGTAGTTGAATGGGCTCTTCCTCTTTCCACCCCTGTCCTGGGTGGTTGAACCTCTCAGCCTCAGAGAATGGAAATGGCAAACCCCCTCCTCTGAAGAAATCTGCCAAGAAAACCCTCATGGTAGGGTCAAAATGAGCCAGAAATTACTCCAAGGCACTGGATTACCCTGGCCAAGTTACACTCTCTCAGCCTCAGAGGGTGGAAATGGCAAACCCCCTCCTCTGAAGAAATCTGCCAAGAAAACCCTCATGGTAGGGTCAAAATGAGCCAGAAATTACTCCAAGGCACTGGATTACCCTGGCCAAGTTACACTCTCTCAGCCTCAGAGGGTGGAAATGGCAAACCCCCTCCTCTGAAGAAATCTGCCAAGAAAACCCTCATGGTAGGGTCAAAATGAGCCAGAAATTACTCCAAGGCACTGGATTACCCTGGCCAAGTTACACTCTCTCAGCCTCAGAGGGTGGAAATGGCAAACCCCCTCCTCTGAAGAAATCTGCCAAGAAAACCCTCATGGTAGGGTCAAAATGAGCCAGAAATTACTCCAAGGCACTGGATTACCCTGGCCAAGTTACACTCTCTCAGCCTCAGAGGGTGGAAATGGCAAACCCCCTCCTCTAAGAAATCTGCCAAGAAAACCCTCACGGTAGGGTCAAAATGAGCCAGAAATTACTCCAAGGCACTGGATTACCCTGGCCAAGTCACACTCTCTCAGCCTCAGAGGGTGGAAATGGCAAAACCCCTCCTCTGAAGAAATCTGCCAAGAAAACCCTCACGGTAGGGTCAAAATGAGCCAGAAATTACTCCAAGGCACTGGATTACCCTGGCCAAGTCACACTCTCTCAGCCTCAGAGGGTGGACATTGCAAACCCCCTCCTCTGAAGAAATCTGCCAAGAAAACCTTCATGGTAGGGTCCAAATGAGCCAGAAATTACTCCAAGGCACTGGATTACCCTGGCCAAGTCACACTCTCTCAGCCTCAGAGGGTGGAAATTGCAAACCCCCTCCTCTGAAGAAATCTGCCAAGAAAACCTCATGATAGCTTCGCCTGAAAGTCGATGCATACAACAACAACAACAACAACAACAACAACAACAACACGTTAAATTTTAAGGCTTACCTGTGCCCAGAGCCAGTGGTGGCACCATGTCTTGGAGCAGAGCCCAGTGAAGGGGCCTCAGGAAGGCCCAGAATAGCCCCGCGCACCGCAAGGAGGGCTGGGGAAAAGCCCAGGCTTCGGTTAAAACCCGGTTTTTCCCATCCCCAAAGGAGGGACCCTCTGCTTTGGGAATTGAAAGCCAAGGATCGATCCTCTTTAAACCGAAGTCAAAGCTCTCTTCTGGGTTGCTACTTCAATGGGGCAGTCCAGGAGAGAGCCCTGGCTTCAGTTTGAAGCCGGTTTTTCCCCATCCCCAAAAGAGGTCGCGCAGCGCAGGGGGCAGAGCATGTTGAGAGCAACCCGGCAGCCATTTTGTGTTGCTACACAAAAGGGCAGCTGGAGAAGCCCGGCAAAAAAAACCCCGCCATGGCGGCAGTGCCACTGCGGCGGCGGCTGTGGCGGCAGGACCAAAACGGGGCCGGTAACAAGGCCTCCCTGGGCCGGATCCGGCCCGCGGGCTGTAGGTTGCCGACCCCTGCCCTAAGAAATTCATGGAGTCGCCATAAGGCGACAGGAGACTTGTAAGAAAGTTGGGCAGGGAATTTGTGCAATATCTGGCCCTGCTGCTGGCTTAAACTTACATTTACAACTTAAAATTGTTCTTAAACTGCTGTTAACTTTATACAGTTGATATAAAATATTTTACTACAGTATTTGGTTAAGAATCTTTTTTCCCCTAGATTTTCCTCCTTTAAAATTGGGTGCGTCTTATATGCCGGAGTGTCTTATATGGCGAAAAATACGGTACTTTTCAAACGTATTTTTAAAGGGCATTTGTAGATATTTGATAGTCATTCTGAATTTTTTAAGTTTTAAGCCAAAGCCTTCTCAGTCATAAGGTCTCTCTCCCAAAATTGATAATTAAAAAAAGTAGTAACACAAGATACTCTTAAAACATTATAATGACTAACAGTAAAGTATTATTGAACAATAGGAATAAAGAACTTTTTAAAACTAAATTTCTATGCAACTTTTCTATGGCTGCATCCACAGTGCAGAAATAATCCGGTTTGATATCACTTTAATTGTCATGGCTTAATGCTATGGAATTCTGGCAATCGTAGTTTTCTTGGCACTGGTGCCACAACAAATTACGATTCCCAGAATTCCATAGCACTTAGCCATGGCAGTTAAAGTGGTGTCAACCAGATTATTTCTGCAGTGTGGATGCCCTTTTCGCTACATTTAATTTCTATTTGAAATGTGTTTAAAATGTGTCTGGCTGCAGCCTAAGTTAGAAATATGTTTTTAATTAATAGGTTTGACCCTTTCACAAAGTAGTCCCCTAAAATACAGCCTTGGAGAATAATTGCCAGGATTATTACAGTGAATTACACCTTTTCATTTTATATTTCAGATACATATTTTCAGCGGCAGTGCTAGATAGTTGTTTGCAGTTTTCCAAATAACTGCACATTTCAATCATAATTATGTTAAATCAAAAACTTTTTATGTAGCTGAAAAATATCTTTATGTAAATCAGACTGGAAATGGCCACAATTCATCCCTTCCTTAAAAACAATAATTACATTTGCTTTCATTCCCCCCTCCCTTTGGATCCAACAGCAAATCAAGGGGCAGCAGTATTTCTGCCTTGTTAGCACTGAATACTGAAAATGCTATTTTTAAAACACTCTGTACTCGGCATTACAATGTACTGAAAACATAGAGCAATTTGTGTGATTTGCTAGCAAAATTATTCCGTCAAAATGAGTTTGCCTTGTAAATTATATTTGACAGAAGCACAGAGAGGAGGGGAGAGACATTCTAAACCAAGTGGTTAAAATAAGTTTTTAATAGCAGAATGATTATGTGCTGAACCAGACAGATGTTGGCTGCAACCCTGTGACTGTTAAGCATGAGTGAGCCCCCATTTCTTTCATCAAATATTGGTGATGATCTGGAAAAAGAACAAAATCCATTTTTAATTTTAAAAATAAATCTGTCTTATTAAAAATTAAATTTACATTTGGCCTGAAGACTGAGGAATATAAAACAGTACAGCTGGCATCTAGAATATAGTTCCATGAGCCCAAAGGGAGTTTAGATTTATTTATCAACAGAACGGCCGCATAGACACACTCCAGGACACTCTCCAAAGTGCTTTTGGAAAGTGAAGGGAGGGCCTAAGCAGACTGCCAGAAATAGTGCACATTAAATTGAGGCACTGCCCTGGCTCAGTGCTAGGGAATCATGGGAACTGTATTTTTTTCTGGGACATTGAGCCTCCTCTGTCAGAGAGCTCTGGTGCCACAATAAATTACAGTTCCCATGATTCCCTAGCACTGAGCCAGGGCAGTGCCTCAATTTAATGTGCACTATTTCTGGCAGTCTGCTTAGGCCCGGAGTTTGTGTCCCAGTTTGTAATGTGGCAGATGGGGGTGAGAGGTTTGTGGGTTGGTTTGCAACATCTTTTTGGACCCTGGACCCTGACTTTACTTCCAGCTCTATGTTGTTCGACATTTCATTTTAACATTGTTTGATAAAACTCTGCCTCCTAGTTGAATCTTAATATTAGCTACTGTATCCTTGGGGCAAATTTTACAATGCAATATTAGACTGGATAAATATAATGTCATTACCTGTATAGGATTCCTTCTTTTTAGTAGCAACTTAGTACAGTATTGACTCCACTGTGATGGATACCAATGGTTCTTTGTCTGGTATCAACTCTATACATTCTTTCTGCAGAACCTGAACTGATTGGATCGGGTGTGGTGACAACGTAACCATCTTAACCCTCCTTCACGCTTGACATTGTGCTTTCTTGTGTCTTTTTCAGTTTTGTATGTAGAGGCTGAGGTACAGGCTTCCATTTCAAAATAATATCCTGGTGTCAACAGAACATCAGGCCAGGTCCCAGGATCGAAAGATCTAGTCCAGGGGTAGGCAACCTTTCCCCTTTAAGGGCCGAGGGACTTCAGCTCCCAGAATCCCAGGAGCTATTGGCCAACATGGGACTATTGGCCAACATGGCTGAGGCTTCTGGGAACGTTGCCTATCCCTGATCTAGTCGGTACCAAGGACATCTTTGAGTGGATGGCAGGGCTGGAAGCAGGTCGCTTGGAACTGCTTCATGGTTTGCCAGCGAGAATGCCTGAGTTCTGTAAGGAGCTCTTTCTTGCCAACTAGACCAATGATCCAGAGGCTGTCAGAGCTGAGGTTGATTGAGGGAGAGGAGATCCAGAGTCCGAGTCAGTGGGCTTATCAATGGCTCTTGGGGATTGCTCATACAAGAGCACCTTGAGCCTACCTTGACAGTTGTTACTAGCACAATACTAAGTACTGCATTCTACTGTACACAGTAATAAGTGAGGTGTTCATTGCATTTATCTTAATAATATGGATACATATCTGTGTTGTTTAGAGTCAAATTTCAGGACATCTGGAAGCATACACAATATAGGAGAAAATCCACATAGACCTGGATATTTGACACATCTCCTGCAGAAAACAGGCAAGGACCTTGGATGTGGAGAATTTTACACACTGCTGTTCTAACTTCTGGTAAGCTTTTACAAAGAGACATCAGACAATCTTTTCTCATTACTGCAGTTTGGCTAGGACTGCAAATTGAGTGAAAGTTTCAAGAAAATTCCAGTTTGATTCACTCTACGTTGGCTTAATATATAATAGTAATTACATGTAAATTATATTAAATTAATTAATATTTAATTGATTTTAAATTATTAATTAATAATCAGTTAATTAGTAATATGTAATAGTAATATTCAGTAAGTAAGTAAGTAATAGTAAGTGAGGTGTTCATTGCATTTATCTTAACCCACTGCAGTGTGGTTTAAGGCCTAACTTTGAGATGGTATTGGCTTTGGTAGCCCTTATAATGTGCTTCTTTGTGACAGGAATGAGAAAGGACAACCCTGTTGCTCCTGCCTAATCTCTCTGATATAATCAAGCACAATCTCCTCCTGGCTAGTCTCGGAGCTGGCATGGTAGGAAACTGTTTTATTTCAGTTATTCTTTTACTTTTGTTCCAGACAATAGCCCTGGATACTCACAGGTCAATGCTTTGGCAGCTATGTGTTGTGCAATCTTCTATTCCATGGTATTTGACAACTATATGGAACAATTAGGAGTTGTGATTAGGAAATCTGGATAGGAAATATCTGCTGTCTGTCTGTCTGAAAGTAGGGGTGGGAATCACCTGCAAGAGCAAGAGCATATGGGTATATATTTTTTGTTTAGATACTGCCTTATGACTTCTAATGTATTGATGAATGGATTTTCTGGTCAATATCGTCATATTGTCCCTAAAGGCTTCCCTAGGAAAAAAAAAATACTTTTGCTTGCTCTTCTGTTTATATAGTTTTCATTATTATTGTTACTTGGTTTATTTCAGGAAGCCTGACTTCTTAGATAATACAGTTTCAAAAGCATATAGTTCAGAGGAAAAGTAGAGAAACCCTTTCTTCCCCCTAGATCTGGGCCAGCCAATTATCATTGTTTGCCTATAAACCTGAGGGCAGATGGTTTGTAGACTGTCCATCTGCACAGACTGTAGGAAGAAAATTAGATTTTTCTTTCTGGCAGTGTACAACTAGTTATTTAATCACTTTGTGTGGTATATTCTACCAGTGGATATTTGACACATGTTGCAAATAAAGGTCCTAAAAATGAGGTGAAAAACAAGCTTCTTTTTGAAACTTACTTTGGCTACTTATCTATCAAGAGTCATTGCTATCATTGTGCCAAGTCCTAAAATCTGCTTTTGGCATGAGAAGGAGGTGGAGATAGGGGTGCCAATTTTATTTTAACCTACAAACTCATTTGATTAATTTACAGACTATTATGCAAATCTAAAGAATCTCCAATGTGTGTAGAAACTACTATCTTAGATTGGGAGTATGTTCTACTTCCAGTCTGAGTGTTATGGAGCCATTCAAGGTTGAGATAGATAGGTAATATGAAGCAGTGATATAGTCTTATTCTTCTACTGTTATATTTCATAATTTCTTTAATTAGACAGTTTACTGTATCTTTCTTCTGCTCATAAATTTTCAAAGGTCATCCACACAAAGTTTACCCAATAATTGGAATACACTTAAATTCACATAAAACTTGATTATATGTAGCACTTGCAGTAATGCTTCCCATGCAATATTACTAAGGACGTTATCACACGAGGCAAATCTGTTGGTTAATCCACACAAATCCCAAACAAAAACTGGATTTGTGCCTCACGATTTCACACAACATCGCACAGAAACTGTACAGAAACTGGTGTTATCCGAGATCTTTTGAAATTCGGGAGTTTAGAGGAAATGCATTTGCGAAATTACAGTAATTTCGCATTTACTGTAATGTGAAAAGCAAATACGCACAAACAAATCTCCTTTAAAGCTTCTTCCCATTTCCCATGGTCCTCTGGGGCTGCTTTCACTTCCTGGTTTGCTTGCCCGTCATCAACATTCTCCACTTTCTCCTTCATCAAAGGATGAAGAAAACCATCATCCTTTGGCTTCCTCTGCCCCTAGCCCCAGGAAGCCTCTTTCCTGCTCCCCAGATCCCCAATATTTAGCCGGTTTCCCCACCTGCTCTGTCCCTCTGTGTGTGTGTGTGTGTGTGTCTTGCCAGGATCCTGCTGCCAACCCCTTCCTCCTTCTCTCCCTCCCTCTCGGATGCAGCTCCCACACACACATCCCGGCATGGCACCGGCAGGCAAGGCAAGGCAAGGCAAGGCAATCACTCCCTCCTCCTCCTCCTCCTCCGCAAGGCAAAAGAACAGCAACCCAAGTCCCCAGGGGGCATTTGTTTCTCCTCATCCTCCTCCCTCGCCCCTTTCCTAATTCGCCTCTCCTTCCCCCCAAAACACCAGGCGTCCTCCTTTTCCAGGAAGCACCCTCCTTTTCAACCTGTCCGGGAGGAATTTCCAAAATGTCCCCCAGAAATCATGCTTCTTACTCCTGCTCCAAATGGAGGACAGTTTGACATTTCGTCCTGGAGAGGGGAGAAGGTTGAATGAAATGCAGGACCTGCCCTGGAAAAGAAGGAGTCTCGTCACAAAACACACCCATTTCTAGTACATGTAGGTTTTTTCCCCACTTGTGTATGAAAGTCAAAAACGTCTTTTTTCGCTTTTAACTTAATTCCGTTATTACTGTAATTACGTGTGAAAAGCTTTTGCGCAATTAAGCCCTATTTTTGCTTTCTTTTCAGGATGCTTCATTTCCACTTTATTATCTCTTTAACAACGAAACTGGCCCACGTGTGATAACGTCCTAAGTAAAGGTAAAGGTAAAAGGTGCTTTTAAAAGAATCCTAGTTAAGTTGCCTCTTGGGGCAAGCTGTTAGAATGGCATTTTTTGTACAGTCAGCCCTCTGTATCCATGGATTCTTTATTCACTGATTCAAGCACCCATGGCTTGAAAATACAAAAAAAAAAAAAAAAAAAAAAAAAAGTATACGGTACATTCCAAATAATAAACTTTGATTTTGCCATTTTATATAAGGGACAGCACTTTACTATGTCATTATATTTAATAGGACCTGAGCATCCTTGGATTTTTGTATCCAGGGAGGTCCTGGAACCAAACTCCAGCAGTTAACAATGTCCTACTATATTCTGGTTGCCTACATGATCTTAATCCAGGTCCAGCGTTAGCCTGCGGCATCCTCCCATGACTGTTTACTTCCTGGTGACTTAGTAAGCCCAGCTGCTCTACTGGCATCTACTCTCAGCCTTCCTGGTAATGTGGAGCCACCATTTAAATTTCTCATAATGCCCTAGAGCAGGGATGAGCAGCCTCCAGCCAGTGGAATCTCCCCATCTTGTCTGCAAGGACCATCTGAAAGCCCTGCTGTAATGTGAATCCATTACTCCCTTGGAGAAGGAGATAGGAGAATAGGTAGTGACTGGCCCACTATTTTAAGTAGCTATGCATACTTATTTCATCTCCCTTTTGCCTTTATTGGTGGTTTCGCTGAGGAGATGGGGTGGTGAACATAGATTTGAATCCTCTTTGTGACATGCTCAGGGGATGGTTTCAACTTCCCTGCACAATATGCCACAATGGATAGCTAGGGATGTGAAAGAAGCTGGAGAAGAATATGTGTGAATGTAGGGGAGTATGTGTGAATGTGGGTGTATATGGTACAATGTGTATGATACATTGAAAGAGACAGAAAGAGAGAGGTCAGAGCACGAATGTATGTTTCTGCCTGTGTATATTTGAATGAGGTAAATGACTGTGTATGTCAGTGAGATGGGCAGAGATGGGATGGGTGTTTGTGTATGTGTGAATGAGGTAAATGACTCTGTGTGTGTGTGGGAGAGGAGGAGAGAAAGAGAGAGAGAGAGAGAGAAAGAATGCTCTCCTTCCTGAACCAGGGCACTTTGGTGCTAAAAGTCTTGCCAACTGCTGGCATGGCCAGCCCCCAAAATCCTGAGCTTGGCTGAAAAAAATTCCCCATCACTGTCTGGGAGCAACAAGGTGGGAAGAGAATTATGGGAGATCATAATAACACCTCCAACCCATAGTTATACTAACCACATTACGGTCACTGCCCACACTGCCAGGTAAGTCTGCTAGGGCCCACCTATGGGCGTTTTCACACTACCCTCCCTAAAGCCGGGTGGAGCCAGGTGGAGCCATTCCGGAACGGGCCGTGCCGCTGATTCTGGAATGGCTCCGGCAGCGGCAGGCTAATTCCTGTTGGACACCCGGAATTACCTTTAAGCCGCAGAAGCCGGAGTTAGCGTTGGTTCGGCCGGAGTGAGGCCGGACTTACGGCTCCGTGCGTTTGAACACACGGAGCAAGAAGCCGGACGGACGCAGGGATGGCACTGGAAGGGGCGGGGTTTGCCACCGCGCGTGTGTGAACAAGCTGGAAATGGAGCCGGAGTGGGGCCAGACGGAGGCCGGCTAGCGTCCTCCAAAAGCCCCGTGTGAAAACGTCCTATGTCAAGAGGAGTAACACACTTTGCCAACAGCTTACACTTTCCTGAAAGTTGTAGCCAGCCTTGTTTGAGCCTGAGAAATAGCAGATGCTTTGTTATGCAGAAAGCATCTGAACAGCAGCAGTTAGAATCTATTATAACCCAGCTGTATTTCACATACAAAAGAAGGGAAGAAAAGTAAATGAAATTTCATGGGTTGTTTTGCTGCTCCCTGCCTCTGTCCATTCTATCTATGTATGTGCCTACAAGTCGCCTGTTTTGTCACTCACATTCACATCCTTGGTCACTGAGTTGAAACTCCATCTTCAGATTATGATATTGGATAGATAACTGCTATGCTAACAAGTAGAAGTGGCAGATGACAGAAAGCAGTTGTGGCCCAGATGAAACATAATCCTTCTGTGTTCCCTTTGGATGGGAATTAAACTTGGAAATGAGAATTCCCAATTTTGATATTGTCTGGAACCAGGAAGGCAGGAGCTGCAGGAATAGGGAATCTTCATGAAGCCTGCCTGCTTCTCTATTATCCTTGAGCAATCTTTGTCTGCATTTTTGAGCATTCAGTGCTCTGAACAACCACAATCTGCACATATGTCTCCTGAACTTAGAGGTGACTGGATATGGAACATGGTCTTGCGTAAAGAAGGGGGGAAATGTAGCCACACCACATTCCTAAATAGCAAATACAGGTATCTAGAATCATCACTAGGAGGTATTCTTCAGATTCTAACACAATTTACTCTAAAAGGGGAAACACAAAACACAAGTCAGGGTCTTGCATTTCCCCCTTTATTTTGACTAGACAAAGAAGAGATCAAGAATTCTTTTTCTTTCTTTCTTTCTTTCTTTCTTTCTTTCTTTCTTTCTTTTTTTTTGCACATGACATCAGAACAAAGAGAGGTTGAACCCAAAATCTGTGAAACTGAGACTTAATAAAATGAGATACCTCCCCAACCCCACTTAATAAAGAGTGAAGCTGGATGATGAAAAACATAATTGCAAAATGTGCTTGGGACAAGGGTTTAAGCAAGCGGTAACAAGTTTAAATTATAATTTAAAACCTTATTGAGAAAGAAAGAAAAGAACAAAATAAAACCTTGAAGGTTCCAAACAAAGCATTAATAATAGACATCTATTAATCGTGAGGATTATATTTTTATTGTTTTTTAAGGCCTGAATCCAATTGCTCATCCCAATTTTACTAAACTCAATGCTCAATTGCTGAATGAAAGGTCAATATTTATGTAAACCCTACTGATTCAATGGGACTACTCTAATTGGGAATAGCCTTTAGATTTAGGCAATAAAATTTTTATACTAGCCATTATTGGTTTCAGATATGGGCAAAGTTAATTATCAGAGGTGTGAATGTATGTGCCTACAAGTCGCCTACTAACTTATGGTAACCATATTCATTTTATAGGGGTTTCTTAGACAAGGAATATTCTGAGGTGGTTCTGCCAATTCCTTCCTCTGAAATATAGCCTACATCACCAGATATTCATTGCCAGTCTCCAATCCAAGTACTAACCAGGGCTGACCATGCTTAGCTTTTAAGTTCAGATGGGATCTGGTTCCTTTAGGTTATTTAGGCCAAATGTTACAGCTAGATAACTTTGAATGGATCAATCACGAAAAGCTATGGAAGCTATGGAATGCTCTTAAAGATGAGTACCACTACATTTCATAGTCCTGATGAGAAATCTCTACTTAGGACAAGAGGCTACTCTGGAGGAATGAAATGGAGTTTGTTTCTGATCCTCTAACACATTTACTTGTTTATAAGCACCATTTTACTGGCAGGATAATATTTTGTCAAAGTAAAAATAAGAAAATGTGAGTATATAATCATGTACATGCCCGCACAACTGTACAGATCTTTAAATATGAGGGAGAAAGGATACTGCAGACAGCAGTCTCAGCCGCAGTGGTGCTCAGCATGCCCATGCCAGTTAATGCTGAGCTGTTGCACCCCTCACAAATGGATGAACATTTGACGAATCTTGGATTTCAATCCTAAGGTTGGTTTTAGCTGCACTACTGTTAACTGATGGTAGGACTTATAGCACTAAATTTGCTATTCCTTGAGTAAGAAATGTTATATCTGGAAATGTACAACCACCTTATTTCATTTGTAATAATACAAGGGTTAAATAGATCTTAGCATTAGCAATAGCAGCTTCATTTCTATACTGCTTCATACTGCCCTATGCAGTCTCTAAGTGGATTACAACTGTAAGCTAATTGCCCCAACAAACTGGGTATCCATTTTAGCAACCTCGGAAGGATGCAAGCCTGAGTCGAGCCTGAGCCCTGGCTGGTACTGAACTTGCAACCTTGTGGTTTGTGACTGAGTGGCTGAAGTACAGGCATTTAACCACTGCACCACCAGGGCTCCTTTGATCAAACATTCTCCTTTGAGTCCTGTTTGGGGCCAAGAAGATAGAAGGGTTTAAAGACAAGGGAGATTATCAGATGGGGATAAAAGCGAAGCAGATCGCTCTCCCATCTTTATCTCGTCCATGACAGCAATTGTGCAAAAGACATTCAAACATATCTCACTGATCCTGTCATTATCCTGTCAGTGAAGTGGAATTGTATTAACAGGTTCTCCCATTATTACAGAATGAAGGGCAATGATGAGACAATTCCACCTCACTGACGGGACAATGTCAGGATCAGCGTGACGTCATATAAAAATATTTCATGCCATTGCGGTCACTAGCGCTTCACGGACAGGAAAATATTCAGATCAGTGCATTATCATGTGAAAGTCCTTCCTGCAACTGTGGACAAGGACAGGAAAAGGACAAGACAAGGATGTCCTTTTCACCATCTGATAATCTCCAAGGAAAACCAAGCAACAAAGTCAATGGGGGAGCATCATGTCCTTTTGTGATATTACACTGCTGTATGTCTTTTTATGGACCAGCTAAGAACTTGTGTTTTTACATAGATTATCTTTGCTTTGTTGTTGTTGCTAACTGCCCTCGAGTCGATCTCGACTCATGGCAATCCTATGGATGAGACTTCTCCAAGACCCTCTGTCCTCCACTGCTCTGCTTAATTTCTGCAACCCTTAATACGCATGACCTTAATAGGGTCCATCCATCTGGCATGTGATCTTCCTCTCTTCCTACTTCCCCTCCACCTTCCCTAGCATTATTGTTTTTTCCAAAGAGTCCTCTCTTCTCATGATGTGTTGGCCTCTTCCTTTCCTGAACCCTGTTTGGACCTGTAGGATTTCTCTCTCCATGTATTGGAGTCTGTTGCAGAATTTTGAGAATGATTTTGCTTGTGTGGGAGATCAGTGCTCTGGTTCATCTTCATATGGCTCTTCATTCCATGTGTCCTTCATTTTGTCATCTCTTTTGTATAATTCTTCTGTGTATTGCATCCAATGTCTTTTTATTCCTTCCTTGTCTTGAATTATGTTATTTTTATTGTCATAGATTGATTGTCTTTAGTTTGAATTTTCCTTTGATTTCTCCTCTTTGTATTCAGCATTAAAAACATCCATCAAAAATAAAAGTAAAAATCAGTTATGACAATAACTATTACTGCATTGATCACGGAAAGCTATGGAATGCTCCCAGAGACATGCAAGTGCCAATATCTTTCAGAAATCAATACCCAGGGCAAGAGGCCACTGTCAGAACAATGAAGAAACAGAATGGTTCCCAATAGGCAAAGGAGTCAGGCAAGGCTGCATATTATCATTATACTTGTTCAACTTGTATGCAGAAAATATCATATGAAGAGCAGGACTAGACTCAGAGGAGTGAAGATAGGAGGAAGAAATATCAACAGCCTAAGATATGTGGGTGACACAATATTACTAGTGGAAAACATTACTGACTTGAAATGATTACTAAGAAAGGTCAAGGAAGAAAGTGCAAAGGCAGGCTTGCTGTTGAACATAAAGAAAACAAAAATAATGACCATGGAGGACCTACATAAATATGAATTAGACAATGAGGAAATTGAAATAAAGATATCTTGTACCCGGGATCAAACATAGTCCAGAATGAAGACTGCAGTCAAGAGATAAGAAGACTAGGAATGGGAAGGGCAACCATGGAAGAGCTAGAGAAGATCCTAAAAAGTAAAGCGATACAACTGAGCACTAAAGTTAGAGTCATCCAAGCCATGGTATTCCCAATCACTATGTAAGGATGTGAGAGCTGGACAGTGGAAAAGGTGGATAAAAAGAAAATTTGAGATGTGATTTGGAGAAGATTGCTGAGAATACCATGGACAGCTGAAAAGACAAGGGAATGGATCCTTGAAAAGATCAAGCCAGAAATATCCCTGAGGCTAAAATGATTAAATTGAGGCTCTTGTACTTTGGCCACATCATGAGAAGGCACGACTCATTAGAAAAGACAACAATGCTGGCAAAAGTTGAAGTGAGAAGAATGAGAGGAAGACCACACACTAGATGGCTGGACTCAATCAGGGAGGACACAAGCGAGCATTTGCAGGAAATGAGCGGAGCAGTGGAGGACAGATAGTTTTGGAGATGTCTCATCCACAGGATTGCCATGAGTTGAAGTTAAGGGCAGCTAATAACAACAAGCAGAAAATCAACTTAGCACTTGCTACTTCTTCATGTGGTGAAAGCATGCAAGTGAATGATGCTGAGTGGCTAAGAGAAAGCATGTGACATTTCTTGCTAACATGCATATAGCCAGAAGCTGCGTTCGTAGCTGCACCAAATTCTAGTGTTGTCCATGTTGTGCCACCACACTCTTGAAACATCTGTTACTTCCCAGAATTCTCTGGGGATGGTTCTCTGAAATTGCAGTTTAAGGAACAGTCCCTTCCAAATTTCTGGGGTCACCTACAAACAGATTTCCCAGAACTATCAACTATGAAAGTATTGATGCCTTTCGTAATGGCATACTTGTGTAAAATATTATTCTCTGCTCTTGTTTATCTTAAAAGTAAGTATAGAGACCATTTGAAAAATATAAAGTCAGAACTCAGAATACAAATTTCAGCTGTTAAGACTAATATAACAAGGCTTGAAACATCCAGGGGTAGCTGTGTTGGCCATTTAGCAAATGATGCAAATGGATCTTAAATTTCCTGGATTTTGAGAATCTCCCTATAGCCACAGGGCGAGAAGAAGGAAGAGTCTGCTTGCAAAAGATATCCTCCCCATCATATGCCATCTTAACTAAAGACTGAAAGAACACATAGACATCTCACTAACATCACCAATTGTTTTTCTCCTGTTTGGTTTGTAATATCTTGCCTGATGAAGAAGCCCATGGAGCTTCGAAAACTTGCAATAAGTATATTGTGCATTTTGGTTGGCCAATAAAGGTATCACTGATGGATTTTTGTTGAAATAACAAGGCTTGTAAGTGAAATGCAGCATCAGCCTTCTCACTAATCAATCAATGAATTAATATCAAGTAATCTTAGGCCAAGGTTCGATGTTGGGGTGTTGTTGTTTATTAATTCGCATGGAATTATTTCAATAAAAATATTATAAAAGGAGTATGTTCATTTACATATTTCTCCCTTCTTTCCAAATTTGAAGCCCCTTGATGAACAATTTTAAATAAATATTTGATCCACTTTATGGTTTTAAATCTTGAGTGGTCCACAGCAACAAAAGATATTTGTTCAGAACCACTGCATGAAATGATTAAACTAGCATTCTGTCACTTCTAGAAGAATGGCAGCTGTTAGGCAGAAATTGTGCTTCTGTACTCAAATAAATATTAACAATGGGATAATTCTTCTGTTGTCTAATACTATATGATATATCTAATAACTTTGCTCATGAAGTATAACAAATAAACCTTGACTGACTTCATCCCAAATATATTTCATTTTTTTGGCTGCAAAATTAATCTTGTCAACATGAAATTTAATTGTGCATAATTAGAAATGTGTAATTAGAAGTGTGTAATTAGAAAAGAAATGTGTTAAAATGTCATCTTTATATTGCTAACATATTGCTTTGGCCATTAAAAGAAAATATACAACTTAATCTGCTATAAAACACACACCCAAAGCTTGGCAAGCTTAATTAAATGTATATTCCCTGTAGCTACCATTCCTATGGAAAAAGAGAAGTACTGGGTGAAGTTGAGACAATAAGCAGCTGAGTCATTTCCCCAGGTGATGTATAACATTGGCTCAAGTGCATAACAAATGTGTTCCTCCACAGAATGTAATGAACAGCCTGTCACCACCAATGAGTTGCAAAGAACCGTTGTATGATACATAACTGTTATAATGGTTTTCTCCCCTGGAATAATAATTTCCTGCACACTTCAAATGTTTCCATTCATTACCTATGCAAACAGATCCCCAGACTGGCAGTTAACTGCTCCTGTATAACTGGCCTGGTTATTATTAGTATGCTGAGCTTCCATTTCTGAACCTGACTGAACATAGTCTCTGGTGTTATGTTTTTAGACAAGGATTGGTTGACTCTGAGTCTGATGCAATATTGTGTTAGTTTCACTACTGCAATAAGCAGAGGATGTTTTCCCTTTCCTGTATCTATGTTCTCATCAGACTCATAAGTGTAGCTGCTATTTGTCCACAGACAAGGTAGAGTTCACTCTGTGCAAATGGAAAATAAATGTAGAATATGATTCTGGGAACAGAAAGTAGCTTCCCCAAAAATCTCAGCCTGTATCCTTTCAACAGAATGTTTCTCCTCATTCTTAAGTTTTCAGAGACAGGCCTGAAAGTGTTTGGGCAACAACAGATAAAGCTGCACATACCAAAGAGATGGTTGCCTAAGATTTCCAAATGGACAGACATGTAGTTTCTTGTTTCCCTGACTGGCCTGAAGCATCAGATGTAGGGCAAGATATTAGTCCTTTGTTACTGTTAAAAGTATGATTCAAATACTATTCAGGTAAGCTACTGCACCTGGACTTGATGTTAACTGCCCTCGAGTCGATCTCAACCCATGGTGACACTATGGATGAGACATCTCCAAGACACCCTATCCTCCATTGCTCTGCTTAAATCCTGCAAACCCATAACCATGACCTCCTTAGTAGAGTCCATCCATCTGGCATGTGGCCTTCCTCTCTTCCTACTTCCTTTCACCTTCACCAGCATTATTGTTTTTTCCAATGAATTGTCTCTTCTCATGATGTGTCCAAACTACAACAGCTTCAGTTTGGTCATCTTGGCTTCCAGAGAAATTTCAGGCTTGATCCACTATAGGACCCATTTGTTTGTCCTTTTCGCTGTTCATTGGATCCTCAGCACTCTTCTCCAACGTCACATCTCAAATGTATTGATTTCCTTCCTATCATCTTTCTTAACTGTCCAGCTCTCATATCCATACATGGTAATAGGGAATCTGATGGCTTGTATGATTTTAACTTTTGGGCCTTCCCAAATGGCGCTCTGTGTCGTGCTCATGCGCGCAAAACATGGGGTGCCATTTTGGAACACCCAACGGCACCGTGCGCATGCGCACTGTGCCATTGGGTGTTCCAAAATGGCACCCCCACACGCGCACGCATGCACATGACATGGGTGTTGTGTGCATGCATGCGCTGGGGGCAAGAGTACAAGTGTGTGCAAGCATGCGCAAGCGCGCGCAAGTGCACGCCCGCCCGCCCAGCCTGCCCCAGCACCATTTCTCCCCCTCCCAGCCTCCCGGCAACAAAAGTTGCCGACCCCGGATCTATGCACTCAAAGGCTTTGCAAGTCTATAAAGCACATGCTAATTTTCTTTTGGAATTCCCTGGTGCACTCCATTAGCTATTGTATGTTTGCAATGTGGTCCCTAGGGCCTCTTCCTTTCCTGAATCCCACTTGGACAGTTGGGATTTCTCTCTCCATGTATGGTTGGAGTCTATGTTGCAGAATTTTGAGCATAATTTTGCTTGCATGAGAGATCAGTGTTATGGTCCTATAGCTGCTATAGGGCCTCGGCAGACGGCTTAAAAAGCCGTCCTCGGCGCAAGGAAGGGGAGGGGCAGCCGCACGCTCGGCGCCCCTTCCTCCTCCTGAGGTTGCCCTCGGAACCGCCGGCCCTCCGCATGGCTGGCGCTCCGGGGGCAACCTCCTGCTGCAGCGTCCGCACACGCTGCGGCGGAAGGGTCGCCGAAAGTGCGCCTCACGCTTTTGGGGTGCACTTTCAGCAACATATAAAAGGAACACTATTTTAGCGCTCCTTTTTTGGGGCGCCAACGGTGCGCCGTGGGATCGAGGCATGAGGATGCCTCGGTCCCGCGGTGCACCTTCCCAGGGCGGCGCAGAGCCGCCAGTCTGCTTCCCCCCGCAGTCTCTTGTGTCTTCCTTTCTGTGGATGGGGATGTATATTGACCACTTCCAATCTGTTGGCCATCGTTTTGTTTTCTATATCTGTTGATATATGTTGGTCAGAACTAAAGTTGACTCTGCCAGTGTGGATTGCAGCAGTTCAATTGGAATATTGTCTGTTCCTGGTGAATTGGTATGCTCCTGGTATGCACCTGGACTGCACACCCTCTAACATTTCACAGTTGAAAACTGGGACACATGTGGCTGAGCCACATCAGAGTGTGACTAAAGTTATTAATTAGGAAGAACACAGAAGCTAGGAGTGGCTGTAACAATCTGCTTTTGTCTGAGCCTGCTGGGAAGGGGGATTCTGCCCCCTCTTCTCCTTTTTCCATGCTGAATTAACTGAGTGCAAACTACTTTTGCACTTTGAACTTAATTTGCAGCAACTAAAGTAAGCTGAGTGGGAAGGGAGGAAGTGGGAGAAGAGGCAGATGAATAATTGGGACTGTCACAGCCAAACTGAGGCAGCTGGGGAGTATGGGACTAAGGAGGAGGCACTGTTATGTCTTGGGCTGGGTCTGCTAAAAAGCTGTTGCCCTTCCCATTGCTGAGGTTTATCTAGGCTAGATGTGCCTATACCGCCTAAGCCTGCAGAGCACAGCTGCACGGGTGGATACCGTCAGGATCCTTAGGCTGTCTTCCTTCAGTGCTTGGTCTGGTCTTAGCACTCCTGTATGCCTCTCAACAACATGTCACATTGCATCCTGTCACGGAATCACGGAATGGTTTATCCCATGGCTTTCTGAACCCATTTCAGAATTTCAAAAATTTCACATGAATGATATTTTAGTAGATATAATTGGTCATAAAAAGATTCATCTTTAGCAATGATTTTTTTTAAAAATTAAATGATGAATACTTGGTTGTCATGTTTTGCTCAGTGGGTGTTTTTTCAGCAAACACTGCTGCGTGTAAATATCAAGATCACTACTGTTTTGAATTTTCTTAGGCAGAGACTTTGGGGGGTTGCAGACTGCCAGAAATAGTGCAAATTGAGTCCACTTTTAGGGTTAGGGTTAGTGCTAGGGAATCATGGGAATTGTTTTTTTTCTGAGACATTGAGCCTTCTCTATGAGAGAGCTCTGGTGCCACAATAAAATACAGTTCCCATGATTCCCTAACCCTAACCCTAAAAGTGGACTCAATTTGCACTATTTCTGGCAGTCTGCAACCCCCTTTGTGAGTTTGCAAGACAAGCTGCCGTTCTGGATTTTGACATGCACACATGTAGACAATACATCTGTTGACAAGAGAGTTGGAAGGAAGATAAGGAGATTACAGAAAAGATAAATGGTTTGCCTGTTTTCACTGTAGAAGATGTAAGACAGACACCTGGGCCTGAAAATACCTTTTCAGGAAAGAGCTTGGGAAACAGAGAGCCTTTGCAGACTGCCAGAAATAGTGCACATTAAATTGAGGCACTGCCCTGGCTCAGTGCTAGGGAGTCATGGGAATTGTATTTTTTTCTGGGACATTGAGCCTTCTCTGTCAGAGAGCTCTGGTGCCACAATAAATTACAGTTCCCATGACTCCCTAGCACTGAGCCAGGGCAGTGCCTCAATTTAATGTGCACTATTTCTGGCAGTCTGCAAAGGCCCAGAGGCAAATAGTAGTGATGAGTGTTTATGTTCTAGACCTTATTGACTAATGGAAAGCACTGAATCTAATTTCTACCTACGGTATATCAGAGTCCTTTGAAAAGAAAACTCAGAAATGAAACGAGATCTAAAAAAACCCAGGAGACCTACGAAATAATAAGCCTACTCACTTGAGTGTTCTAGGTAAATAGTAAGACACCTTTATTAAATATCTCAGCAGTTTTCAGTACCATCAACCATGTTATCTGTTGGACTGGTTACCTTGACTGGATGTTAGAGATGTTGCACGGCATTGGTTCTGCTCCCTCTCAGATTGTCATTATTGGTACTGGGGAATTATTGCTATGTCCCTTGGCAGTTATACCATGGCAACTTTTCCTGACCTGGCACTTTCTGGATGTGTTTGGGCTAGAATTTCTATCTTTCACAGCCACTAACCACATGAGAGTGGAGTGATAATTGAGACCAGAATAATAAAAAATGGAACTGTTGTTCAGTCTTTATACAAATTTATTGCAGCTACACTCAGTAAACAGTGTAAGGTTCTGATCAATAGACATCAAGATGGACACTGTATTGCTTGAAAGAGTGCATGAGAGGACAAACCAAGAAAATCAAGAGCTGGAGCAAATGAGAAAAAGTTACAACATCTGAGGTTTTTTTAGGTTAGAAAAAGGGGGTGCATGGTTGAGGTTTATAAAATTATGTTTGATACAGGGAAAGTAGATAGGGAACCATTTTCTTTTCTGAGTCACAATACTAAAGTCTAGGCTTAGCAATTAAGTAACTTCATGAATCTGAATGGTGGGGCATGATGCAACTTACAGCACCCAAAACTTTTTTACTTACCTCTGATTCTTTGTAATAACGCTCAGGAATTTCATCACAGGCAATATCAATAAAGCAGACTTCTCTGTCAAGATCTTTGGCTTCATTATCGAATATCTGCAAGATATGAAATAAATATTTTAATATTCTGATGGGCAGGAAAAACAGAAATTCTGTGAATTGTTATGAAAGGCAGCAACTCTTAAGGATCTAAATACTGCTTCCAAAAGCAGCAGAATATGTTCTTGGCAGTATCTCGAAGTTGTAGGCTGGCTGAATGTACATTGTGCAGATGCAAACAATAACTTCAGAATGTGGAGCAAAATTCTGGAAACATTTCGTTTTGTGTCCTTGGCAAGTTTTCCAGTTCTTATTCTTGCATGGCTCAGCCAAAAAATAAAAAAAGCAGTGTAAGCAGGGAAGCCTAAAAAGCTCAGAAGGGAAATAGCCATTTCTTCCAACCATAGCTCTTTTTCTTGGGTACCCTTGTGCTACATACCATTGTTGCATAAACAGAAATTTGTGTTTTTCAGTAGTTGGCACATGGCACACTTCCCTGAGTGATAAGAGGTTCTCAGAGTAGCACTTCTCAGGATAGGGTTCCTTTGGAAGACAGAACACTGGACAGTTAAGATGTCCTTGCAGTGTGTGTGTATCAAAAAAAGCAACTAAATAGAAGCAAAAAGATGTTCCTCCAAAGAACAGGAGGCTCTTGGGTTGAATCACATCTATTTCACAGCAGATCTCCAGAAAGGCCCTGTACCACATAGGCTGCATCTGCATCTGCACTGCAGAAATAATGCAATTTGACACTGCTTTAACTGCCATGGCTCGATGCTGTGGAATCCTGGGATTTGTAGCTTTGCAAGATATTCAGTCTTCTCTTTCAGACAGCTCTGGTGCCACAACAAACTACAATTAATCCCAGGATTCCACAGCATTGAGCCCTGGCAGTTAAAGTGGTGATACTGCATTATATCTGCAGTGCAGATGCAACCATAGCTACCTTATTCACCTCTCCATTCCCTTCCTTTTAAACAACTTTCTACTTTTCTCCCACCTGCCCACAAATCTCTAGCTTCCTACCTTTCACTCAGGTACATAATATTGCCTTCCCCAAGCTCTCATTTATCCACAAGGGAGAGATTCTCAACTATCTCTAACCCATTAGCCTCCATCAATTAATCATTCTGGATTATTAATTAACAGGCATTAGATGTTATGTTCATTGCATGGAAGGCAGAATCTCCATCAAGCTAAGCACATAATGGTTGTTTTTTGGGTGAGACAGTGGTGCTGAGAGAATGATTACCACTCCAAAGGGGGTTTATATTGGAAGAATTATGCTTTGCATTCTCCTTCCTTCTTTATATTAGGAAGGAATTCCCTCTCTCCTGTCACTCATTCTATCTGGCAGTTTAACTGACTCTCTAAGCGGTCTAAACTGTCTTCAACAGTCTCTGGTCAGAAACTGCCTCCTCTAAGTCTAAGGACGTTATCACATGTGGTCCACAAAGCGATAATAAAGTAGAAATGAGAAATCCCGAAAATAAACCGAAAATAAACCTTGATTCCGCAAATGGCTTTCACACGTAATTACCTTAATTGCGAAATTACAGTAAGCGCATTTAACGTTCACACACAAGTGAGAAAAGCCCGTAAATGTAGTAGAAATGATCTTCTAGCACATGCGCAGATATAGCTGTGCTCACCGCGACTGGCGGATGTTGTTTTCGTCACTTCCTTTTCCCCATTTCGTCATTGATTTCTCTCTTGCAGCACCCATCCCCAATTGTGTTCCTTCACAAACCCCACATCAACCACAGCCCGATATCTCTAGTAAAAGACAGATATATTTAGAAAGACGAAGCAGAGAGGCTCATGTCTGGCCGGCATGTTTGTCGCCCAAGCAAAACCGGAAGTAAACGTAATGAGACGCTGCCTCGATGACCCATGGGAAACCCCGGGGAAAGCCATGGGAAAATGCGGGGAAATGCTTCCAAATGTGCATTTGCTTTTCACATTACTGTAAATGCGAAATTACCTTAATTTTGCATTTGCATTTCCTCAAAACAACCGAATTTCAAAAGATCTTGGATAACACCAGTTTCTGTCCACTTTCTGTCCAGTTTTTGTGCGACGTCGTGTGAAAACACGAGGCACAAATCCAGTTTTTGTTTGGGATTTGTGTGGATTAACCAGCAGATTTGCCTCGTGTGATAACGTCCTAAGATGGAGTAACAGCCTCTTCCTGCTATCCTAACACTAGTTAGGATAGGATTTCGTTTGTTGGGTAATTATTTATTAAAGTTATTATTGTTTGTTTCTAAACCACAAACTACACGTTTGTTGCTTTTTGAGTTAGTCTTTATTCTTTAGGAAGGTATATTTAAAATAATAGTCTGACCCACGTTTTTTGCTGCTCTGCTGATGAAAGCTGAACTCTAACAAGTTTTATTTTCATCCCTGCATATTTTAGTTTACCTTTAAAAGGATTAACATCCCGGGAAACAAAAATTGCACCCCACATTTTAAAAGCACTCAAGCAGTTTCCCTCTCCTCAAAACCCACTGCTATGTCTCACCTCCATGAGAGGTGTTTCCCCCCGTTTGTCCTTGTCTTCTGCTGGAAGCAAGGAGTTAGCCCTTTGCTATCTGTAGCATTTTTCTTTGTGTATGGAATTCCAGGGGGGGAAAATCAGCACGTGCATGTGCCTTATAGACTATAGCAACTATAGCAAAACATTTGACTGTATAAATCACAATCTAATAGACACACACTAATAGAAGAAAACATCATGGACTTGACACAACTACTAAGAAGGTCAAAGAAGAAAGTACATAGGCAGGCTTTCTGCTAAACATAAAGAAAACAAGAATTATGACTATGGAGAATCTACATAAATTTAACCTAGATAATGAGGAAATCAAAACAGTTAAAGATTTCCCATACCTTGGATCAAACACTGATCAGAAAGGCCAAGAAATAAAAGGCTACAAATGGGAGGGACAGCTATGAAAGAACTAGAAAAGATTCTAAAGTGTAAAGATATACAACCAAGCAATAAAGTTAGAATTGTCCAAACCATAGTACTCCATGTAGGGATGTGAGAGTTGGACAGTGAAGAAGGTGGATAGAAGGAAAATCAACTCATTTGAGAAGTGGTTTTGGAGAGGAGTGCTGAGGATACTGTGGACAGCCAAAAAGACAAACAAATGGATCTCTCTGGAAATCTCCCTGGAAACCAAGATGATCAAACTTAGGCTGTCGTACTTTGGCCACATCATGAGAATGCATGACGCATTAGAAAAGACAATAATGCTAGGAAAGGTAGAAGGCAGAAGAAAGAGAAGAAGGCTGCACACTAGATGGATGGACTCAATCAGAGAGGTCATGGGCATGAATTTGCAAGACCTGAGCAGAGCAGTGGGCACAGGAGGTCTTGGAGATTTCTCATCCACAGGGTTGCCATGAGTTGGAGTTGACTTGAGGGCAGCTAACAACAACAACAAATGCTACTTATTGCAAGCTTCGTGGTATTTTGAGGCCTCAAAGCTTGCTACAGAAGCACTGCAGGTAATGAATGTATACTGACATACCTCATGACTACTTTGTACAGCATGCCAGTATTATTATCCTTATATTTCATTCAGATGGGTAAGATTATGTTCTGAGACTGAATCTGTGGCTCAGGCATGATCTGCACACAGAATTTTCTGACTCAGTGGTGTCACTGGGGGAGTGTGAATTGCACCAGGTGACACCTCAGACAAGGAGTATCACTCAGTCAGGACCTCATCCTGCCTTCTCTGGTACCACGGCTAGCTTGGGTGAGACAGACAAGGCACCAGAGGGGCAGCTCACATTCTTTCCATCCCCTTCTGCTGCCTCACTTGCCCAGCTGCCTACCTGGTCCCTAGCATCTGGGTGGGTGGCAAGCAGCTGGCTAAGGAGCGTGGGCAGGCAAATAAAGCAAAAGGAGGAGAGCAGGCCAGGCCAGGCCACCACCACCCTTCCCAGAATTCCTTCCCAGTCACCTGCACCAGGTGACACCAATGCTAAAGACGCCACTGTCTCAATTACATTATACCAACCCTGATATCCATAACATATTATTTTCCATTCCCTCAATTCACCTTAAACTTGAAAACAAATCTTTGGACAGTCTGAACTTTAATTTATGTGTGCTTCTTTCCTGTATCATATCACAGATGGAGGTTGAATCCCTTTAGCTTTAATCACCCTTGGAGGCCTGCTGTGACAAGTACCCCAGGACAGTTTTACTTTGATTAATCCATTCTGTATGTTACTACCTTTCAAATTGTTTTCTGTCTGTACTTTTTTTTGGGGGGGGGGAGTTATGATATACGCCCATTTTGGTCTTCTTTCTGGACTACCCATCTCTTTTGTGGAAGGGTAGTCCCTGAGATAGACATAAATAAGACACAGACTAAATAAAACAGATTTATTGGAAGTGGAAAATAAGGAGCCATTAACATTACAAGATTGATTTCTTTTTAGGCCTAATTTTCCTATGCTTCTTCTAGCCAAAAATCCTGAAATGCTCTTAGAGTCTGGAGGGGAGATAATTTGATTGGTTTTGCAATCAGGCTGGGGATATTTTAAAAAGTTTTTTTTTAAGGAAGATTAAAGCCCATGGGAGGGAAAAAAAACCCAGAAGTTTCCTAATCTGTGTCTCTCCATTGGTAAAGAGCAAGTAGCAAATTGCAAGAACATTTTGTGTTTTTAACAATGCTTGGATTATAAAAAGGGCTAATAAATATTATGACATCAAAGAGAAATTAGGGAGACTTTGTGATGGTGGTTGTTTTTTCTTCAAGGAATGTCAAATGCATATGACTAAACCAAGGACTTTCAAGAAAGAGTAAGGGCTTCTCCTACGAGCAACTAAATATGAAAAGCATACATTTTAAATCTTTGATTAAAATGTACTTACTTATTATGCTATTTACAAAGTCCAAAATATTTGCCTAACATTAATAAAAAACAGCTGGTGCCCAAATAAATATGATGGGCTAGATCCAGACTTGCCCTTCAGTGAATGGTTCAGAAGTCTTGCATAGGCTCTCTATGCAGAAAACAAGGAAAATACTAATTTTTGCAAATTCCCCCAGTTTCAGCATCATTTCCCACACTGTTCAGGAGGGTCCTCTGACACAGAGCAGCTTTTCTTGTATGTGATGTACAACAGTTTTATCCTCCATGGATGGCTATACAGAAAAGGCTTAGCTTGGGTCACATGCTCTGACTTACACTTCTCATGTCTTTCACTTTTTCTGGAATCAGGTATGTGTGATGGTACTTGAAGCTTCTGTATGTTCTACTTTATCATTTAGAAAAGTGCCATTTCCTTATGGAATAGAACAAGCTGGGCAAGGGGCCTAGATCTTGGAACTATCATCAGTTCTAGGTGAAGAAGCATCAGCTGAAGTTAGAGATATGTACTTTAAGCAGGAGTGACCATTCATCCGTACATTATATTCCTCTCTGCATCAATGGTGTCTGCTCTGTTTCTTTTTTTCAAACAGTTGCTGCAGCACTGCATGAGACAATAAACTAAGCATTTTCTTAAAGGCTTGCAATATTTATCTTGAGTATGTCTAGTTCTCAAGACAGCATACAGTCCTATGGATGTTTGTTGCTGTTGTTGTGTGCCTTCAAGTAGTTTCCGACTTATGGCGACCCTAAGGCAAATCTATCATCGGGTTTTCTGGGCTAAGAGTGTATGACTTGGCCCAGGTCACCCAGTAGGTTTCCATGGCTGAGTGGGGAATTTAACTCTGTAGTCATAGTCCAATGCTCAAACAACTACACCATGCAGGTTTGCATGAATGTTTACATGAAAGTAAGTCTCACCATATTCAGCAGAACTTATTCTTGACTAGGGTTACTTTCTAATTTTGGTCTTTTTAGAGTTGCAACCTAAATCTGGTTCAAATTAATTTGAACTGGGTACAATCCTTTATCAGAGCATGCAGCATTAACTCCATTACACCAATATATCTGGTCATACTGATGAGAGCTGTGCATATATTTTGCAGCACCCTTAAATCTACTTTGTTAGTAAGGTATACATGTGTATACAGAGAGAAAATGTAGCATGGCCAACAGTAGACCACAAAACTGTTTATGTTATGAAGAACGGTACTCTCTTTCCTAGGTGAAAAAGCACTTCCCTGAAGTCCTTAATAGAAATGCCAACAATAACTCTTTCATTCTAGTCAATTTTATGTTATTTCAGAGAACTACTCAGCTATGGAAACTCATTGGGTAACCTTGGGTAAGTCACCTTCTCTCAGCCTTAGATAAAGGCAGTGGCAAATCCCCTTCATGAAACCCCTATTATAAGACTGCCATTAAGTCAGACTTGACCTTAAGGCATGTAAAAAAAACACACTGAGAAATAATTTTCATGGGAAATGCCTATTTTTCTGACACTTGTTTGGTGTCTTTTTCATTCAAGTATGGATCTTAAAAGAGATAAATCCATTCAGATTTTAAAAAGGAAGTAACATTCAGTACTGGGTTGTTGGGCATTGTGAAAAGAGTTTGGAACACTCATGACACAAAATAGATTATGGCAATTAGTTAATTATTTGGGCCTCATTGCTATCAATGCAGCCAAATTCTGCAAACTGTAATTACTAAGTACAAATTAAAAGATTGTGAAAATATCGGTATAAAGATGGGATTTATCCACAGATTTTTAAATCAATGATTCAACCATCCACAGCTTGAAAATATTCCATATATATATATATATATATATATATATATATATAAATTCCAAAAGGGAGTTATTGATTTTACCATTTTATATAAGGGACATCATTTTACTAGGCCACTTTATATAATGGGGCTTGAGCATCCACGGATTTTGTTATCCACAGGGAGTCTTGGAACCAAACAGCAGATACCAAAAGCCTACTGTAGTAGAAAAATAACTGCTACTGCTGCTGGTGGTGCTGCTACTACTACTACTGTTGTTCCAAAACTTTTCCAAACTTTGTGATTCTTTGAGCATGCTGATACATCCCTGCTTGTGTTTGGATGGAACCATTTTGAATACATAAGTAAAAACACTGGGATAATGTATACTGTTAGTACATGCTAGGCAGGGGGTGGATAATTTCATTTCCTGGGGCTGAATCTGTCCCCCCCCTCCGGTGCCCCCATCTGGCTCTCCCAGGATTCCCCAGATAGCCATTTCCCCTCCTTCATGACACCATTGCAGCCCTTTTTCACATTTCCCACAAATAAATACTTCCCCAAAGGCTTAGTTCTTGGCATCAAGTTAAAATATGCTGGTAGTCTTGGTCTCAACCTTTGCCTTTGGCACTACACACCACTGGAATGTGGCTCCCAGGAACATTTCTGAAACTGAGTTTGGTCCTTGGGCTGAAAAAGGTTTCCCACCATTGGTATATAAAAATGAGTTTTGTAACAAAATGTTGCACTATGGAATGCTTTTTTTAAGGATCGGAGTCAGATACAGTATTCCCTCTCTTCATAAGATTCTTTTTACTTTAACAGGCAGAGAACAGGATGATATTCTTTAGCTACTGAGCATCTTCAGTCCACATTGGTCTGTTTGGGATTTATTCCAGTATAGATTCTGCCTCCTCTCAAAGCTTTCTTCCACATCTGCAATCACTGGGGCATCTCCAAGCCTGCCAACACCTTCTTCTTGTGTATGGATAGAGACGTTTTTGCTACATACAGACTGGCACTTAAGAAAATTAGTTTGCTCATACTATGCATGAATATTAATAAACTAAAAACTCTGTTTTAGTCAATAAATACTTTGAATTCTATTTGACAGTGCCATCAGTTTAAGACACTTTGTGGCTTTGGATGAAATATTGCTGCAAATGAGGCTAATCCTAATTCACTTAACAGATGGTTATGAAACACTCTGTCATGAAGTGGCATAATTCACTTCTGTGATCCATCTTAGGGAGGCTTCATTTCAAAAGGCAGTATATAAATATTTTTGAAAAAAATTAAACTGCCTTTGGCCCTGTCTGCCACAGGAATGAAGCCCCTACAAAACATATCAGAAATTGAATTAAGCATTTTTTGCTATGTTTTAATTGTATCTTATATTGTTTTAACCTTGTGTATTTTTAACCAAACTGTCATTTGTCTCTTAACTCTTGTGTGAATAATGTTTTAAATGAATCAAGATTTCGAAGTTTATCTAAGTCAAGCCTAACAATAGCTGCCTTAGGAAATTACTGCACACAGCTTTCAAACCACGATTGTTGTTGTTGTGTGCCTTAAGTTGTTTCTGACTTACGGCAACCCCATGGGGTTTACTTGGGAAGATGTGTTCCGAGGAGGATTGCCATTGCCTTCCCCAGAGGCTGAGAGCATGTGACTTGCAGAAGGTCACCCAGTGGGTTTCAGGGCCCAGCTGGGAATCGAACCCTGGTCTCCAGAGTCCTAGTCCAATGCTCAAACCACTACACTACGCTGGCTCCGTGATTACGCCTGGAAAAAAGGAGCTTTGGTGATACTTATCACACAACGATGCCTCCAACCCATAGCCGCTGTGTCCCACAAGCATGCTTAGGTGTCCCTTTTCATTGACAGGGGAAACTGTCAATGAGCTGTTAATATTGCAAGTGCCCAGGAATGAAACGTTGCTGCCAGGGCAGTCATGTTATTGCCAATCATGTGATGTCGGTGTCCCCTCCCCCCCCTCCCCCTCATTATTCCCAAGCAGTTCGATTACCTTTCCCCTTCTTTCTTTTTTCTTTCTTTCCAAAACTTTCCAAAACTTTTTTTACTGACCACAGTAGCAGAGCACCAGAATTGTGTGAGTTAATTTTTTTTTAAAGTACCAAAGTGAGGCAGGGAGGTGAATTTAAAGGAGACTCTAGAAGACAGTGCAATCGCAGTAGCAGCTCCAGTCATGAAATTCCAAAGGCGTGTGATATTGGAGCTGTGAATGTGGTATGTTTCCATCCCCCTTCCATGCAATTACTGCCAGAATGGGGCTTCTGCGGTAAAGCCCTTAATGCTTGAAAACAATCCTCTACCAGCACAACTAATATATTTTAACATGCCACACTCTTGGTTAAATATGTCTTTATAGTCTAATGAGGGTATAACATTATTGTTGTTGCTGCTGCATGCCTTCAAGTCATTTCTGGTTTATGGTGACCTTAAGGAATACCTATAATGGATATTTCTTGACAAGATTTGCTGAGGGAGTTTGTCATTGCCTTCCTTTTAGGTTGAGAGAGTGTGACAAGTGACATCACCCAGTAGGCTTCCATGGCCAAGCAGGGATATGAGCCCTGGTCTCCCAGAGTCCCTTTTCAGCACTAAAACTACTACACCATACTGGCTCTCTGAAATAATATTTAATTTACTAGAATTAAGGAATCACTCTTGGCATTTCTATTAAGAACTTCAGGGAGGCTCTTTTTTTTGTCTATAAAAAAGATTTGTAGGTTGTCTTTCCTTCACTTGAGCAGTCGAAGGATGAGCATGCCTCATCTATCTATCTATCTATCTATCTATCTATCTATCTCCTTGTGTCATAAAAACCACTCAATTTGGCCACAAATTATGAATGATAAATGCATTAGAACTCAACAAGATGGTGTTTGGAAGAAAAATTGGGGGGGGGGGAGTGCTAGCCCAGTTTACAAACCTCCCTTGAAATTCCTGAGCACCTTAACTCCCTTGAATTCAGGTAAAGTTGGGACGTCCTTCTTTGGAAATGTAGATGGGAGATGGGCAGGGAGAGGCAGCTGTGCATTTAATATTGTTTTTCCTTTTGCTTCTTGGAGTGGATCAGTCCCATCTTTTACAAGGAAGACCAGCAACAGTTCAAGATCAATTGCAAAGGCCTCTAGCAAGGAATAGCAAACATGACAGAAGTACTTCTGAAATGAAATAATAGTTTTTGGAATAGCTCTGATAACATAAAACAAATTGAGTGGTCCTTTACACTTTGTACCATATTAGCATGACAGATGGATTCAAAGTACTGTACCAATCAATATGTATGATACTTAAAGCAAACATATTGCAGGGCTGCAATAGATGCTCTTTCTCTTTCAGTTGTAAAATCCTGGATTGCTTCTTCAAAATGCTATCGTACTGATTTAGATAAAAATAAAAATAGCAGTCTACATTTATGAACAGAAGCTTGGGACATCCTTTCTCTGGGTTTTTGAAGTAGATTTTACAAGGGCATATATGTCTTGTCAGAATCCCCCCCCCCAAAAAAAGAAACCCCAAAGCACACTTTGCTCCTTGTTTATCAATAGCAGTTCCTTTGCAGGAATCAGTAGCTGATGATCAGCCATGATTCATTTATGAAATTGCCTCAGTTCAGCAATGAAATTATCTTTATACTCCTACTGCTTTATCAAACCTGTCCTGGCAGGGGATTGGGAAGCTCATGTCACAATGCCTTGAAAGTACTTCTGCAAGGATTTCTGCACACTTATATTATTATACATTTTCATTCCTGTGACCTGTCTCCAATGCATAACATGAGTGTAACTTCCCTCTGTTTCCCCAATTGTCCATCTAAAATCATGCCACATGCATGTTTCCCCCCCCAACTGTATATGTTATATCTATTTTTACACTAACTCCCCTCCTATTATTTCTGTAATTAGTGCAAGACTATACCAGTGTTCACCTCCAAAATTTTAGTCTCCCCCAATTCAAAGTTTAAACTACAACTTCTATCATTGAAGACCATTGGCCATGATGGATTAGACAGACGGGAGTTATAGTCAACACTGGGAGGACACCACATTGGGGAAAGCTGGACTACAGAGAAGCATTGTGGAAGGTACTACTTTGTGAAACAGTTCATGAATTAATGGATACATTGGTATATAAATTGAATCATTATACTACACCCTTTGTACATTTCTCCTAATTAAGCTAAAGGTAACCACTGTTTAAAATATAACTGCATCGGAAAATCCAAATTACATATAGGAAACACATGTGTACATCAGATTACTGCATCTGTCCTTGGGTTAAGAATTCAATTATCCCATAAAAACAATATCATTCCAAATGGTGAGAAAATGCTACAATTAACTGTTCTACATGTATTTAGTAAATCAACAAAATATTGTCTCTGGTAAAGTGGGCTTTAATACTTATATATATTGGGAAATGAATAACATTTTGTCAAAATTACATCACAGATCACAAATTATTTAGCCAATTTTACAAAATAGCTCCCCAGTGAGTAATGCAATGCTTAAAGGATGAATAAGAACTAATAAACAGTATAAGTTAGAAGCAGAAATGCTTTTTAAAATGTTATGTTACCTCACATTTGCCCAGACCACCATCAGAAACTGTTGACTTATGGAGAGACACTTTCTGCTTGAACTTGACCCCATTGTGAAAGACTCCCTCAGTAAACTTTTGTTTTTGTGTTTATCCTAATCATACAACACCACCCAGATAACTATCCTAATGGAAATGCTTATCTCTCCAATGTCTTTTTCTGCTAAGCTTGTTTGAACATTTTGTTGTTGTAGATTGAATATTTTTTGTGGAACCAAAAGAATTAACAAAGAAAAAATCTTTTTCTTTCTGGCAATTCTAAGTATACCTATTTGGCAGAAAATTAGAACCTAAGGTCACTGAAGTTTATGTTATTAGGTCATAAGCTACAGGCTTGTATATGATATTTATTTTAGCTAGTAATTTTTTGCCTTAGGGTCACCATAAGTCAGAAACAACTTGAAAGCACACAACAACAACAACAACAACAACAACAACATAATTTTTACCTCTCGATTTTTTGCAAAGGGCAAAAACAAGAGAAATATATGGCTGGGGACTAGTGAGCTGCAAAGTATGATTTTAATCTTTATGGATGGGCGTTAACCCAGAACTATTATGCTGTATTCAACTTAATACAGAAGCCTCCACAACAATAACACCCTTGTGTCAGCATTTTGATTGCAAAGCTTCAGCTCTTTGGTATTTTCAAATTGGCCAACTCAATGCAATTAAAAAAACCAAACAATTGCTACCTATTGACTTCATGCACTGACTTCATGCGTTGACTTCTGCTCATGCAGTGCGGTTTCTGTCCACTTCCCTTCCACCCCAAATCCCCACAACACTTCCACATATGCTGTGTTGGGTAGTGGGGTTCCTAGGCAATTGGGAAATCCATTCCACCATCAGTTCCAGTTGTGTTGGTAAATGGATAGCATTGGGATAGAGCATATAATTTGTGTAAGCACACTGAAAACTGAAATGGAGAGTAGCGCCTTTCTCCGTGCCTTACCTCACGATGTTGGTAGCACTTCAGTTCTCTTCCTGTGGGAGAAGGTAATCAAAGTATGTCTTTTGTTAACAAAAGACTCATTTGATGTTTGTCTCCCTGTGCGAAGAGAACTGAAGTGCTATGATGTCATACAGTAAGGCACAGAAACAAGTACTACTCTCTGGGTCCATTTCGGTTTTCTTTCTAGTGCAATAAGACCCTGAATTTGTCACCAGCAGTTTCTGGAAGTGCAGAATACAATTCCATTGCATCAGTTTGCTCCAGCAGTGAATAGCAAACAATATTAATAAAAAATGGGATCCATTTCCCCACCCCCCATTTCTGAATGAGCATAAATTACTGAATGCTAAACACTTACGTAAATCCCTTTACTTTAGTTGGAACTAGCTGTTAGATTTAGGCCAAGGACTTGGCTTGTTCAGTTAGCGACCTTCTAGAAAAATACTCTGGAATGATTAGTTGTTTTCCTTGGAACTACACATAAATGTTTTCTCCATCTTGCAAAGTATTATAAATCACCATCTTGCTATTCTTGATAATTACTTCCTTAGCTTGGCTACATTTACACTCAGAACTGCAAATGTACGGTAATCTGAAATGACAATGATTTTTTAACTTGTTTTTGTTATGTTCTGGCACATTACGAATGATAAAACTCAGTGATGATACATTTGAACATAAGCCACTGATATATTCAGACACAGGCCATATCTATATAATACCAGCATTTTGTAGAACTGAAATTTCTACATAAAAAAAGGATTCCCTACTTTTCGATGTTCTCCCCAACTGAATGGAGCTTAATATATAATGACAAAAAACATCTGCTATTATCCAGCTGGCTTTCGTATTCTTTGCCTATTAATTTGTCAAATGCCATCGTTGTTATTCATCGCCATCAAAGATGCGTACACTAGAAAATTGCCTCTCAGTTTCCATTTGATAAATGGTCAGTTTTAAAACACTCATTTAAAAAAAATCTCTGCTATGATGAGGCCAAGAAGTGCATTAACTTACATTGTTTTCATTATCTGTAGAGGTTTTATATGTTGCTTTCAATGGATCAGCATTTCCAGTACTATGTATCTAAATTCCATCTGACTTTAGAAGCATATAATCTGCACTTTTAAGATGGAAATAGCTTTTGCCAATTGCTTCTAAAAAGGATGGCTTTTAAGAATATTGTTTAGCTTTACTGATTGACAAAGCCAAATCTGTCTAAATATGGTGGTCTTTATGACATCATTGACTCATGTAGAAATTTAGTATATTATTATCTAATATTTATTTGTTTAACAGTCGCATGAGGCCTTATAGGCTAACATTTACTCTGGCATAAGGTTTCGAAAACCTAGTTTATCACAAAAGCTTATGGCACAATACACATTAGCTTGTAATATGCTAGTGTCCTCCTCCCCCTCCCCTCCTCCTCCTGCTGTTTTTTTTTTACGATCTCATAAGTCCCTCGATATTTTTGGGACAGTTAAATCTACATGGTATCCACAGAAGATACAAAGCTGGTTCACAGTGTCAGACCACTGTTCTATTTTGTCCAGATTAATATCTGCTTTCCATTTTATATAACCATAACATCCTACAACAAAACAGCCTAAAAGTGTAAAAAGGATGTCCTGATTAAAATTAGCTGATAGATCATATACATTAGGTTTTTACTAATTTTATTGCTTACTACTCTAAATGTTTTCTGACCTGCATACCATTGTTGTTGTGTACCATTGAGTCATTTCTGAATTATGGCAATCCTAAAGTGACCCTATCATGGGTTTTTCTTGGGCTGAGAGTGTGTGATTCACTCAAGGTTACCCAGTGTGTTTTCATGGCCAAGCAGGGAAATGAACTCCAACCTCTGGAGTCCAAGTCCTACGCTCAAACCTGGCTCTCAAACATATCATACATAAACCCTAATTAATACTCCTTATAGAAAGCTATCAAAGATCTATTTAGATTAGATGCATTCAATTAGAATAGACACTTCAAACTAGTAATTCCATCCAAAATATCATGTTCTTGGTTATGTGGAACGAAAAGGCCTATGTACTAGGTTAGCAATGAGATAGAGTGGTGGACATAGATTGTGGGGATTTTGGTTCCAACCCTCATTCAACAGTAGAACCCACTGGACAACAACCTTGGGAAAGTCACTGTATCTCAGCCTAGCTTAACTCATAGGATTGTTGCAGGAATAAATCTGGATATTTCCATGAACACTGTCCTGAGTATCTTAAAGGACATGGACAGAGCTGAGTAGGGTTGGGGTGGGATGCAGATATCCTTGGGCTCCTGGGCAGTGAAAAAGCAAATAAATTTTGGCATCACAACAGATCTAAGCATAGCTACCATGTCTGTTGCCAAATCTCAGTATATCCAAAAGCCTTATCACAGGAAAACAGAAAGCGGAAATAGAGCTGGACAGTAGTGCCTTTCTCTGTGTTTTATCGCATGACATCATAGCGCTTCAATTCTCTTCCTGAGGGAGATTATTTTAAAAGCGCGTCTTTTGTCTAGCTGGAAAAATGCATTTGACAAAAGACACGCTTTTATGACCATCTCCCATGGGAAAAGAACTGAAGCGCAGCAATATCATGTGGTGAGGCACAGAGAAAGGTGCTACTCTCCAGCTCCATTTCAGCTTTCTTTTCTCATGCTATAAGGGTTAAAGTCTTCTATTATCATCCACATGTATTAATATAATTCAGACCAAGTGACATGTTCTGAGCCTTAGGGGAAGGCAATGGCAAAACTCCTGTGAACAAATTTTGCCAAGCAAATGCCATGATAGGGCCATCTTAGGATCACCATAGATTGGAAATGACTTGAAGGCACACAACAACAAGAACAACAAGGACAAAATGCAACATACACTTGGAGACCAGAACTACTAGACCCTAGCTCTGCCTAAACCCATGTCCTTTGAAAACTTGTTGAAAGAAAGTAGTAACATTTGGTTTGCAGGAAGGTTTAGGGAAGGGGGCTTAATAATGTGTTTTGTCCCTTGTCCAGTGTCAGCTCTCAGTGGCCCTGTGCACAAATGATGTTAATATACTGGTATACGGTTTATAACAATGTATGGCTTCAATTTAATTTTAAAAAACCACCAGATGTTGTTGTTGTTGTTGTTGATGATTTCTCCAAACTCATCCCACTTCTCAGACTTTAGCCCCAAGTCCCTCCTCAAAGCTCCCAAATCTCACAAGCTTGGAGTCTGAGACAGAATCTGTTAAAGACTTTCTTGTAACAGGACAATTAATCATAAGGATCCATTGAGGGATCCTCAGAAAATAAAACAGTGGGCTACCCCAAACTGTTTGTGGCATTTGCCATGGTTCTTTAAATGCCCACTTAGGAAAGCCTGTCACCTCCCTTTGCAGATATTGCTTTATGTCTTGGACACAACTTAATCTATTTTTTACATCACAAAGACTAGTCAGTAACAATCCTGCAATCTTGGACTTTATTTTGGCAATGTTCAATATATCAAAGTACAGTATACATGTGTGTGTTGTGTGCCTTCACGTCGATGACTTACGGTGACTCTAAGTCTAACTTGTCACACTGTTTTCTTAGCAAGGTTTATTCAGAGGAGGTTTCCTATTACCTTCCTCTGAGGCTGAGAGAGTGTCGTGCCGAATGCTACCCAGTGGTTTTCCATACCACAGTATGCATATCTCATTGGAAAAATAATTGAAGAAGTTTTCAAATATAGTGGCAATTATTCATGTTTATATCTACATTTCTGTTTTGTTTTTTTATCATATTTCTGGTATCCTCTTGTGTCCCTTGCAACTTCTCAGATGTGAACTGGAGAATATCAGGTTATCAAGAAGCATGTGTTCATAGGTAAACTGCAGCTACGGTTCACAGCTGTTAAAATTTGAGCTAAAAAAGAAGAACCATAGCAACTAAAGCCTGACAAACCAGCTATTAGCTAAAAATAAAACAAATTATTTCTTTTCCTAAACCAATCCTAGGTTACAGGCCTTTTAAGGCATGGTGTCAGTTATCTAAGTGTAAGCAGTTCACATAAAGCTATGGTTTTAATCCATACAATTAGAATGCAATGCTTACATATATCTCAGATCAAACTTTTTATTTCTTTTTATTTCCATTTATATTAATTTACTTTTACAATACTAATTCATCACAAATGGGGGTTGCTACCTGATGTGGGTTAAATTCCATTATGATTTGATCCTGTATTTATATAAAACTATTCAGTTGTGCTCAGCATAGCAATATGATACACCTACTAGTATCCCCACTTTATTTCTTCTTTCTGTATTCATGGCCTACCTGCCTGTCTAGGTGAACTAGGTAGGTCAGGGATGGGAATCATAAGCCTCTCCAGATGTTATTAAAATGCAAGTCCCAGCAGCTTTAACCAGTATCACCAACAGAGAAAAATGCTGGGAGTTGTAGTTCAACAATATCTGATGATCCACACATCTCCCACCCTGTTCTAAGGGGACTCTGACCTAAGAAAACATATACAGGTTGAGCTTCCCTTATTTGAAATGCTTGGGACAAAAAGTGTTTTGGATTTTGGAATTTTAAAGGATTTTGGAATATTTGCATATACATAATGAGATATTTTGGAGATGGGGAACATATCTAAACACAAAATTAATGTATGTTTAGTATACACTTTATACTTAACATTTTAAATAATTTTGTGCATGAAACCATCAAAAAGCAAAGATGTCACTTACCTCAGCCACCCATGTGGATAATTTTGGATTTTGGAATCTCTGATAAGGGAGTTTCAACCTGTACCATATTCTATATATTTATTAGTCCTTAAGGTGCCACTTGTCTTCTTGCTGTTTTGCCAAAAGAGTTTTTTTAAATGTATTTTCTAGATCTTACCACTTTCCTTGGCATTTCTACAAGCCTGCAATCAGATAGTTAAATTACACCACAAGATTCTTTGGATAATGAAGATCAATAGCCAACTAAAAATGGTGGTGAGCATTGTAACCAAAAGCGGAGTGTGGTCTAGCTGCTCATCTGTCTACCATCAGCCTGAAAAGGAGTGAGGTTTAAGATACTATACCTATATAACATAAAATATAAAATATGAAGCTGGTTGTAAGAATTAATGGAAAAATAATATGCTCGCTCTGGACTGTAATGGAATATTTTAAAGCACATTTTATATTTAATCTATAAGAGGAGATAATACTTACATTATCATTGCTTCCTTTGTTGTCCTCATATTTTGTCTCTATGTGGATGGAGAATTTAGGCAAAAATGAACACTGCAAAGAAAATGAAACTTATCAGAACAACTATAACCCTTAATGACTCCGCTAGTTCATATGCCTATTGTAATCTATCAACTTTAATATTTTAGCAGATAAGAAGAAGTAATTCTTGGCTTCCATCTGTACATCAAGAGAAATTGAAAGTTTACACCAACTGCCTCAGAGCATTATGGAACACGTGCTTTATAAGAATAGGTGCTTCAGACACAGAACAATCAAGGCTAGAGAAACTTCTAGACACCTGTTTCACATTATGGGGAGTCAGGGATGTTTTTAGATGCCAAATCTAGAAATGGATGGAAGACTAATGGATGAAACAGACCACCCTGAAGGGGAGGTGTCAAGCCGCCCCTGAAAAAGCTGGGTGGGCGCTGTAGCAACCACACACTGCGGCCCCACTCTGGCTTTTTTCCGGCACAAAAAGAAGCGGCAAAATGCTCCTTTTTGTGCCGGAAAAAAGCCATCTTTTACGCCACCTTGGTGGCTTTTCGGCACGCTTGTGGCATGCGGCATCTAAACGCCGCGCTCAAACACTGCCCCCAAGCTGCCGCAAAGGGGCAGTCTGCTTTGGCTCTATATTAGTCCACAACTTCCAGAAGCATCACAGTTGTGAGCAGAATTTTTCAGCCCTGAGAATGGTGTCACAGGCTCACAGAAGATACCAATCCCTCAGCCTTTGGTAAAAAAAGAGCACAATTTTGAATGTTAAGATAGAAACATCAATAATTTATTTAACACTTTATTCCAAGGGCAGACAAAAACAGCATTAAAGGGGAAATGAAACATTATATGTAACAGCTCAATAGCTGTTTCACCTAAGAAAAAAACAATTATGGGAAGATTACTGCCTACATCCAACTATCTGGCCCCAGTTACAGCAGACCCACTGATTCAATGGTAATTTTTCAAGTCAACATTTAAACATATTCTATTGATCCAGTGGACCTGCTCTAGTTGAGACTAACAATTTTGGCCTTGGAGAACAGAAGACAAAAGAACAGGAGGAAAATGGTGCCCAAATCTTTTGCCAGTCTCTGATTCTCTACTCTAAATCATCCCAAGGTATTTTTCCCCCTCAGAGGTTTAGAGATTTTTGTATTAATCTAAATCTGCTTTACCTAGCAACTTGCTTTACTCTTAGTGTGAGCCATCTTGGGTTCCTCTCTGGGAGAAAGGCAGCATATAAATAAAATAAAATGAATGAAAATAAACTGCAACTTTATAATTAACTATAATTTATAAATTGGTTTATTTTTGCCTGGTTTATCTGAGGGTAAAGTGGTTTATAATATACAATATACTCTAAAATCAGGGCTGTAGCCACAAAACAGCCAAAATGAGGACATTGCCCCCAATAAGAATCCGGCCCCATTGCCATTTTCCTTCTGTTCCAAAATCTCCAGCATTGCAGAGAGTGTGACACTGAAAATCATTCACATTTAGAACACTTATACTTACTGTGTTAACATTCCCCAAGTAAATTTGCCTGTCCCTTTCCTTGGATGTCTAAACTATATTTCTAAATGTTCAACTGAAGTTTTAAGTTCCTGAAATGCTAGAAATTTGGGGACTGAAGAAAAATTCATTGGAGGCAGGATTCTTGATTGGAGGAGGCAATGACCTCCTTCTGCTGCACCTGTATAGAAACATCCCTCTCTAAAATACAAAATGAAGACACTGCCTTGATATATTTTAACATTTCAAATGGAGTGCAATATGCAAAAAAATAAAATATTGCTGAAATTTGCTTTGATGGAGAGATCTTCCAGCTTTGGGGTGGAATACCTAAAAATTCCAGGTTCAGTCATTGACAAATCCATTTTTTTTAAAAGAAGGGTCAAGTAGCAAGTAATGGAAAGAACCATGGCTTCTTCCTAAGAGTCTAGGCTGCTGCTGCCATTCAGTAGATGATACCAGGTTTGCTGGGTAGACAGTCTGACCAGGCTAGGATAAGGCACATTCCTATGTTCCTGGGAACCTTATTAATTATAGTTCCATGATTTATGTGAGGAGGGTTCCTCTTGGGATATTCTGAACAGTAGGAAGGAGATTTTCCTTGATTAATCTCTCTTCTGCATCTTACAGCATCATGTCTCATGTTGTTCTGGAGGGTATACCCATGTTTTGAGGTAGATTTTTATGGCTCCTTCTAGGTTGGAGACTGTCAGGTAAGACAGACTGGCAGAAATCTCCTCTTCTGCCATTCAGTAGATGATAGCTCCTGTCTGTAGCCACCCTATAACCACTGGAATATATTATTGCCAGCAGAGACAGATAATTTGATCTCGAATATGTAGAATCTTCAAGACTTCCTTGGTGACCTTCACAGCTGCAAGATTTGTTGTGTCATCTAAATAATTGCTTAATGTGATTAATTTTAATTAAGTTAAAATAAATGAAAAGCCTCCCCAGCATTCTGCCAAGTCACATTGTTCTGGAACAATCTGCAGGTGTTACCGTCAGGCGGCCCTGAACTCTTGCTGCCTTCTACAGGAGCAAGAGACTGTATCTGATAGCTGCGGCTGCTGCTTTAGAGACCATCACCTATCATCATTGCCTGAAGCATATTGCTCAGGATTCATATTTATTAATATATTTCAGGAATTTTCTGCCCCACCTTTCATACCCCTCAAAGGGCCTTTAGATTAAACACAGATTAGTACATTTAAAATTATACAGTAATTGCAGTGTATCAATCAAATCATTAAAAGAGGTGTACAAGAGGGTCTAGGCTAAAAACACACTGCTGTAACAAGAGAGTGAAAGAGATTAAAGCAGAACAGAAACCAAGGCTCTGGGAGGTATCTCATTCATAGTGAGAGTGAATTCACTTGAAGTCAAAGCTGACCTGATGGGAAATAACAACATGAAAAAGTCTTTGGGTCCTTCCTAAAACTCAGAAGCAAGGGGGGGCCAATCCAGCAACACAATGTTGTTCCCATGAAGGCCTGTTCTTATATTCCCCCAAAGTGTGCCTCTAAAAGTGATGAGACATGGAGCAGGGAATCAGATACTGAATGCATTGCAGAAGCAGGAGAAAGTGATCAGACAATCTGGTTTCAAGCCTTTTAGAATTTTTATGGCTAATAATAAGACTATAAAAATTGTATGCAAGTGGAAATGAAAAAGAATGGGTTTAATATATTTTGAACAGTGAATGCAACTGGGTGGAGGTTCCTGGTGAGTAGAACATTGTAAACCAGTACTTCCATTAATTTCATCCAAATGTGGAGACAGTACTGTGGTTATTTTATAGCAGTTTTGGTTTACCTTTGGTTCCAGTAATGTTACTGGACCCCATTACTAACAAAAGTCTCTCATAAATTGGCAGGACGAAGTGCTCTGTTCCTTGGGAACCTGGAGGTCTGCACTCGCACTTCCCATTTTTGCCCACCCACAAACATTGGCCTAAATCAGATTTTAGTCCTGAAGAGAGTAAACCCATTAGATCCATTAGATTTTTTATACATGTTGGCTCACCGTTCAACAATGGATTGACTGGGCGTACTCTAGTTGGACCTAACCATTGGGTGTTATTTGTTTTTTGTTTCACTCTTCTCCAGTGACCAACAGTGCCCCCTCCCATTCCCGGGGCAGTGCTGTTGGCCATTTCTCTGCATTTGGTGGCTTTTTGAAATCCCTTACTTGTTCCAGGTCTGGGTGGGCTTTATATCCAAAAAGGTAGTAAGTGAATGATCTTAATTCAACAAGGAGTGGGGGGGGGGAGAGGCCACAAAATGGTCAATATCACAACCTCAGAGGCATTGGGTGATGCTATTGCCCATTTGGAGAATGACATACACACACAAAGTATTCCCAAAATAGTTTTTGGGTGTGGGATCACAGGGACCCCTGGGCTAATGCAAAAATGTGGTCTATGGGCCATACCTTCTCCATCCCACTATGAGCCAAAGGTCTTGGGTTTGAGCAGCAGACCCTGAGCACAATCTCCTAAAATATACCCACCAGGTCAGACCGGAACCATTTTAAAAAGTTGCTTGCCAAGTCCAGTCCCCACAAGAATGTTGCTATGGTTAATGTGGTATCAAAAACTACAGAGAAATCACACAGCACCAACAAGGATCCACTCCACTTGTCCATTTCCTGTGTCACCAAGGCAGATAAAGATATTACAGTCCTCAAACCAGGCTTGAATCTACATTGGAAATGTTCCAAGTAATCTGTATCATCTGCAGAAGTTTGGAGTTGAACCTCCATTAGCTGATCAAGTACATTCCCATGTCCATATGTATGGGGGACAGTGGCTGCTATGTGCTGGTGCTGTTGATGCTGGAGACACATCTTGTTCTCCCCCAAGACCTTATGTGATGCTAAGGAATCACTGCTCTGTCACTGAAAAATAGGCATGATGCTTTGGAGGAAAACCAAGAATGATACTTTTGATGTCACAGATCTTTGGTACTATGTATAAATAAGTAATTTGCTTTGTAAAGCTGACTAATGGGTCCAGTGCTCTTTCCTCCCCTTTTGACTCCACCTCAGTATAAACACACTTCTTGTCATCTAGTCTGCATCCTCGGATGCAAGTGGGAAGTAATGGTTTTTCAAAGCACCCAGCTTTCTTTGACTAAAACCTGCAAGTTGTCAGGTGGGTGGAGGCATGTCAAAATTGTATACACAAAACTGAATCAAGAATTGATATGTTTTTGATCTCTAAACATTTGTTTCAACGAATAAAGAAAATGGACATTTGGCCAAAGATTATTTCCGATCACAATCCAATTCAACTTAGTATTTTGGGACCAAAACGTCAGTATTCGTGGCGTTTGAATCCTTATTTGCTTCAAAATGAGGAATTTGTAAATAAAGTGAAGGAAGAATTAAAGTATTATTTTTCTGAAAATATCACTGATGAAATGAAAATGAAAACAGTATGGGATGCCAGCAAAGCAGTGATGAGAGGAATCTTTATTCAGAGAGGGGCGGAAACGAAGAAAAGAGCACGAGATGAATTGGAAAAATTGACTGAAGAAATACAAAAGAAAGAGAAAGAAATCCAAGAACAATCTAATAGAAAAGAACTGAGAAACCAACTCAAAATATTACAAATTAAACTGGATGCATTATTGACAAAAGAAGTCGAAAAAAAGTTAACATATCTTAAACAAAAAAAAATTGAATTTGCAAATAAGACTGGGAGATGGCTGGCAAATAGACTGAAAAAAGAAAAAGAAAAGAAATTAATCCAAAAAATAGTTGATAAAGAATCAACTATAACTAATCAAGAAGGGATTAAAAAAATATTTACAAAATATTATGCTAAATTATATAAGGACCCAAACTCTGAAACGGATCGGAAGACGCTGTTAGTTAAAGCATTGATGAGCTGGAATGTAAAAACAATTTCGATGGCAGACAAAGAAATGTTGAATGCTCCATTTACTACTGTTGAAGTAGAACAAGCAATTAGAAGTCAAAAAATAAACAAAACACCTGGACCAGATGGTTTTACAGCAGAATATTATAAAATATTTGAGAAGGAATTAGTAGTACCACTTAAAGATTTATTTAACAAAATTAAAGAACAAGGAATACCAGAATCTTGGGAAGAGGCTAACATCACTCTCATACCAAAGGAAGGTAAAGATAAACTGAAAGTAGAGAATTATAGACCGATTTCATTATTAAATGTGGATTACAAAATTTTTATGACAATATTAGCTTCAAGATTAAAGAACATTTTAAAAAAACTAATACATGAGGATCAAGCAGGATTCTTGCCATCAAGACATATGAGAGAAAATATACGGACAGTATTAAATGCAATTGAATATTATGAAAAAAACAATGAGAAAAAAGTTGCAATGATTTTTCTTGATGCAGAAAAGGCCTTTGATAAGGTAAAATGGGACTTTACGCTGGAGGTGATAAAAAAATGGACATGGGAGAAAACTTTTTTGAATGGATAAGTAATATTTACAAAAAGCAGAGTGCAAAATTGATAATTAATGGAGAGAAGAGTTTAAAATTTGATATTCAAAAAGGTACTAGGCAAGGATGTCCATTATCTCCTTTGCTATACATCATGATATCGGAATTGTTGAATGACAAAATTAGAGATGACATGGATATAAAAGGACTAAAGATTAAAGGACAACATTACAAGTTAAAAGCTTTTGCAGATGATGTGGTAATATTTATGGAAGAACCTTTAAGCTCGATAGAGAAATTTCAAGGAATTTTGCTGGACTTTGAAAAAGTTTCTGGAATAAAGATAAATAAAGAAAAGACAGTAATGCTTACAAAGAATATGACAAAGGAAGAAGAGATTAAACTACAGTCTTTATCAGGATTCAAAGTTGAGAGGAAAATTAAGTATTTAGGAATTTGGATTACAAAGAGGAATCCTGATTTATTTGAAAATAACTATGAAAGACTATGGAAAGAAATTAAAGAAGATCTTAATAAATGGACAAAATTAAATTTATCATTGTTGGGAAAAATAGAGACAATTAAAATGATGATACTACCAAAGATGAACTTTTTGTTTCAAAACATTCCAGTGCTTTTAAATGATAAACCACTTATACAATGGAAGAAAGATCTTGTAAAATTCATCTGGTCAGGTAAAAAATCTAGGATAAAGTGGAAGACACTGATTGATAAGAAGAAAAATGGGGGTTGTAACTTACCAGACTTAAAGACTTATTATTATGCAAATGCATTAACTTGGATCACGGACTGGGCAAAATTAGAAAATGATAGAACTCTCGCCTTAGAAGGATTTAATTTGAGATTTGGTTGGCACGCATATATGTGGTATAATAAGACAAAAGTGCACAAAAAATTTGAGCATCATTATGTCAGAAGATCATTGATAAGGATTTGGCTGTATTGTAAGGAAAAATTCTACAGAAAACTACCTTTATGGGTGTCACCATAAGAAGCCTTTTTTGGAAGATGGCGAGAAGTATCCAAATGGTTGAGATATCGAGACATCTTGAGCAAAACAAGGAGTGGAAGCTATGAATTAAAGCCTTTAGAGAATTTGAAAGAGTTGGATAAAAATTTACATTGGTTTCCATATAAACAGCTAATGGACAGATTTAAAGCAGATGATAAAAAAACTGGGATTTGAAGAGACAGACACCGAATTGGACAAAGTGATTAAGCAAAATGGAAAAAAAACTAACTTCCAAATATTATGAGACTTTACAAGCAATAGATTTGGAACAAGACTTAGTAAAAGATACGATGATTAGATGGGCCAAGGATATTGGTAGGGACATTGATTTGGAAAGTTGGGAGTGGGCAAGAATGAAGACACAAAAATTTACTCAATGTCAAGACTTGAAAGAAAACTATTTAAAAATGGAGCAACGTTGGTACCTCACCCCAGCGAAATTAGCAAAAATTTGAAGGAATGGTAATAACAGATGTTGGAAGTGTAAGCAAACTACAGGGTGTTGGCTACATGTATGGTGGAATTGTGACAAAGTCAGGAAGTATTGGACAACTGTTCATAAGGTAATTTGTGAAATATTTAAAATAAGATACGACATGTTACCAGAAATATATCTGTTAAACATGACAAATAAGATCCCAGTGAAAATGGAAAGGAAATATGGAAGGATATTATTGTATATGATAACTTCAGCTCAGATTACATTAGCAAAAAAATGGAAGCTAGCAGAAGTGCCCTCAACCAGTGAGTGGACTACAAGACTTATTGAAATGATGAGTATGGACATACTCACAGCCAGACTGAACAAACAAAATGTAGAGAGTACTGAACAAGACTGGACTCCGATACTGCAATACTGTAAGAGAGAAAATTTAATTGAATAGAGATATAGACTGATGGGATACCCTAAATTAGTAAACTGACTTAATAATAGGTGAAAAGTGACTATTAAAGATCAAGATAATTAAAGCTGTTGTTATAACACACAGTGGATTCAATATCTAAAATTGCATATATATGAAGACAATGAGTGAACATTGAACTAAGGTTGAGTACAAACTGGAGATACTTTGGAAGTCAATTGTAAATATTTGTATTTAATTATTGAAAAAGAAATTGGTGTGTTAACTTTATAGATATGTTTGAATAGTATATGTTAATAATATATATATATATATACAATAAAATTGTATAAGGCAGGCTCCAGCCCCTGTTACTGCAACTGATACTGACAGAATGGTTACAGCCAATAGAAGTAAACAATAAATTTGCAGTCTATTGTCTTGGCATGTCCAATGTGGCATGGTAACTTCATTGGAAAGCGTTGGTAATGGAGTGGCTGAGTTTCTTTAATAGGGCAGGAAATGAATAAGCATTTGTCCTCAGGAAAGAAAGCAAGGAAATGCACACCATTTCCTGAGAGACAGAGAGAGCTGGAAGAGAGAGGCTGTGTTTGATATTTACTGCTGCACACATCTCAAGCTTTTCAACACTTTAAAAGTAAACAGATTTATTTTAGACAAAGCTTGGAAGCTGTTGTTTTGTGACAGTGTGGAATTTCTGATGCATCCACTCTAGCTGTATCACAATCAAAAGCACATGTGCTGGACAAATATATTGCCATGAATGTCTCAGTTTTTCCTTTAAATGTATCATCTGTCTGCCCAATTAGCATTTTACACACTGAATAAAAATTATAATATTTTTTGTATCTATAACTGAAAGCATATAATCATGCTGTAATGTACACCTGATCAAATATTAGTGGAGGCAATAAAAGGTTGAAGCTATTGCCTTTACATTGACAACACAGCAGAGATAGAATATTTTAATCTGCAAACTCCTCAATAGACCTAAACTAGTGAACTAAGATCCAAATGATAATGAAAGTCTTATGTTCCAAGATACTCCAATGGTCTCTAAACATATACTAAAGTTGTGTTAATGAGACACGCAATTATATCAACTGATAGTATTTCTCCCAGATTATATCTCCTGAACAAGGTGTCACTTGGTGGTATTTACTTGTTTCATGGATGTTCATGTTTTTAGTGATGATATTGTTTTGAAATTAGGTAGTAACAGGGTCTTCTTGTTGGTATTTTGGTAATTTAGAAAATTGGTAATTTCTTTGGTAGCTCTAGAAATGTAGCTCTTCCATCCATTTCCCAAAGGTGTTACTGTGATTGTCAGCTTTTGTTTAAGCAGTTACAAGTTCTAGTATTAAATGCCCTGCTGTTTGCAAGGGAGAAAAAAATAGCCAGTATTCTAATAGTATTCTATTCAGCAATAAAAGCATCTATCTATCATCTGAAGGAGCAGTCCACTGATCACATGCACAGAGTCTGGACTAAATTATTTAGTCTAGAGAGAGAGAGAACAGTCCTCAGGATTGGTATAACTTTAGGGTATGTTTGGCCAGGTCAGGTCAGTGTGATAAAAGGGCCAAGACAGTTTGTTCTTCATCACAAATAAAAACACTGTCACAGAGAAGCAGTCCAGCAGTGTTGTCTCTTTATTTTGAGTAGAACACCCCAATAGTAACTGCATCATCAATGCATCATCATTCAGGGCAATTTATTTCTCACGAGGATGCCCCGGAGAGTGCTGTATTCGGCATATAAGACGCTCCGGCATATAAGACGCACCCAATTTTAAAGGAGGAAAATCTAGAAAAAAAAGATTCTTAACCAAATACTGTAGTAAAATATTTTATATCAACTGTATAAAGTTAACAGCAGTTTAAGAACAATTTTAAGTTGTAAATGTAAGTTTAAGCCAGCAGCAGGGCCAGGTATTGCACAAATTCCCTGCCCAACTTTCTTGCAAGTCTCCTGTCGCCTTATGGTGACTCCATGAATTTCTTAGGGATTTCTTAGGCAAGGAAGACTCGAGAAGTGGTTTTGCCAGTTCCTTCCTCTGAAATACAGCCTGCAGCACCTGGGATTCTTTGGCGGTCTCTCATCCAAGGACTATCCAGGGCTGACCCTGCTTAGCTTCCAAGATCAGATGGACTGGTACCTTTGGAGTTTTTAGGCCATTGTCTTATGGAGTAATTTATGGCTTATTTTGACCCTACCATGAGGGTTTTCTTGGCAGATTTCTTCAAGGGTTTTTTTTGCCATTTCCATCCTCTGAGGCTGAGAGAGTGTGATTTGGCCAGAGTAATCCAGTGCCTTGGAGTAATTTCTGGCTCATTTTGACACTACCATGAGGGTTTTCTTGGCAGATTTCTTCAGAGGAGGGAGTTTGCTATTTCCACCCTCTGAGGCTGAGACAGTGCAACTTGGCCAGGGTACTAATCCAGTGCCTTGGAGTAATTTCTGGATCATTTGGATCCTACCATGAGGGTTTTCCTGGCAGATTTCTTCAGAAGAGGGAGTTTGCCATTTCCACCCTCTGAGGCTGAGACAGTGTAACTTGGCCAGGGTACTAATCCAGTGCCTTGGAGTAATTTCTGGATCATTTGGATCCTACCATGAGGGTTTTCCTGGCAGATTTCTTCAGAGGAGGGAGTTTGCCATTTCCACCCTCTGAGGCTGAGACAGTGTAACTTGGCCAGGGTACTAATCCAGTGCCTTGGAGTAATTTCTGGATCATTTGGATCCTACCATGAGGGTTTTCCTGGCAGATTTCTTCAGAGGAAGGAGTTTGCCATTTCCACCATCTGAGGCTGAGACAGTGCAACTTGGCCAGGGTACTAATCCAGTGCCTTGGAGTAATTTCTGGATCATTTGGATCCTACCATGAGGTTTTCCTGGCAGATTTCTTCAGAAGAGGGAGTTTGCCATTTCCACCCTCTGAGGCTGAGACAGTGTAACTTGGCCAGGGTACTAATCCAGTGCCTTGGAGTAATTTCTGGATCATTTGGATCCTACCATGAGGGTTTTCCTGGCAGATTTCTTCAGAGGAGGGAGTTTGCCATTTCCACCCTCTGAGGCTGAGACAGTGTAACTTGGCCAGGGTACTAATCCAGTGCCTTGGAGTAATTTCTGGATCATTTGGATCCTACCATGAGGGTTTTCCTGGCAGATTTCTTCAGAGGAAGGAGTTTGCCATTTCCACCATCTGAGGCTGAGACAGTGTAACTTGGCCAGGGTACTAATCCAGTGCCTTGGAGTAATTTCTGGATCATTTGGATCCTACCATGAGGGTTTTCCTGGCAGATTTCTTCAGAGGAGGGAGTTTGCCATTTCCACCCTCTGAGGCTGAGACAGTGTAACTTGGCCAGGGTACTAATCCAGTGCCTTGGAGTAATTTCTGGATCATTTGGATCCTACCATGAGGGTTTTCCTGGCAGATTTCTTCAAGGGGGGGACTCTTTCCACCCCTGTCCTGGGTGCTCCAATGGACTCTTCCTGGGATGGGAGGATGTCCTCTGACCCCAGGAAGAGTCCATTGAAGCACCCAGGATGGGGGTGGAAAGAGGAGGAGCACATTCAACTAGCCAGGAAAAGAGGACTCTTTCCCCCCCCTGTCCTGGCTGCTCCAATGGGCTCTTCCTGGGATGGGAGGAGCCCACTGGAGCACCAAGGCTGAGGTTGAAATGAGGCCTACTTTTAGCCTAGGCCTCGGCAGTTTGCCCTCAGCTTTTATATTCGCTTCATTAGGCGCAGCAACTTTCCCACCCTCGTTTTGGGGAAGAAAAAGTGCGTCTTATATGCCGAAAAATACGGTAATGCTCTTGTGTGAAACACTGTCCTTCCTGTTGGACCTTTCTATTCAAAATGAAGAAGAAGTGCTCCCTGGCTACATGGCCACCACGTCAAATGATAGCAGTGTTTGTATAATGATAGGCCTGGGAAGAGGACACTTGGCACCCATGTCAGAACTATAAGCACACCCTGCAAAGTGCAGTGAGCCCTTGGCATCCTCTGGGATTTGGTTCCAGGACCCCCTATGGATACCAAAATCCATGGATGCTCAACTTCCATTAAATACAATGGTGAAGTAAAATTATGTTCCTTACATAAAATGGCAAAATTAAGGTTTGCAAGTTGGAATGTGTTTGTGTGCGTGCGCGCGTGCGTGCGTGCGTGCGTGCGTATATTAAAGCCATGGATATGGAGGGCCAGCTGTATATGATTTCTGCAAAACAAAGCAAAGCAAAACATAAACAAGTCATTGAAAATCTTTATGTGCACGCAAGCACACTTTTGCAGAGGGATGAATGACCACAAAAATGTGGAAGATATTCAACACTGTCCCAGTCCAGTGGTTTTCTGCCTTTGGTCCAGAGAATAGGATCCAGAGCAATGGATTCAAACTACAGGAAAAGAGATTCCACCTACATTAGGAAGAACTTCCTGACAGTAAGAGCTGTTCAACAGTGGAACATACTCCGCTGGAGAGTGGTGGACTCTCCTTCTTTTGAACAGAGGCTGGATGGCCATCTGTCAGAGCAGTGGTGCCACTAGGGAGGTGCAGTGGTGTAGACTGCACTGGGTGACACCCCAGAAGGGGGTCACAGCCAGTAGGGCCCTCCCCCCTGCATTCCCCCACCCACGCTCGCCCTTTCACAATGCTTTTCCATAGGATGGCTATTGAAATGTTTGCACTTTTATTACAGGTTATTTTATGATGATTTCCCCTTCTAAGTAATTAAATATGCATTTAGAAATGAAGAAGTTCACCCATGGTACAAAACATGGATGAAAACAACTAGTAGTATTTGTATTTAGTGGCATATTATGTTCAGCATGTAGTTTGGTAGACTGGGAAGGAAAAGTGGGATTTCTGGTTAAACAACAGAAGAGAACAATGTGCTTTTTTAAATTCCAAAGATGTATTAGAAGCATTATCTAGTTGCCTTAAACAGACTATTCACCCATCAAGACAAATACTGCCCGGACTAGTAGCAGTTCTCCTAGGTCATTCCCCAATCTAGGTCATTCCCCACATTTCCAGGTGAAGGGCTCTTAATGCAAGTACTCAGATGGCACTGTGCAACAGTTCCATCTTTTTCTCCATAGACTTTCTTCAGTAAGAAAAAAAGACAAAAGTGAAGCCCCCGTAAAATTCAGTGAATGAGGCAGGGGAACAGTGTGATAAATGATTCCTCATCGGGGACCATTTTTAGTAACTGGAAGTGCCAGAAATTTAATAATAATAATAATAATAAAGATTATTTGTACCCCGCCCCTCTGTTTAGCAAATTGAGATTATACAGTGTGTTTCCTTTGTCCCAGGTATATGGGCCTTTACTGCCAGAAATAATGCAGCTTGAGGCCACTTTAACTGTCCTGGCGCAGTGCTAAGGAATCATGGAAACTGTAGTTTATTGTGGCACCAGTGCTCTCGGACAGAGAAGGCTCAATGCCTCAGAAAAAACTACTATTCCCATGATTCCTTAGCATTGAGCCAGGACAGTTAAAGTGGTCTCAAGCTGCACTATTTCTGGTAGTCTGTAAGGGCTCATTTGTGTCCTTTCAACTGCAAAGCAAAATACTTTTGTGAATTCAACTAGTTTCAATTCTTTTATGTTATCTCCCTTGTATATTAATGCTTTTTTAATAACAGTGTCTACAAAATAAGACACAAAATCCCCAAGGATTAAATTCACAGGCAACCTCAGGGACAAATTTCAAATATAAGATGAACAGATTCCTTACTGCACCTATTCAACAACTTTGCCATTTCCTCTGGAAATGTATCAAGTTATCATTTTTCATGGATCAGTTTCAACACTGGATTTCAGTATATAGTCATGTTCATCTCCCTTTTCCCTACTATCCTCCCACTCAAGATAATTGTTCAATAAATTAATTCAGAGAACTGGACTCTTTTCCTCTCAATAATGCATTTTATAGCACTTTGTTAAGAAAAGAACTAAAATCATGATTAAAATCTAAAAAATAAAAAAATTAAAATCTAAGTACAACATAAAATTAAATACAACTGAGGTGGACCATAAGGGGGTTATGCAACCATTAGGATATTTTAAGCCCTGGGTTAGTAAAACCAAAGAAGAAGAGAGATTAATGACACTAGAGCAGGGGTAGGCAACCTTTCCCCTTTAGGGGCCGAGGGACTTCAGCTCCCAGAATCCCAGGAGCTATTGGCCAACATGGGACTATTGGCCAACATGGCTGAGGCTTCTGGGAGCTGAAGTCCCTCGGCCCTTAAAGGGGAAAGGTTGCCTACCCTTGCACTAGAGCAACCTTTCACTCTCAAAATTTGACCAAGATACCATACTATATACTCTGACAAAAGGATGGTCTCCATTGACCTCAATGGTTGCTGAGGAACACAGTTTCTAAGACAAGTAAAAACATCTGTACATCAAGGGCAACACGTTAATAAAAAGGCAGAAAATGTGGGATAGAAGTTGGGAAAGTACAGCATGGGGACCACATAAAGCCGCTAAAGTTGTTTTGAGGCCTCAAGGGCCGTGTATCCCCACATTTTTGCCCCAAATTATTCATAATGCTCCCAAGGGAGCATATATCAATTTCATCACATCCCCTCAAGTGGTTTTAGGCCCTGGAGTGGGGGCAAAACAAGATGGAATAGCTTCCATGCCCCCGAGGAGATATTGAGGGGCTTTTGGCCACTGAGGAAGGATTCATTTTTATCTTCCAAGGTCCCCTGGAGGCTAAAGCAGCACCTTTACCCTCAGCAGTCACTCATGCCTGCCATAAGAGAATATGCTTAGTGTGTCTTACACTTCCTATAGCAGAAACTCTTGCACTCTATACCACCTGCAGCCTTTAAATAGAATGTACTATGGATTTAAAATTCATACATTAATTGTGTGATCCCTCACATCTCCAGGTCCTGCTAGGAAAAAAATCCTGCCTGTCAATATAGAGAGTCTGGTCCTAGAGGAAGTTCTTCATTAAGAACTACGTAAGTTCTTCAAAGATGAACTTTGTGTGTAGTTGGAAACTGGAAAGCTGTTGTCCATCAGTGTTGATAATGCTCTCATAGATGAAAGCAAAAAGCAAATACCTGGTTTAGTATAAGGCAAGACCTGGTTTAGTATAAGTTTATAATCCTGTTCTCTACACACAGGAAACATCCTCAAGGGCAGAGGAAGAAAGTATGAGCAACTGGCTAGATCAACATTCTGCTGGGGGAACTTGAGAAGCATTCTTTCCCCATCCCTCCTCCTCACAATCCTCAACACAAGCAAGCTGTACAGGGTTTCTCAGCCCCCCAGAACTGCTTTCAGGGGCCCACAAGGTGCATCCACTTTCTTCTGATTTTCCTGGATTCTGCTGTTCCACAACAAGTCTACAGCAGGATCTTTCCAATTATTTAAGCATTTTCTTGTGGCAAATGCTTACTACTGTTGTAAGAATACTTAAAATCTGTTCAGCATTTTTTGTGTTCAAACATTTCATATATATTATCTCAATCTATATGATAACCAAGTAAGATAGTTAAGTTTTATTATTACGATTTTGGAAATAGGGGGAAATTGAGCTGGGACCAACAAACTGTGGCTTGTCTAAGGCCACTTAAATTCATGGTAAGGGGCAAGATTAAAAAATGAGAGAAGGGCCAGAGGAGTCAAACTATTCTTCTGCTCCAATGGGGCATTCAAAGTGGCTCACAATTGATTGATAAACAATTTCTTAAATTACAAAAGTTATCAAATATAAAATAAATACTAAAAGAAAAAGAAAAAACCCAAACAAAACAGTAAATTACACAAGGTGAAACATAGGAACAGAACAGATGCCAAAACTATACACCCCAAACAACTGATAGACCAAAGTCCTGCTGGATCATGAAAGATCTTCAGCCTGGAATGGGATACCAAGCAGATCTCTTGAGGCAAGGCATTCTAAAGCTAGAGAGAGTATGATGACAGTGAAGGCACTATTCTATGTTCTCATCAATGAGCCCCAGACATTGGCAGGACATACAACAGTTTTCCTAATGATCTCAGGGAGCAGGGGGATTCATACAGTAGGTGGTGATCCCTCCAGTATCTGGTCCAAAGCCATTTAGGACTCACCCTGATTAGCCAAGGCTGAAGGACTATTTAAACAAGAAGGTCTTTGCCCGCTGGAGAAAATACAACAGAGAGGAGACAGATTGAACCTCCCTCAGGAGGGAGTTCCAAAGTCTAGGAACAGACACTGAGAAGGCTCTATTCCATGAGCTCCACAACTGAGACTGGTAGCAATTTATTCTGTTCAGTATAGTACACCCACAACTGTATCTGTATCTTTTATTCCTGCATTTTTAAAAACTAATTTCTTATACTCCTTTCCTGGCACTGAGTCTAATTTTTAATTTTGCATGGAGATTGCAGAGTCTTCTAGATGCTGTAGCTAGATTGATGATCATTTTATAAGTTAACAAAAGATAAAATAAAAACTGAAACTTGACTACCAGCAATAACCTGCACTTTAAAGTCCTTGTTATTTTTTATTTTTATGTAATTTTTTTTCTTTTACTTCTACGAGGTGGCAAAATATATCTAGTTTTTGAAATTATCATAATATTAGGAAAAATAATTGATAAGATCCTCCTAAGATTAGTGCAATATCTAGTTCTATAAAAGAATCATCCATCTTCCATTGAATATTCTATTAAGCCACTTTGAAAGGGCCCACTCTGGAGCCTCCTGCATAGTTTTACTACCAATTCTCTCAAAATTAATTAAGATGACAAAGAGTAAGAAAAACTTACCGTGTATTCTGATCCAAGTTTGCCCAATGGAAAGAGAAGAAAAAGAAAAACAATGACATAATTATTTTGCTGTTCATATCGCTTTAATTAAAATGCAAATATACTTTAACAATTGAGCTGACTAGTAATAAGAATGTAGTCCCTGTGGATAATTTAAGACAGAACACAGTGTAGAAGATCAAGATTTCTATTTTATTTCTTTAAAAACTGGTACAAGGCAGAAGTTAGAAAACATGGCTACTGAAATGCAAAGGTAGCAAGTATTCCTGCATAATTCTTGATCTTATGCCCTTTTCTACGGGTGGGTTTGCATGGGCCAGAATACTCTGGAAGCAGCCTGGAGCTGCCCTAATATCCTCCTGTTACCTGGGGCCCTCTATTGCGATGTTGTACTGCCTGGTGCAAGGTCAGTGAGTTTCTCATTCTGACACATAGCCCAATTTCCAGTTCTAGTGCAAACAATCCAGATGATACCAGAGGGGAACCAGATGATACCAGAGGGGATCTAGGAACCATCAAAGGATAGAGCAGGGATGAAGGCCAAGATGGAATTAAACTCGCCCCTCCACATTTATGGCTTTGACACTTGTGGTTTTGATTGTTCACAAGGTTAATGCTGGATGCGCACTCCCCCCCTCCTCCTCCCCTCCTGGGTTTTTCTCTTGGGAGAAAAAGCCCAGGAGGGAGAAGCCAAGAAGGGTGAGAGCCCCTTTCCCAGTCAGATCACTGCCTTCTCCAGACACCCAGAAAGAAGCTTTGAGGGGATGGATTCATCCCCAGGCATGGATCCTCCCGGAAAGGGGAGGGGATGAATCCATCCCCTCTAAAAGCCTCTTTCCCGGGTAGATGGGTGCCAGGAGAAGGCAGGCACCCATCCGCCCAGGAAAGGGGAAGAGAGCCAGTTAAAGGGACTGGAGGGTGGGAAGAAAAGAGGAGTGTGTGTTCCTGCTCCTCTTCCCCTGCCCTTTAACTAGCTTCCATGGGGGGGGGGGTAGTTATTCGCGGTTTCTCCACATTCACAGGGGTCTTGTGCACCTAACCTCCACAAATGTGGAGGGCCAAGTGTAATATAATTTATTACTCTAAAATCTAGAAGATACATTATGTTATCATTTTTTTAAAATTAATTTTAAAAAGAAAAATTGTAGCAATTTCTAGAGATGTAGTTAGGTTACCTATCAAAGAGTCTTGAAGACTATATTTATTATGGCTGTAGCTTTCACAGACTGAAGTTTACTTCATCAGTTGCAAGGGAGTATTATCCCCAGCTGCACAATTTGTTATTCTCGTGGAATTGTAAGAAATGAGATCAGATGGAAATGATGTACCTTCAGTACTTGAATGGCATTTGAGATGTTCCACCAGGACTTCAAAAATCAAGTTTCAGCAACATTTACCCACCCTGGAGGGAGCAGCTGGTGGATCCACTGTGAGTGTGGTGGTGAATGTAATCTTGATTTTGTTGCCAGTCCTCTTGCAGCTGCTGTGAGCTGCATGGGAGCTCTCCCAGTGCCTTCAGAGGTCCACCCAGTCCTTTCAGAGGCCCAGCCCTATAAGAGGCCCTGTACAACTCAGAGCAGCTGCAGGAGGAGTGATGCCACCCACGAGTACAGCCAACAGGTGTACTTTATGGATACTATCATGTACCTACATAATGGACATATAAGCACACCTATCAAAAGTCTACTGATTGCTACACATCTTGAAATGCTGCCTGTTGCCACCTAGGACATACCACAAAATCCACCATTTATACCTTAACCCAAATGTACAACCACATCTGTTCTGACTTTCTGGACAATGACTCACAACTTGTGGATTGACATTAGGCTTTTCTTAGACTTGGATGCTAGTTTGGTAACAGAATCAAGAGACGAGGTGTCCATCATCTCCATTGATGTAAATTTACTGGATCAATTTCAATCTGTGAGTACCAAGGATGTGGACAAGCTCCTTGGTAGAGTGAGGAAGACAACTTGCCCCCTTGATCCTTGCCCTTCATGGCTGTCTGTCTGGGGTGGAAGTGCCTTGATGGTGTTCCTTAAGGACATCATCAATGCAACACTCAGGGAAGGTCTCATTCCATCTTGTTTAATGGAAGTGGCGGTTAGGCCACTTCTGAAAAAACCTTCCCTGGACCCTCTGGATATGAACAACTATAGGCCGGTGTCTATGTTACCCTTTTTGAGCAAAGTGATTGAGAGTGCGGTTGCTCTTCAATTGCAAATGGTCTTGGATGAATCCGATTATCTAGACCCATTTCAAACTGGCTTTAGGACAGGATTTGGAGTTGAGACTGCCATGGTTGCCTTGACCGTCGACCTGAACAGGGGTAGTGTGACCCTGTTGGTGCTTTTAGACCTCTCAGCGGCTTTTGATACGATATATCATAGCATCCTCTTGGATCGCCTGAGTGGGTTAGGAATCAGAGGCACTGCATTGCAATGGTTCCGTTCCTTCCTCTTGGGCAGGTCCCAGAGGGTGCTGCTTGGGAACAGCTGTTCTAAAAAAAGACTTTATGTGTGGTGTCCCTCAGGGTGCCATTCTGTCCCCGATGCCATTTAACATCTATTTGAAGCCTCTGGGTGAGATCATCCAGAGACATGGGGCTGGGTGTCATCTGATGACACACAGATCTATTTCTCCATGTCTCGATCGTAGGCCTCGACTCCCGATGACGTCTCTCCTCTCAATGACTGTCTTAAGGCAGTAATGGGCTGGATGAGGAAAAACAGATTGAGATTGAATCCAGACAAAATGGAGGTGCTCACAGTAGCGGCCCCAAAACCAGGAATTGGGTTGCAACCTCCAGTCCTGGACAGGGTCACACTCTCTATGAAGGACTGTGTTTGCAGTCTGGGGGTGCTCCTGGACTCATCGCTCCTGATGACTAATCAGGTGAATGCAACGGTCAGGAGTGCCTGTTATCAGCTTCGGCTGATACATCAGCTGCGCCCTTTCTTGGAAGTAAGGGATCTTGAGACTGTGGTGCACGCGCTGGTAACCTCTCGTCTGGACTTCTGTAACATGCTCTACATGGGGCTACCCTCATGCTTGGTCCGGAAACTTCAGTTAGTACAAAACATGGCAGCCAGAGTGGTCTTGGGAACAGCAATGAGTGAGAGGCCACATAATACCGGTATTAAAGTCCCTTCACTGGCTGCCTATCAGTTTCCAGGCCCAGTATAAGGTGTTGGTTATTACCTTTAAAGCCTTAAATGGCTTGGGTCCAACCTATCTTCCGGACCGCCTCCTCCCATACAATCCTCCCCGCACATTCCAGTCCTCTGGGAGGAATTTGCTGTAGCCAATAAAAACAAGGCTGTGTGCAACCTCCCAAAGGGCATTTTTGGTAATTGCCCCCAGACTATGGAACGGCCGGCTGGATGAGATCTGTCTGATTACAACCTTAAGCAGCTTTAAAAGGCTGTGAAGATGGATCTCTTTCAGCAGGCCTTTCCTGACTAGATTCCCGGCCCCAGGAGTTTACCCAGCTCTATTACTTCCACTTTTGGTCCTCTTCACTGCTCAGACTTGGCTATGGCCTCTTCAATTACATTATTTGTTTATCTTGTGTGGTTTTATGCATTATTTTTAATGGATATGTAGTTCAATACTTTTTTAAAGGGAGGAAGGGGTGGGGATGTTTATTCTGGATTCTGTACGGAATTTTAATTCATTGTAAGCCGCCCCAATTGTTCAACAGAGGGGCGGGGTATAAATAAATATTATTATTATTACAACAATCATCCACTTAAATAAAAAAAGCAGATCAACAAAGCCATACTGGTACCAAGAACAATCTACTACAGGTCAGCTCTAGAAGAGAAAGTGACAGAATATCAGTTGTGGTTCTCTATGGCTCTCCAATATATAATCAAGAATCTACAGCACATTCTGGACTGTGACAATTCCCTGCCACAGGCCTCGGGTGATAGACCAATCCTTGCTTAAAGACAACCACCTAGCCTAAAACAGGTCCTTCCAGCTACAACAGGCCACAAAATGGACACCAAAAAACAGGGACCAAATTTAGTAATAGAACCAGATGCCATCTCTGTCCCCCTGTTTGCTCAGGTTTTTGTTGTATCTAACAAAAACATCAACCACAATATCAAGAGCTCATGTGCCTACTCATATCTAGCATGAAATATAATATCTCACAGAATGCCAAGAATGGGAATATTTGGAAATCATATCAGACTTTGCTGCTGATCTAAAGGTGGCCATCCTTGAACAAAGGACTTTCAAAGGGGGGGGGGCCTGCAACTTTAAAATCACTAAATTACAATTCTTTAGTAAGTTAAGTTCTCCTCATCTAGGTATAAATAGACATTTTTTTCCGCCTCAGTGCAGTAATGTTTTAACATTATTACTAAACTGGAGGTGCATTTACACTGTAGAAATAATGCAGTTTGACACAACTTTAAGTGCTGTAGCTCCATCCTATGACATCCTGGAATTTCTAGTTTACAAGATCTTTAGCCTTCTCTGCCAAATCCCAGGATTCTGTAGGATGGAGCCATGGCAGTTAAAATAGTGTCAAACTGCATTACTTCTATCTTGTAGATGAACCCTGGGTTATCAATTGCCTCTGCCAACAGACTGTGCTTTTATTTTACATGCATTCCAATTCTTTTTAAATTTAATTCCCTCTGGCTTCACTGCTTACAATTCTTACCCCATCCAATCTAATCATCTGATGTATGCCTGCAGATGAGGATCACGCTTCATGCATCAGATGAAGCAGACTTGAAATCCACAAAAGCTTATGCCAATCTGTTCATTATAAAATAGCCCTTTAAAACTGAAATCACTAGGAGCAGATGCTTTGTCTTAAAACAAAAAAACAAACAAACAAACAAACAAACAAACAAACAAACCAAAGTACCTGTAATTGTGTATGGATAGTAATTCCACGCCTTCTCTGTAACATAAAATATTTTGGGGACAACAGCTCTTGCCCAGCTTGGAAGTTTGCTGTAAAATGAAACAAAGACATTTAAAATTTCCCATAAGAATAAACAGATGGATGATAACAGTAACCTTACATCAGGCTATAATAATACATTAATAATAATAAAATTTATTTATATCCTGCCCCTCTGCAAAACTATTGGGGTGGTCTATAATATTAAAATTGAGCAAAGCTTGCAATACAATACAATAAAAGAACTATCACAAATCACAAACCCACCCACCCCTTAAAAATTTAATTAAACAATAACAAATTAAAACATTTTAAAATAAATCAAATAGGTGTGGATAGTCTAACAAGCAACAACACAACAACTGTAGAGGGGAGTAATAGATGAGAAGATGAGCAACTTCTAGGACAGGGAAATCTAGTCTGGAAAGGCCTGCCAGAAGAGATCTGTGTTGACAGCCCTTTTAAAGCTGTCTAAGGTTGTAATATGACGGATCTTGTCTGGCAGGCCATTCCATAGTCTGGGACCGGTCGATGAGAAGGCCCTCTGGGAGGTTGCGGACAGCCTCGTTTTTATCGGCTGCAGGAGGTTCCTCCCAGAGGACCAAAGCGTATGGGGCAGATTGTACAGGAGGAGGCGGTCTCGAAGATAGGATGGACCCAAGCCATTTAGGGCTTTATAGGTGATAACCAACACCTTGTACTGTGCCCAGAAAATAACAGACAGCCAGTGAAGAGACTTCAATATTGGTGTTATATGGTCTCTTTTAGATGTACCCGAGACCAACCTGGCTGCCATATTCTGTACTAGTTTCTGGACCAAGCATGAGGGTAGCCCTATGTAGAATGCACTGCAGAAATCAAGACAAGAGGTTACCAACACGTGTACCACAGTTTCAAGGTCCCTTAGTTCCAGGAAAGGGCACAGCTAGTGTATCAGCCAAAGCTGATAACATAAATTCCTGGCCTTCACATTCACCTGATTATTCATCTGAAGCAATGAATCCAGGAGCACCCCCAGATTGCAAACACAGTCCTTAGCGGAGAGTGTGACCCCGTCCAGGACTGGAGGTTATATCCCAATACCTGGTTTTGGGGCTGCTACTGTAAGTACCTCCATTTTGTCTGGATTCAGTCTCAATCTGTTTTTCCTCATCCAGTCCACTACTGCCCTAAGACAGTCATTGAGAGGAGAGATGCCATCTTAAGTTGAGGCTGAAGACCGAGACATGGAGAAATATATCTGGGTGTCATCAGTGTATTGATAACACCCCACTCCATGTCTCCAGATGATCTCTTCCAGCGGCTTCATATACCGTAGATATTAAATAACATCGGGGACAGAATGGCACCTTGAGGGATGCCGCACTTAGGCTCCTTCCTAGCAGAGCTACTGTCCCCAAGGAACACCTTCTGGGATCTACCTGAGAGGAAGGAACGGAACCACTGCAATGCAGCGCCACCGATTCCCAACCCTCTCAGGCGATCCACGAGGATGTTGTGATCGATTGTGTCAAAAGCTGCTGAGAGGTCTAAGAGCACCAACAGGGTCACACTACCCCTGTCAATGCTCAAGCGAAGGTCATCAGTCAAAGCAACCATGGCAGTCTCAACCCCAAATCCTGTCCTAAAGCCCGTTTGAAATGGATCTAGATAATCGGTTTCATCCAAGACAGATATGAGTAAGAGGAGAGAAAATTTATGTTCAGACTGGCAAACATAGCTTTGGGAATTCATATATTGCTTGTAGAGCAACAGCCTGTACTGTAACATGCTTTGCATATTTTATACTATTCTAAGCCACAAAGTGGTGGCCGTCAAAGAATGCTACGCACATACACCCAGCCGTCTCCTACTCAGTCCTTTAAAGCACAAGTATGATCAGTAATGGCTGTTGCCTTCCATGCCAGCAGGGCAGTGAATCAATTATGACAGTGGGGCCTCCAGTGTTGCTCATGGGGGTATGTGTGAGACTTGGAGGCCCTGATAAAAACAACTCTGTTCCTCCTCTTCTAAAAATGTTTCTGTCCTGGGAGGGAAGAGAAAGGAAAGGAGAGTATTTGAGCCTCTGCTTGAGGGAGGAGGAAGACAGCTATTTACTTACAAGATGTCAAAATATGAATATACATGAATAAAAATACGCACACTAAGCAAACAAAATATTTTTATTCATATACTACATCAAGCACTGGGGGCACAATGTCCACATGTAGATGTAAAGGGGGGTCACAAAGGCAAACGTTTGAGAACCATCACATTATGGGTTTTAGTCCAGAATCTGAGCAAGCTACCCAAGGTGCTAAACTGATTGGACATAGGGTCCAGTACCTTGGATAGTTTTCTTTAAGGTTGTAGGAGCAAGTAAATTTTAATCCCTTATTCCAAATATCCTCCTAATATATTTTTCTATGTTTTTGTTCCAGATTTGTTGCCCATTTAACCATACATTGTTTAATTTGTTCTTCTTCAGTACTAAACCTCAGCAATAGTTTATATATTTAACTAATCAAGTGACCATCATCCAAGCGCAATTGTTTTTCAAATTCAATGTTTCTCCCTCACATTGGAATTTTCTAAGATCTTCCTTTACTCTCTCTCTTAGTTGGTAATATCCTAACTAACTTTTTTAAAAAGTTCACACTGAATCCCAGAGTGGATTCAGTGGCATCACTAGAATAAAGGCAATTTGTTTCATAAAGATCAAGTAGACAGAACATATTGTAAAGAACAAAAATAACTTTCTGGCCTTGCATTGCACATTTTAGTGCAAATATTAAGACACAAAGAGTGTTCAATTCAGCAAGTATTGCCATGCCACAAGTCCACTTCAAAGAGGGTCATGACATGCAGCTGTTAATAAAATGCTGTAGTATATAAAAAGCCACATGTTAAATTCATAAAATATATATTGGTTTATTTGGATGATTTTAAAGTGATTTCACTGTGGAATTTCGTAATATCCTAACTAACTTTTTTAAAAAGTTCAGACTGAACCCCAGAGTGGATTCAGTGGCATCACTGTGGAGTGGGGATGCTGGCCGGGCAAGAAAGGATGGTGGCAGGGGCGGCCATAGATTCCTTTCATTTTGAGGAAGGGGAGGAATCTGTGGTCACCACTGCTGTCACCACTGGTGGCACCTCCCTTTCATGGCCTGGCCAACAGCCCTGCCAGGTCTGGAAGGACCTACCAGGCAGCAGTGGCAGCAGTCCACCCCCACCAGTGGCCACAGCCACTGGACAGAAGAGGTGCCTGGCTGGAGGAGGGGGTGGCTGAGGGGGTCTTGGAACAGATGGTGGGGGACCACCCCACTGGGTGTTCACCTCACTCTCAGGTGTCACCCGGTGCAGTATGAACCTCCCCATACTCCCTAGCAATGTCCTTTCACTATCCCATGGACATGGAAATGTAGGATTACACAAATAATCACAACTCATTTTATCTGCAAGAGATATCTCAGACTCCCATATGTTCATGTTTTAGAACCAGTTTAATATTCCTGTCATACACTATTCCATGAAGAATGATGAATTCAGTTTAGATTAACAAAATTATTGCATGTGACTCCACTAAGGAGCACACTTTTCTCTTAGTTTTCAAGAATGAATTTCTAAAGAATCACAATATGGATTATCCCTCCCACCCATCCACCTTTATTAGGCAGGAATCAATAATTTTACATTCAGGCATAAATAATTTATTGTAATATAGAAAAAAAACCTGTCTGTACTATGCAAGTGTTCTTCAGAATAAATGTTTTAAGAAGTTACTTGGAAATGATAGAAGCCCAGTTCTATGCCTCAATTTAATGAGTCTAAATTGCCATACCAGTGTTTCTAGTGCCTACTCAACTTTGAGAGGTGGGATAAATACTAAATAATAAATTACAATAATACTGTATCTTAGTATCTCTCTGTTAGAGATCCAAAATGCTATATTCACATTGCAGTGGACATTCTTAAGCTCTGTCTCCTTTCTCAGTTGTAGAATTGTTTTCTTTTGCATCCCACATGGATGCTTAAATAACAAAATTAAAATACCACTATGGAAGAAAATGCTGCTTGACTTGTGAGTACACAGATATAAGTCCTCCTCTTCTGCTGGAAATAATTCATTGGAGAACTGCAAAATTAAAACAGTTGTTGTTAACTGCCCTGGTATCGATCTTGACCCATGGATGAGACATCTCCAAGACCATCTGTGCTCCGCTGCTCTGCTTAATTCCTGCAACCCCTTAATATCTATGACCTCCTTAATAGAGTCCATCCATTTGGCATGTGGCCTTCCCCTCTTCCTTCTTCCCTCCACCTTCCCAGCATTATTGTCTTTTCCAATAAGTCCTTCCTTCTCATGATGTGTCCAAAGTATGACAGCCTCAGTTTGTTCATCTCACATCCATGCATGGTAATAGGGAATACAGTGGCTTGTATGATTCTAACTTTTGTGCTGAGTTGTATGTCTTTGCATTTTAGAATCTTTTCTAGTTCTTTCACAGCCATCCTCCCCATTCTTACTCTTCTGATTTCCTGACTGTAGTCCCTATTTCTATCAATGTTTGATCCCAGGTATGGGAATTCCTTTACTATTTCTATTTCTTCATTGTCTAGATTGAACTTGTGAAGGTCCTCGGTGGCCATTATTTTTGTTTTCTTTATGCTCAACATTAAGCCTGCCTTTCCACTTTCTTCTTTGATCTTCCTTAGTAGGTGTTCCAGGTCTATGAGGTTTTCTGCTAGTATTATGGTGTTTTCTGCCTATCTTAGATTGATGATATTTCTTCCTCCTATTTTCACTCCTCCTTCTTCTGTGTTCAAGCCTGCTTTTCTTATAATATGTTCTTCATACAAGTTGAACAGATAGGGTGAAAATATGCAACATTGAACCCTTTGCCAACTGGGAACCATTCTGTTTCTCCATGTTTTGTTCTGACAGTAGCCTCCTGTCCTGAGTACAGATTCCTCATCAGGACTATCAGATGTGTTGGCATTCCCATGTCTTTAAGGGTGTGCTATTAAAATTAAAACAGCTGTTTGGCAAATCCTGAAGGAATTGAAGAGTATTAAGGGGCAGTTCAAGAATGGTTCTTGTCAAAACAGTTAACCTTGCAGAAAAACTTTCTACATTTTACCTGGGGGATGGAAATTGATTGCCAGTTTGTGGCAAGGTGGCTTTTTGCTACTCTAAAAAGGAGCGGCATTTTGGGGCTTCTTTTTAGATTGGCAAACTGCCAGATCAGGGCGATGAAGTGCAGTTGCCGTGGCACCAATCTGGCAAGGAAAGGGGCGGACGGAGACTGCTCTATCGGGGCTGTCTGTCGAGCTCCTATGTTGTGTACAATCCTTAGAGGTGGATTTTAATGTAAAGGCTTGTAAAGTATTTCTTAGAAATGCTTCATACATAGCACACTCTGTCTTTGGAGCAACGATTGGACAAATTAATCTACGGCAATGCTTTCAGTAGTGACAGTAGACCTGTGACTTTACAACCCAAATGGATTTCTTCCACTGAGTGTTTTATGGCATTTGAGTTTTCCTCTGCTTTAAATAAAACTATGATTGCTGGATTTTAGATAGTCAATGCTTGTCCTATTTACTTTTTAAAAATGTGAATCAGGGATCTTTTTAATATAATATTTCTTAGTCCCCTTAAGTATTAAAAAAAGATGTTAGAAATATTTCAAGTAATCAAAATTAGTATTTATAAGTGAAGCACATACTCTCACACACACTCAATTATGGAGATGTGGTTTCTTTTTAAAGGTAGAGAAACAGGCAAACAAATTTCAGAAATTTACACACTATTCTTTCATTCCAAATCAGTGAATACGTAATTGTTTTGTGATGTGAATGAGCTGGAATGAGTACAGCAAGCCTCAGGCTTACGCTCTTCCCTCTCCGGCCATAGGAGAAGGGGTTCAGAAACTTCCACTTTTGCCAAATCATGGTTTATAATTTTATCCACAAGGATCAAAATACCCTAAAGGCATCAGATCCTGCCTGATCTTGGAAGCTAATCTGGGCCAGCCCTGATTAGCACTTGGATGGGAGACCGCCAATGAATAGCAAGTACTGTAGGCTATATTTCAGAGGAAAGAACTGGCAAAACCCTATAAAAGTCATGGGGTTGCCATAAGTCGACAGTCAGTTTGAAGGCACATACACAAATAGTTTTATTCACATTGATGACATAGCAAGCTGTGGTTCACTAAAAGTGGAAGCAAAAGCTTTAAAATTCCACCTCCAAGCCAAAAAAGAAGTGAAGGGAAGAAAAGTATGGGAGCCCAAGCCTTGCTATAGATAATTCTGGCTTGTTTATTCCAAGCTTAACTATGATTTTGTGACAAATAAATACAGGCATATTTTCAATAGGGAAGAGAAGATAAGTCCTTATCCACTAAATGTAGTTTTTAATATGCTTACATACTGAGGCTGGGGTGGGAGTCTGGAGAGGTATTCAGCAAGACTGCTGCAAAACACATGTTTTGCTAGTGCAAAGTATAACAAAATTCAAAATGCACATTACAGTGATACATTTAATAGGCCAACCAAAAGGCTTTTAAATCCAACATGCCTTTTGTTGACCTAATAAAGGTATTACTGTAACATGCATTTTTAGATTTTGTTATATTTTGCTGCTCACCCAACATAGAGACCCATGCATATGAATTTTTTTTTTATTTGCCACTGCAGATTCTCTAAAGATCTCCCATCTTATGGAAAATGATCTGAGGAAACACAGACTCACCCTCACACTTTCTCCTTATCTTTGAACTCAAAGTCTGGCTCTCCCAGAAGGCTTCATCTTTTTATCCCAAATGTTGCTAGAGCGCAGTTTAGCTACACTTCCCAGCTTCCCCCCTTTCCCACAATATCTTGGATGTCTTGCCTCTACACATTAATTGGAGATGACCCCAACAAGTGTAACCATTCCCTCATTCAAGGGGAAATCAACAGAAAAAGATGCACAAAACTGCATTTCCTGGAACTAGGGTAACCCATCATGACACTACATTTCTGTGGTGGTGGGACTACATGCTCCTATAAGGCAAGAAGGTATGGTGACAGTAGCAGTGCTGCTGGTAGGGTCTCCCATGTCAGACAGGCTTTTTCTGAGGAGCCAAACTAAAGGTGCAAAAGGAGGGGGGCACTGGTGGAGGATCTCTCAGAGACAATGGCAGTGGCACCTTAGTGCATGTTGCTTAATACTGTGCACAAGAAGCACTGGTTAAACCACTCTTGAAGCCTTCTACTTTGAAAACCCTGTGATGAAACAATCCAAAAGAAAACAAGAGATAGTACCAGAAGATGAGACTCTTAGGTTAGAAGGCACTCAACGAGTTACTGAGGAACAGCAGAGGACAAATATGAGTAGCACTGTGGCTAATGATGCAACTTGACTCAAGCTGAAATAACATTCAGCTGTGTTTTTTTTAAAAGAAATATTTTTATTAATGTTAAAATGTGAAATTCATTAACAGAAAAAAGAGAAATGCAAAACAACCAGGATACTGTCAACAAATAAGTTCAGTTAGTGTGACATAAATTGGACTATTTATCATGTCCTTTTAGACGTTGTGACATCAAGCCAGCTTCAGAAGATTAATCAGTCATGGTATGAAAGTCCACGAACAGAACATTCAGCCAAAATCTGAGATGAGACATAAGTGGTCTCTCTGTCTGTGATCTTGTGTTCACAAATTGTCATGCTTAGCGGAATCAGAATGCAGGAACCAAGACAGTATGATAGTGGAAAATTACTACAGCATTATTTTGGATTTCCCGAACAGATATTCGCCACAAACTTGAATTGTCTGAATTTTCCTCCAAACCATCCAACCTTTAAGGCAGGGGTAGGCAACCTAAGGCCCGGGGGCCAGATGCGGCCCCCCAAGGCCTTTGGATCGGCCCCAGGCCGGTCCTGCCGCCGCCGCTGCTGCTGCCCCTCTGCCACCGCCGCCCGCCATGATGATATTGATTATTGTTGTTATTACTTGTTCTTGGGGTTTTCTTGGCAAAATCTCCACAGGGGTTTTGCCATGGCTTTTCTGGGGCTGAGAGAGTGTGCATACATATATTTTTTTAATTTTTTAATTTTTTTAAAAATATTTATTTATTTATTTATTTATTTATATTTGGTGTTTCGCCCCCCCCCCCCAATTGTCTGAGGGACACCAACCCAGCCCCCGGCTCAAAAAGGTTGCCTATCCCTGCTTTAAGGATTCCCTTTCCAGCCCCCTCCCCCACTTTCCCAGTCCACGGTCCTGGCCTTTGAACCAGATCAAAAGATCCTTTGAAGATTCCTCCCTTCCCCATTATCATAACATTTGTCTCAGGAAGGATGATGTGGTCAGAGTTCTACCTCAGGAAATAAACAAGTCCATTACAGCATTATTAAACTTGTGGGAAACTTTATAAGCTTCTAGAGTACACCAAAATACCCTCAAACAATTTTAAATGACTGTTCCAGAGGTTTTAGTTTCTGAAGACTAAGAACAAGTGAATAATGACGATCCAACTGGACTTAGAATGGCTTTCAGCACATAAATAAATATATCAAGTTTCTCAGAAATGGTATATCCTTGAATTTAACCTGAGCTGAAGGTTCACCGAATGGTAGAATGAAACATCAGGGGAAGTTCCCCCTCTTTGGATACACTGAATACACTTGAGAGCTAACACAGTGGGACATCTTTAGTGCTAACTCACACATTGAGCAATTTCATTGATTAAAAGAGAACAGTGCATTTAGCACAACATTTTCAATATCAACTTGTAACTGAAACTGCACCAAATAGTGAAATATAGGGCCTTTGCAGACTGCCAGAAATAGTGCACATTAAATTGAGGCACTGCCCTGGCTCAGTGCCAGGGAGTCATGGGAACTGTAATTTATTGTGGCACCAGAGCTCTCTGACAGAGAAGGCTCAATGTCCCAGAAAAAAAAAATACAATTCCCATGACTCCCTAGCACTGAGCCAGGGCAGTGCCTCAATTTAATGTGCACTATTTCTGGCAGTCTGCAAAGGCCCATAATTAGCACCCCAAAGGCATCTGAAAGGATGGAACAGAGGGCAAAGAACAAGCATTCTGCAGGAGATAGCTTAAAATGGCTTGAATTTCTTAATAATGAGTCATCGGTCATGTGAATCATCCTGATGTGAAATTTCTGGCCAGGGTAATTTTTATCTTCATTTTTTAAAATTATTTTTTGAAGTTACTCTAAGTTCAGAAAAACACACACAATGCATCTTGCATTTTTAGCAAGAGTATCACTTTTAAATTTATACGTATTGGGCCAAATCAAGGGGAACTTGATAAGAATTGCCCTGAAAGGGAAACAATAAGGGAGAGCTCTTCTTAACAACATTGTTAGAAATAATGTACAGAAATAGTTTTTGTGGGTTTTTCGGGCTGTGTGGCCATGTTCTAAAAGAGTTTCTGTTCAGGAAATGTACAGGAAGCTTGCATGGATGAAATATTATATTATAGACAGATTTCAAATAAGAAATAGCCATGTTAGTGTCTTGCAGCATAAAAAGGAGGAAGGGAAGAGCAGGGGATAAAAAAGCATCCAAAGAATTGGGTTTATATCCACAAAAACTCATGCAAAAATAAAAACCAGTTTAGTCTTAAAGGTGCTTCTACATTCCTTACTCCCCTTCTTCCCTCTTCCTCCTTTTTTTACATTATAGACAAGAGTTCCTCTACTTCAGCACAGGACAAAACATTTTTAAAACAATGCAACAGTTTACTCCAAAGAAGGATAAAAATGAGGAAGTAAATATATGTTACTTCACCAGCAGATTTGCCCTTGGCATCATGCATAGTTAAAAGAACTGGCACTTGCCCAAGAGCAATGCCCTGCAGCAAGAAAACAATGTGATGCCAGAATAGTTTGCTGCTATGAATGTGAACACTGTAAAAGAGACTGAAAAACTGAAAAAGGGAATATTTCCTCCTCTTTGCTAAATGTGACCTGAGGGCAAACAAAAAGGAGACAGATTGGGAAAACTCTTATAGTCACCATCAACTCTACATACATGCAGGTATCACTTCTCTTTTCCAGAGTGAAGGAAACATTCTTTCCTTGAACAGGATCAAGATAAAGCTGACTGCAAAGGCATTTCTGGTCTTGAGTCTTATGCCAGCTGGAACATGTATATTGGATTTCACGGGGTTTAAAAGTGTTCTCTGGGTTCATTCTATATAGGTGCATGGGAAATACACACACACACACATTCAAGGTATAAATTTCTGTGAGATATACGTCCAGCATTATTTGTATGCCATTTATTTGATGACAGGTATTAAAATATATGTATCCTGTGCTTTAGAAACATTGTCTGTTTAGACATTTCTCCATTACAAAGGGGAGCTAAAGCCATTTAACTACTTTTTGCCAGTATACCTTTCTAATCCAACATATTTTAAATACATATTCTGTTTCACTAGAATTTTTAAAGAACAGACAACCTCTATATGATATGTTGTTGTTGTTGTTGTTGTTGTTGTTGTTGTGTGCCTTCAAATTTTCCCCCACTTATGGTGACCCTATCATGAGGTTTTCTTGGCAGGTTTCTTCAGGGGGGTTATCATTGCCATTGTCTGAGGCTGAGAGTGTGTGACTTGTTCAAGGTCACCCAGTGGATTTCTATGACTGAGCTGGGATTTCAACCCTGGTCTCTAGAGTCATAGTCCAATTTTTTATATATAAAAATATACACATCTTTATATGCTTACATGAGTGAATATATAAGATCATGTAGTGTTGGCTTAAGAGCAGGGGTAGGCAACCTTTCCCCTTTAAGGGCCGAGGGACTTCAGCTCCCAGAAGCCTCAGCCATGTTGGCCAATAGTCCCATGTTGGCCAATAGCTCCTGGGATTCTGGGAGCTGAAGTCCCTCGGCCCTTAAAGGGTAAAGGTTGCCTACCCCTGCTTAAGAGGATTAAAATTTGTACATGAGTAATGGTTACAGATATAATGTATTTCTGGATGTATATTGATTTTGGCATTTATCTCAATCAAAGTCAAGTCACTTTTTATGATGTTGGAGACCAAAATTAATTTTAGAGTTGTCAGCTTTTACAGTTGTCCCTCCCGATTCGCGAGTGATCCATTCCAAACCACCACCCCCGCAAATCGGAAAAATCGCAAATATCCAAACCCTACTGAATATAATGGCTGCACAACCCTGCCATGGGTGCACACAACATTTTGTCCCTCCTGGCTTCCTGTTCATGGAAATTCAGGACCGCGAACGTGAAGTCTGCGAACTAGGAGGGACGACTGTATTTTGTTTGTATAAGCAGGGTCCTTATCCAGCTACAGTTAAATCTCACTGATAGCAGCGGGAGAGATATGAAGCCCAACACTTTCTAGAATTAGAGGAACACTGAAACAGTCCTTCCTGCTTTGGCAACCTTTGGAGGTGTTTGGCGGTGCATCTTTTGTGATAATGGGAGTTATAGTACAGCACAGGGGTAGGCAACCTTTCCCCTTTAAGGGCCGAGGGACTTCAGCTCCCAGAAGCCTCAGCCATGTTGGCCAATAGTCCCATGTTGGCCAATAGCTCCTGGGATTCTGGGAGCTGAAGTCCCTCAGCCCTTAAAGGGGAAAGGTTGCCTACCCCTGGTACAGCATATTGGCAGGTGGGGGCACCAGGTCAGTGAAAAATGGGCTGTTAAAAATAAATTTGTTTCAATATGCTTAATTCTGCTGAATTTTCTAAACCTTTTTCTCTGAACCCAATAGAAATTAAAAGGGCTTAATATTGTATTCCAGGTAGGTATATCTTCCTGGACATAAATATGCAGTCAAGTGGTGACAAAGACTTGGAACGAGATGTGGTAATTCTGTGGAGACTGGTTAAAACATTCCAGCTCTTATCTGTTGGAAATTAACCCTCACGGAGCCTCAAGAAGCATATTGGCTTAGCAAACTTTTCAAATGGAACATGGAGGGTAATGGTAGGAAAGGAAAAGGTCAGAGCTGTCAGGATTCAAAACAAGCCACACTGCAGTAATGTAATGGACACACTATTGTTGTGCCTCCTTCCAAGGGCTACAGGCTCAATAAGAGTAAATAGGAGTGGGGGAAATGAGTTAACCAATAATCTTCAATTAGATTGGGGTTGGCAACTGCCAGGGTTCAGGGGGATGTATTGAGCCCACAGGGGAATATGTAGAACCACCCCTATTTCCCCCCTCAAATATTATTTTGCCCCCTAATGCCTACAGTGCTAACTAGAGGGCATGGGGAAAATACTGGATCTTGCATTCCCTTCCTGGGCCATTTTAGGCCTTGTTGTTAACTGCCATCAAGTTGACTTTGACATGTGATGACCCTATAAATGAGAGACCTCCAAGTCACCCTATCCTCAACAGCCCTGCTCAGGTTTTGCAAACTCAGGGCTGTAGTTTCCCTGATTGAGTCCATCCATCTGGAATGAGATCTTCCTCTTTTCCTACTGCCTACCTTACCAAGAATTATTGTCTTTTCTAGTGAGTCATGCCTTCCCATGATATGGCCACAGTATGGTAATTTCAATTTAGTCATCTTGTTTATAAGGAGAGTTCAGGCTCAATTTTCTCTTGGACCTATTTATTTGTCTTTTTGGCTGTCCATGTATAATAACCCTTCATGATTACTGGGACTAGACTAAAGGAAAAAATAACTAAGGATTTCTGAGCAAAAGGGAAGAGGTGGAAATAACCAATTTTTCAGGATACCCACAGGAGTTCTGTTAGCAAGCCAGAAGAGAGGTAAAAAGGGGTTAGAAAAAAGAGATAGTTAATCTCTTCAGGAGTATAGGGAAGGAAGCCAAGGAAAAAGACTGAAGAGCTGAGCTAGGTTTTTCACTACTTTTGTAAGGGATTGGCAGGCTAAGCATGGCAACCAGTAGACTGGTAGAATGACTTGTTTTATATCTTGGCTTAATAACATTGGGTAGTAAACCTGAACTACAAGGAAGGAGTGAGGGAAAACTCTGGACCTTAAGCCAGTTGAGTTTACTGAGTATACCCTCTTTTCTTAAATACACACCTATTTTTTGTAATGTTATTAAAGAGTTTTCAGTTTTAAAAAGCCTATACACTTCCTTTAGGAAGAAAGGGGAGGGGCTTTGGTCACACATCTCCATGACGAAGTATACCGGAAATCCTGTAGGTATATCTAGTTTCCTCAGTAAACTTTTAAGAAAAGGAAGTGGGTTTTAAGCCCTTACATCCTCAGGAACTTAAAGAAGGGCTTGGTGGCAGCACTACTGTTACTGCTGAACTGGGAAAAGGAGGCAAGTCGGTAAAGCCCAGTCACATACTGGGCCCCTTTTTGCCACAACATGGTATCCACAAACTCCTTCATTCCCACATTTCAAATTAATTGATTCTCTTCCAATCAGCTTTCATTACTGTCATTTGATATGTCATTACACTTGACATACAGAGATCTTTTTAAAACAAGATCTTTCCCAGAAGATGACTCCTGAATAATTTTCTCATTGGAAAAAGGCTAATTCTGGGTTTAAAATGTCACAGGGAGGGCCCAAAATGTGGCAAAATTGTCCCCCTGCCCCCAACTAGACTGTCAGTAATAAAATGATTCTAATAGACATGGGGTAGGGGAGTGTGGTGAAAGCCAGTGTAGTGTAGGGTTTTGAATGTTTGACTATGACTCTGGAGATCAGGTTTCAATTCCCTGCTTGGCCAAGGAAACCCACTGGACGACCTTGGGTTAGTTACACACTCTAAGCCCCAGAAAACTCTGTGATAGGCTCACCTTAGGAAACAATTTGAAGTTTAACAACAACAACAACAACAAACAGGGACTTAAGGAGCTGGGCACGTTCAGCGTGGAGAAGAGAAGGTTAAGAGGTGATATGATAGCCCTGCTTAAACTTTTGAAGGGATGTCATATTGAGGATAGAGCATGCTTGTTTTCTGCTGCTCCAGAGACTAGGGAGCTTATTGCACACCCGAAAGAGATGTCTTACCTCTTCCAGGTTCAATCCTTGATCTGGGATACACCCGGATGTTATCACACATAATTTGCCACTGATTCTGCCACGATGCCACTGGCTACATCCAGCCCGGGTCGAAGCCACGCTCAGCCAGCACTTTTTCGAAAACTGAAGTTTTCTGACTTAAAAAAATTGGCCAGCTGAGTGCTCCTTGGATCTGGGCTGGATGCACCTGGCAGCATCGCAGCAGAATCAGCAGCAAATTATGTGTGATAACATCCGGGTGTATCCCAGATCAAGGACTGAACCTGGAAGAAGTAAGACACCTCTTGGATGTGCGATACACTCCCAGGACACGGAATAATGGATGCAAACTACAGGAAAAGAGATTCTTCTTCAACATTAGGAAGAACTTCCTGAGCTGTTCAACAGTAGAACATGCTGCCTTGTAGAGTGGTGGAGTCTTCTTCTTTGGAGGTTTTTAAACAGAGGCTGCATGGCAATCTGTTGGGAGTGCTTTGATTGTGAGTTCCTGCATGGCAGTGGGGTTGGATTGGATGGCCCTTGGGGTCTCTTCCAATTCTATGATTCTCTGAGCCTGTGAACAACAACAACAACATTAATGTTGTAGGTCTAGAGGCCAATTTACTGCTCCTTGGACCTTCCAGGGGTTGCATGGGCTGTCAGAAAGCCCAAAGCAAAAGCCGAAACCAAAAACCTGAAAGTGGCCAGAAGACCATTCTAGTCTTGAAAAAAAAGAGGTTTTTTTAAAATATTAAATTGTGCAGTGGTACCACATAACCTATTTAAAAGCTGAACTCTTCCTGGAGGGGCAATTCATCCTTTTTTGGTCAGAAAAAAAGGTTGTTCAGGGAATCCTGACAAATCTAGAGCCATAAAAACAGCATTCAAGGGTCACACTTTGTCCACCTCTGCAGTAGTTGAAGCAATATTTTGGGGGGAAAGCAATAGAGGCCTTACAAATTGAACCAGTCAGAGGTGTCAGTCCCCATATGTCACCAAGTCATTCCTGGAAGATACATATCCTGTGGTTTAACAAAAGACAGAGCAACAAGGGAGTGGAATCCCCACATCACAATCTTAACCATGCTGCTGCAAGTCGCTGATGCATGAAACAGTGGTCATTCAAAATACAGTACTTTGGGGAGATAAATCTTTTTTCCCACACAACTGGGCTCACTGTTTCTGTGCACATCTTGGGGAAAATTGTTGCTGGCACAAGCAATTCTCTCTATATTGTAAGCCAGACTGACTGGTTGCACACACAATGTATGTTGAGGAGATCTAGACAAATATGATACTTGTGTCAGACAAGCTTTGATGCCTAAAGCAAACTTTCTCGCTGAAAATGCTGCAGCTGCTAATTTGGGAGTTTGGGGCAATTAATCTGCTTTACAGATTCCACTCTTTTTAAAGAAATAATTCAGCTTCAAAGATGACACCTTTTCTCTTCCATTTTACCATACACATCAGAGAACCTGAAAGACTGTGAGAAACATTAATTAATTAGCTCTCCTATATCTTTTGAGCTGAAAGTCAAGAATGATCTTCCTCAGCTTGGGCAGGGATCATTCAACTTTGAAGATTTCATTAGGAGCTGAACACAAGTGCAATCCTGACTTAAGCTCCCAATATTTCAAGAGTTTCCCCCAGGTAATAAATCTTCATCATCCCAGGCATGCACTGATGTGGACAAATAATGGCAGTAGTCCAACCATCCTTCAGCATAGCGTAAATATCCACATGCTGAGATACACTGCACCAGAACTACAGAACCGTCATGGAACAATAGGAGCATTGCACAACACATGTCAATGAACTGGAGCTGTCCTGAACACAGGCCAGCAAGTGCTCAAGGAAACAAGTAGGAAACGTTGATTGGTTGGTCCAGTCCACATCAATTATGGATTATCTGAGCAGTATGCAGGGAGAACCACAAGGGTTGTCGTTAGCCAGTCCAGAAGTCCAAGTATATGAGACAGCAAGGATAAACAGAGCTATCCAAAATGTAGTCAGTCCAGGATCAACACAAAAAAGGAACATGAGATAATATTGGCAACAACCAAATAAGACAGCTGTCAGCACTCAGGCTAGGAGAGAACTTTACAGTAGTCCCATCAAGACCACCAGTGCCTCATTAGTGCCTAATTAGTTTGCCATCTAGTATTTAACTCGCACTGGACACTGCAACTCTCCCTCCTGAGAGGGAGCCTATGCATCTGCAGTCTATGCCAACTCTTCAGACTCTTGGAGAGTGTCATCATCAAGAGTGTCATCATCAAGAGTTGCAGCTTCTGGCACTCTGCCCTTTCCTCCAGGGGATGAGTTATGACATCTTCATCTTCTTCATCTGAGTCCAAGGGTGAGTTATGACCGGTGCTGTTGTACAATGCAGAACTGCAATCTGCAATGTGGAGTGCATAAACTATGTGGTACCTTGCTGTATTTGCAACTCTGCTTCTACCACTAGCAGCCAAATATGTGTGTTGAACTGCAGCACACATTTACTCAGAACATTTGTCCACATGAACACATATTTTTATTTGTGTATTGTCTCAGTTGCCTTTTCAATAAATGTCCACAAGACATTCTGCAAACCCATAATTACCAGTAACTCTTTGTGGATTCAAAGCAATCAACTGGATTTCCACAGGCTTCTACGAACTCTGGAGCTGTCTGACCCCAGCACTATTCAGATAACCTCCCCACCCTACATATATGTCTGGCCCATGAGCTGGTTTCTGTACTATGCATTCCAAACATTCCTGACACTTATGACTGCAAAAGTAGCAAGATCTGTAAATGAGTTGGGTGAGTACCTAGCCATTATTTGCACACCAGTTTCCTTTTCCTGAGTAATTCTGGTATATATACCCAAGAAATGTGGGTCAGAACTCAGTGGGATGCCAACATTGTCATTGGACCTTATCACACGGGGCTCAATGCAGACAGAATCCAAACGAAATCCCGACCTAATACGTATTATTTTTCTGTGTGTCCACACAACGTCACACAGAACCCCGACAGAACCCCGACAGAATGCGGAAAGAACCGAGATCTTTTGAATTTTGGTTTCTTTAGGAATTGCAATTGTGCGACGGGAATCATTTCGCTTTTACCGTAGGTATGAAAACCCAATACGTATTGGGGAGCATTTCCCCGCCTGCGCTCCAAGGAGCTGGCTTTCCGAGGAGGACCTCCTCAGAGCGCGGACCCTGCGCGGGGCCTCACTCCAAGGAGGACCTCCTCAGAGAGCCGGCTTTCCGAGGAGGACAACCTCGGAGCGCCAACCCTGCGCGGGACCTCGCTCCAAGGAGGACCTCCTCAGAGAGCTTGCTTTCTGAGGAGGACCTCCTCGGAGTGCGGACCCTGCACGGGGCCTGCGCTCCAAGGAGGACATCCTCAGAGAGCCGGCTCTCCGGGGAGAACCTCCTCGGAGTGCCGACCCTGCGCGGGGCCTCGCTCCAAGGAGGACCTCCTCAGAGACCTGGCTCTCCGTGGAGGACCTCCTCGGAGCGCCGACCCTGCGCGGGGCCTCGCTCCAAGGAGGACCTCCTCAGAGAGCTGGCTTGGGAAGGGGTGACAGCTGCGGCAAGTGACAGCCGCGGCTGTATTGCGCATGTGCTAGAAGAGCATTTCTAGCACATGTGAGGGATTTTCTCACTTGTGTGTGAACGGCAAATACGGTTCCCGGGAGCGCTTTCCTTAAAAGCGCGATGAAGGTAATTGCATGTGATAGCCATTTGCGTATTGTGGGGTTTCGTCTGGTTTATTACTGGATTTATTCTTATTTCACTTTATTATCGCTTTGTGGGCCACGTGTGATAACGTTCATTGTCTTGGCACCTTTGATAACTTATGCAGCCCAAAACTGCTAGTGTTTTAATTCCGCTAGTTTGTATATCACAGGGGTCGGCAACCTACGGCCTGCGGGCCGTTTCCGGCCCAGGTCGGCGGACTTACCGGCCCAGGCGGAACCCTGCCGCCGTCGCCGCCGCCGCCGCCCGGTTCGGCCGCCGCCCAGCCGTGCGCAACGCGACCGCCATTTTGGACCCCAAAATGGCGGCCATAATGTGTTTGCGCATGGGGTTCAAAATGGCGGTCGCGGCACCGGGAGCGCGCGCGGTGCCTTGAGGAGGCCTGTCCCTGCCGAGGGAATACTCCCAAGGGGAGCCCTCGGTGGCGACGGGCTTCCAGGAGGCCCGTAGCCACTGAGGATCACCCTTGGGAGGCCTCCCTCGGTGGCTACGGGCTTCCAGGAGGCCTCCCTCGGTGGCTACGGGCTTCCAGGAGGCCCGTAGCCACCGAGGGAAGCCTCCTCGGGGCGACCCTCGGTGGCGACAGGCTTCCAGGAGGCCCGTCGCCACCGAGGATCCCCCTTGGGAGGCCTCCCTCGGTGGCTACGGGCCTCCTGGAAGCCCGTCGCCACTGAGGATCCCCCTTGGGAGGCCTCCCTCGGTGGCTACGGGCTTCCAGGAGGCCCGTAGCCACCGAGGGAAGCCTCCTCGGGGCGACCCTCGGTGGCGACAGGCTTCCAGGAGGCCCGTCGCCACCGAGGATCCCCCTTGGGAGGCCTCCCTCGGTGGCTACGGGCCTCCTGGAAGCCCGTCGCCACCGAGGATCCCCCTTGGGAGGCCTCCCTCGGTGGCTACGGGCTTCCAGGAGGCCCGTAGCCACCGAGGGAAGCCTCCTCGGGGCGACCCTCGGTGGCGACAGGCTTCCAGGAGGCCCGTCGCCACCGAGGATCCCCCTTGGGAGGCCTCCCTCGGTGGCTACGGGCCTCCTGGAAGCCCATCGCCACCGAGGATCCCCCTTGGGAGGCCTCCCTCGGTGGCTACGGGCTTCCAGGAGGCCCGTAGCCACCGAGGGAAGCCTCCTCGGGGCGACCCTCGGTGGCGACAGGCTTCCAGGAGGCCCGTCGCCACCGAGGATCCCCCTTGGGAGGCCTCCCTCGGTGGCTACGGGCCTCCTGGAAGCCTGTCGCCACCGAGGATCCCCCTTGGGAGGCCTCCCTCGGTGGCTACGGGCTTCCAGGAGGCCCGTAGCCACCGAGGGAAGCCTCCTCGGGGCGACCCTCGGTGGCGACAGGCTTCCAGGAGGCCCGTCGCCACCGAGGATCCCCCTTGGGAGGCCTCCCTCGGTGGCTACGGGCCTCCTGGAAGCCCGTCGCCACCGAGGATCCCCCTTGGGAGGCCTCCCTCGGTGGCTACGGGCTTCCAGGAGGCCCGTAGCCACCGAGGGAAGCCTCCTTGGGACGACCCTCGGTGGCGACAGGCTTCCAGGAGGCCCGTAGCCACCGAGGATCCCCCTTGGGAGGCCTCCCTCGGTGGCTATGGGCTTCCAGGAGGCCCGTAGCCATCGAGGGAATCCGGCCCCCACACCATTTCCCCCCCTCCCCCCCAGCAACAAAGGCCGCGGGGTGCGCGGGGGGGGTCGCGCACAGCGGTGGAGGGTGTGTGTGCGCGCGCGCGCGCGCGCGCCGCCATCCCCCCCCACCTTGGCCCAGCTGAGACCTGGGCTACGGGAGACCGGCCCAGGTCTCAAAAAGGTTGCCTGCCCCTGGTATATCACATTAACCTGCCTTGCACTGTGTGTCTTTATTATTTTAATTTTCTTATGATATCAGTGTTGTGTGTCTCTAGTTTACATGGTTCATGTTTCTCTTTTTTGTACACTGCCTTTGGATGTTTTAAAGTGAGTGGTATAGAAACAATACATGTACATCAATGAGTGATGACCTTTGGGCCAGGTGGAAAGAAGAGGACTTTTTATGTGCTTCTCTGGCCCATTCCATATTCCAGCACAATGGAGATCACCCACCAACTCACCCAACCTTCTGCACCATCAATGTACCCCGAGAGTACATTGGGGAGCACTAATGACAACAGTTCCCAGACAAGTCTGGGAGGAATGCATATCTGCATTCATGAAAAGGTGTGCTTTTCAAGGTATGGACTATTACTGGATGCAATTCCCCTGGCAACTGGAAGTATGGAGACTTGCTTACAAATAATCCCCATCTTAAAGTCACTTCAAGGCATCTTGAGTCCCTGCTGGTCCTTTACACAATTAATTTACCGTATCACAGGTGTCATTCTGTAATATATTAATTAATCTATGTAGAATGTTGAAAAGGTCCTACTCTTCCACCTTATGGTGCCATGGAGGGGATCTTGGGCTCTCAAAAACATGGCAGTAGAGTGCAAGCTCTGTCAGATTCTGCTAGCTGGTTAGGCTATGAATACAAACTTAGGAGTTTTTCCAAATCCTGTGCAGACACTGGATTTAAATTCCAGGAATATCCCACAAACGCGAATTTTCCCAAAAGTAAAAAGCGGCCAATTTTGTCCACTTTCTGTGGGGCTTACTGTTGGATTAATGCTCAATGCCCCCGATGTGTCTGAAAACGATCCTGCTTTTGTGGGATTTGTCCACTGTCTGTGTGGGTTAATTTTGGATTAATGCTCAATGCTTCTGAAAATGATCCCAGTTTTGCAGATTTAAACCCTGTTTCTGCACAGGATTTAGCTGATTCCCTTCTGTGTGATAAACTCCTTAGTTGCACACTGTATGTCTACCATCTGAGGAAGTAAGTACAAAGATGCTTACCACCAGAAAGGTAGCCACAAGTCGGCCAGAGCTGTAAACACAATCATGAGGAATAACTGTGATCTGCTGCATTGGAGGGACTATCCACACTAATGAAATTACAGACCTTCAAGTTATTCAAGCTATGAGATGGTTAATTTTTGGTGACTTCTGCCTCACATGCAAGCTGCTGAATTAATGAGTTACAGAACCTCAAATTAACATGTATTGTATATGTGAAACACAACCAATAAATACGGTTTTAATGATAAATGGAAAAGAAGGAAAATTTGTTAATTTCAAATGTACTGCTCTTTTTCTGTACCACAATCTCCACTGGCAAATGTTGGGCACTATCACCCTAAATTTGATTTCAGTGACACTGGTCTTCCATCTCTATCTTGCTTGCCAAACTATAGAATGTTTTACTTCCAAAATATGTATATGCATTTCACAATGTTGCAGTAGCAGGATGGTTGTAGAAACACTTGCCTGTTCAGGTAAACTCTTTTTTCTGTCAGTTGACCATTTCCATAATTTGGATCTTCGTAGGGTTCATTCTGCACCACTTCTACACCTTCTCCGCGATCACTCTGCTCATGGCTGTGCTTGCTGATCATATACAGCTGTCCAATTCTGTACTGCAATGCAAAAGAGAAGCAGATGAGTTACCTTTCTGCTAAAGCTTCCAAACCCAGGAAGAACTCACTATGGAGTTTATCATACGGGGAGTCCTGTGCAGAAACCCTGCTTTACAGTAGAAAAAAACTGCAAAAGCGAAAGCAATTTATTAACGGGATTCCCCTTTACACAATTAATGTGTGAAAAGTGAAAGCAATGTTAAAATAGGGTTAATCCGAATGGAAACTGCTTCTTTTTACTTTCAGAAAAACCCAAATTGAGGGGTTTCCGTTCGGATTAACCCCATTTTAACCTCCAGTTTAACAGCGATGTCGTCTGAAAAAACATCTGCTTTTGCGGGTTTTTTTCTACTTTAAACCCCTGTTTCCGCACGGGATTTCCCCCGTGTGATAAACTCCTATGATAGTAAGCAGCATAATTGGAAGTAATTGATAAAGAAAATTGCTAACACCACTGAGATTATGGTAAGTATTTATAATCATCTACTCATTTTGCCATGGCTACATTCCTTCCTGGTGGTGCGAACCCAGAAGGTGGTGCTAGGGGACTCCTGCTCGACCACCTGGTCATTGACCTGTGGGACCCCTAAGGGTTCTGTTTTATCTCCTATGCTATTTAACATATACATGAAACCACTGGGAGAGATCGTCCAGAGTTTTGGGGTACGGTGTCATCAATATGCCAATGACACTCAACTCTGCTACTCCTTTCCATCCCAATCCAAGGAGGCTATCTTGGTCTTTAAGTAGTGCCTGTCATCAGTAATGGATTGGATGAGGGCAAACAGAGGTACTCCTGATCAGTTGGAAGGCAGGTCAGGGAATAGGGATCCAACCTGTGTTAGATGGGGTCACACTCCACCTGAAGATGCAGGTTTAAAGCTTAAGGATACTCCTGGACTCAGCTTTGAACCTGGAGACCTAGGTCTCAGGAATGCTTTTGCACTTTTAAAATTTGTGCGCCAACTGCGCCTGTTCCTTGAGATGCCAGATCTGGCCTCAGTTATACATGCCTTGGTTATTGTAATGTGCTCTACTTGGGGCTGCCTTTGAAGAGTGTCTGGAAACTTCAGCTGGTCCAAAGAGCTGTAGCCAGGCTGTTAACAGGGGCAGGTTACAGAGATCACACAATGGCTCTGTTGAAACAGCTTCACTGGCAGCCAGTTTGTTTCTGGGCACAATTCAAAGTGCTAGTGATAACCTTTAAAGCCCTATATGGCTCAGGTCCAGGCTATTTGGCAGACCGTATCTCCCTCTCTGAACCAGCCAAAGCTCCGAGATCCCCATCAACATCACAAGTGAGGACACGAGAGAGGACTTTTTCCATGGCTGCCCCTAGACTCTGGAACTCCTTGCCAAGGGAAACCAGAATGGCCCTTTCCTTGATGGCCTTCCACTGACAAGCAAAAACCTTCCTTTTCAGACAGGCGTTCAAGACAGAAAACTTTTAATGAACGGCCTGGGATACCATATTATTTTAAATGAATTTTAAACATTTTTATATATATTTTATTTTATTGTTGTAGTTTAATTCTGTTTTTATGTATTTTTGTATGTTTTTAATTGTATTGTTTTTGTTTATTTAAATGTTGTAAGCTGCCCTGAGTCCCAGTCCTGGGAGAAGGGCAGGATATAAATAAATATAATAACAATACTCAGAGTTGCAATATTATAAAGTGTTTTCAGACACTTTAAATTGTTCACCATGAAGCAGTGCCACAAACATAGGGGAAATCAGATTTGATGTACCACAGGCACAGGCGCAGCCTCTGAAATTTGACAGTAATTCACAAGTACAGTGGGCTAAAATGTGCCACCATGATCATACAAATTGTTTATAGATGTACCCAGCTGCATCTCTGTATAAGCCAGATTTGACAATTATTTCTACGTGCAGCTGTGTCCCTCTGGCCCATACTCCATAGGCTACTCTACAATATCAACCAGCCAAGGATATTTCTTGATTATTTGAGAATGTTAAGAGTTTAAATGGATAGATCCCAGAAGTTAGCATTGCAACCTATATAACACGTATTTCACTTTTAAGGGAAATAATTAAATGACTAAATTATTATAAAAGTATCTTGAAAGGACACTGAAATGCCTCTGACTGTTTTTGTAAATAGTGGTTCAGGTCCCTCAAAATATTCATAATCAGAATGGTTACAGCAATTGAACTATTTTTAATGATATAAAGCCCAACCATACTTTAAAAGAGGACCCTAGTTGTAAACTGCCCACCTGAAGATTATATAAGTGCAGAAAGTCAGTATTTACCTATTTTCAGAACAGGCTGTCATTTCAATTTTAGTGGGGGTTTTATAGGACTGTGAGAATTTCAAAAGAAAACCAGCCTGTGAATTATAGATTATAGCAAAGTCTTTGATTGTATAGATCATGAAAAACTATGGATTGTTTTTAAAGAAATGGGTGTACCACAACATTTGATTATCCTAATGCATAACCTGTACCCAGGACAAAAGGATGTTGTCAGGACAGAATACAGAGAAACAGAATGATTTCCAAGTGGCAAGGGAGCAAGGCAAGGTAGCATTTATTACCCTATTTGTTTAACTTGTATGCTGAGTGTATCATATGTAAAACTGGATTAGACCCAGAGGAAAAAAGTATGAAAATTGGACGAAGGAACATCAACAATTTAAGATATGCAGATGACATCATGACACAAGCAGGGCTGTTGATGATAGGGTGACTTGGAGGTTTCTCATGCATAGCGCCGCATTAAGTTAAAATTGACTTGATGGCAGTTAACAAGACTGGAAGAAGTAACTGAAATTAAACATCAAACGGGTATTTCTGCAGCTTAAATGTTCTTTTAATTGCTCCTTTCCTGTAATTCTAAAAATAAATGAAATTTAAAAAATCAAGTCTCTTTGTATTTATCATGTATAGTCCAGTGTGAAAGAAGCTTTTTAGGGGGGGAAAACTCCATAACTTAAAACAACAACACCTTAACAAATGCTAGAAGCTGTAGATCAAGTTTATATCACACTTAATGTTTGGAACACACATTTCTGAAGTATTTACAACTGAGATGACGTAATTACAAATAACAAAGAGCCTGCGACACAGTCCTTGTGCTCAAAGGTGCTACCTTCAAGAAGCTGACACTTATACAGCAGCATTAGCCCTGTAAACTGTTAGATTATTATTATAAATTCTGCCTACCAAGATCACAGAGGATTTTATTATATCATTAATGTAATCATCATAGGCAATTTGTCACAGCAGAATACTTAAGAGCTTGTGAATCCTTTCACCTTTGGAGATGTTTTTCTCTGCTAAATTGCACGACAGAAGATTGATCCTAGTACTGAGCCTCAACCTCTATGGAAGCCAAGAACAATTCCGTGACTGACTGCCAAACAGATTTTGTTAGTATATTACACAAAACAGAGCTGGTATGGAATTTTTTTCAAATTCTGGGAAAATGAAGACAGGCAGAAAGATTATAAGTTTGCCTTACTAACAAACCCTCAACAGAAGGTTTCCAAATGCAAGCTGCTCTAGCTGGAATATGATATATGAAAATGTTCATCAAAGGAGAAAGCCAGATAGAAATGAAAAAAGACAGTTTTTTGGGACATGAATATTAATTCCCCAAATGTCCTAATTCAACATTAGCACCTTTCAAATGCCACAGGATATAAATAAGGGGTGAACAAAGCACATTCCATGTACCATACATGGCTGCAAAGGCCAGAGTAGCCATTGTGAGGTCAGAATTCAAACATGTACATCCTGGACTTGGTTTTGTTTGTTAGATGCGTTGCAAGTGTTTCATCTATCTGGTCATCTGTGTTCAGCCTGTTATGAGAGTGATGCACTCTCCCCCAAAACCAGGTTCATCATGGGCAGTGGAGTGGTCTTAGATCTATCCATATTTCTAAGGCACAGGTGGCCTCACTCACTACAGTTTAGGATGATATGAGAATTATGACTCTTCTTGGACAGACAAAGATATATAATTATTATTCATGTGCTTATGTTCATTCCCTTGTATTGTTCCAATGTGTTATATACAGGATTCTCTTTGAAAACATCTAGAAACTCTACTTAATCCAGCATAAGGTAACTAGACAGCTATCTGGGACTGGACAATATAATCACAGAGTTGGAAGAGATCATTCAGTCCAATCCCCTACCATGCAGGGATACACAATCAAAGCACTCCCAACTGATTGCAATCCAGCCTGTTTGAAAACCTCCAAAGAAGGAAACTCCACCACTCTCTCAGGCAGTTATTCAGAAAGCTCTTCCCAATGTTTAGGTGGAATAGCTTATCCTATAGTTTGAACCCATTGCTTGATGTCCTGGTCTCTAGAGCAGCAGAAAATAAGCTTGCTACATCCTCAATATGACATATGTTCAAATGTTTAAACATGGCTATCATGTCACCCCTTAACCTTCTCTTCTCCAGGCTAAACATACCCAGCTCCTTAAGCCAGTCCTCATAGATCTTTTACCATTTTACCTTTCTAGATCTTTTACCATTTTGGTCACCTGCCTCTTGCTATGTTCCAGCTTGTCAATATTCCTCTTGAATCATGTCACCCTGAAGTGGACGCAGTAGTCCAGAGGAGGTGTGATTAAAGCAAAATAGAGTGGTACTATTACTTTCCTTGATCTAGACACTATGCTCTATTGATGCAACCTAGAACTGCATTGTGTTTTTGTTTAGCTACCACATCACACTGTCATATTAATGTCAGAACTATGAATTAGGCATAGAAATGGACTAGCAGGTAGTGCAGATTGCAAAGTACTGGCATTAATATGATTGTGCTGGGACTGCAATTTCTAAAGTCATAAATTGCCCTAGAAACCTGGGTTATCCAGCAGTCTAAAAGAAAAATGAACTAACTATATTGTAGGATAGTCTGGTCTTCATATTGGCAGCCAGTGCAGTTCGTTTAGAACTTGTGTCATGGAGTTCCTCTAAGTAAGCTAGCTGCTGCCTACTTCCATGTCACCTTCAAGGGCAGCTTCAAATACCATGCATTCCAATAACTCAGAAATGTGAGGGAGGAGAATTAATTAATTTGTTAATTGGGAAATTCATTAGATTTTCTGCTTACATTTAGGGCAGTTTTTCTCAACCTGAGAGTTTCTTGCCATGTTGGATCCCCACTATCCCTAGGCAACAATGGTAGTCTTCTAGTCCATCTGGAGATGAGGGGAATCAAGGTAGGAGAGGCAACTTTAAAACGACTAAAAGAGCTTTTTTGAAGGAGCTGATAACAAAATGTGCCCCTAGGGTTAAATGATGAAAGCCACCATGATCTATGTAAATCTCATGGTCTGTTCTAAATTAACATTTTAAGTAACAAGTTAGTTTAAGAAATTTAATTTTCAAACATAACATCTTAAAATCTGCAATTGCCTAAAAGGGAAGTTAGTGTATGGACTACTATAGTCATAATATTACTCTCCAGGAACTGTTGCTGGTGAGCCAAACAAAGCTGGCCCTGGGCACTCTGAACCATGGATTCCACTTAAAACTGGAGTGAGAGGAACAGATCCAGGAGTACTCACAGATTACACACCTGCTTCCTCAAGGGAATGCAGCTCCATCCAGGGCAAGTCACCCACCAAATTCTTAGATCCAATTGGGAACCACCATTCCATCTTGTCAGCATTCATCTTAAGAATAAGATCTTCTTATTGGATCTCTAGTCTATTTCTACATCTAAGCATCAATTCAACAACACTTTATTCTGATAATAAGGAGAAATAAGAGTGAGGTGTCATAACATAATGATTTCACCCAACTCAGAACACTAGATAGCCTCCTTCAGCGGTTTCATTAGATATTAAGCAACATGAAGGATAGAATGGAACTCTGTAGCACTCAAAATCTAATTGACTTACCAGAACAGCTACTTAACAAAAATTCCCTAATGCCACCCTCCCTTCCCAGATTCCATGTTGGGAATACTTAGAAACAGAATTGAAAATAATAATGCCAATATCATAGAGCCAGCATGACTCTTCTATTTTATATTTTATCTGGGTAATGTTTTACAATTTTATTGCATAAAGTTATAGCTTTATTATTCCTTCCTTCCTTCCTCCTGTGTCTGTGTAACACAAATATTTTAGAGTGTGTGCTGTTGGCAGGCCCCATTGTTTTTGGCTGTTTTATTTGTAAAGCATTCTAAACATCGAAGGTGTTATATAAATAAATAAATGGTGATTAAAAATATAGATGATCCTATAAATAAACAGACCTGATACTACCCTATCATGATTTAAATGTGTCATGGTCATAAGTGATTTTCACTCATTGTTTATCCTTTGAGTCTTATTTGACACTACAAAACATTCCTAATTTAAAACACCTTTTTATTTAGCACCTCCTTTCTGTATTTTGCAAAGGTGACAGACTGTAGTGAATGTTACTGTTCACCTTGGTATGTGGTATGTGTACTTTATTCATGTTGCACTGCTGTGCGGTGGTGGATGCAAGCTGCCTTTGAAATTCAGGGTTGCTTAACTCTGTATTCTCAAATGTGCCACAGATTCCTCAGAAATTAAATTCCTCAGAAATTAAGATTTTAAAAAGGCGGGGAGCTGAAAGCATTCTGTGATTCTGTTGTTTACTTTGTTATTCAAATTTCCAAGCTCAGTGTTCTTAATAAAACTTTATGGTCTTTTATGTCGTTATTTTGTAATGTTTCTAATTTTCTGAATTGTTACTATATTTTGAAAATAACCAAAAATTAAAAGTATGTTTGACTATGTGACTGTTTGTGTATTTTCTGTGTTCTCTCTCTCTCTCTCTTTCTCTTTCAAATACAGGGGGAAATTGCTATTGGAACATCAATATTAAACATATTTTTATACGTTACACACCAGTGTAACACTGGGCATTGTGCCATGATTTTAAGGAAAGTTCTTGCCAATGAAGTACAGTCTACAAAAACATGATGGAAAACAGAAATAGAATGGGAGATGCACATTAGCTCTGTGCACAATGTATTGAGGTTTTCCTATTGCCCTGTTCTGTGACTGTATGCGAGTTCAATACTAGCCAGGGCTCGGGCTAGACCCAGGCCTGCATCCTTCCGACGTCGCTAAAATGAGTACCCAACTGTTGGGGGGCAATGAGCTTACAGTTGTAAACCGCTTAGACATCCCATAGCACGATATGAAGCGGTATATAAATGAAGCTGCTTTGCTTTGCTTTGCTATGTGCCTAACAGGGCTTGAGAGTTCATTGAACAAATGACCAGTGTAGGAGAGCAACAGGAGGAATTAGAAGACATATCTGAGGTAGCTGTGTTTGTTGGGCATACAGCAAAGTACAAAAACATCCAAAATTCACAAAACAGCAATACCCTTATGGGGTCAACCAAGTCAGAGTCAGTCCTGGACTGGTTTACAGACACTACAAGGGTAAAAGGGAGTAATCAGTAAATTGGAAAGCATTTTGTAATACAAAGCAGGGTGCATGCCAAGGGGCAAAGAAGTCAAGGAATCCCAATAACAGGCAGGAATGCTAGAAGCTGGGATCAAGGCAGGCAAAGGCAAACACTGAAACTTAGCAACTGCTGGTTAGAAATGAACTGTTTTATATTGCTATTGCATGTGGCTGCCTCTACAGCCAGCTTCACTGAATGTGGCTACATGATTAATGCATCTTTCCTTGACAAAATCAGGTGATTTGCCACAGGAGAACTTTATCATTGTGAACTAGGGTATGACACCTTATTGATAACTGCCTTTGAATCAATCCTGGCTCATGGCGACCCTGTGGATGAGACATCTCCAAGATTCCCAGTCTTCCACTGCTCTGCTTAGGTCCTGTAAATTCATGTCCATGACCTCCTTAATAGACTAGCATGTGGTCTTCCTCTCTTTCTACATCCCTCCACCTTTCTTAGCATTATGGTCTTTTCTGAGTCATGTCTTCTCATGACATGGCCAAAGTACGACAACCTCAACGTTATCATCTTGGCTTCCAGAGAGATTTCAGGGTTGATCTGTTCTAGGATCCATTTGTTTGTCTTTTTGGTTGTCCATGGTATCCTCAGCACTCTTCCCCAGCACCACATTTCAAATGAATTTATTTTCCTCTTATTGTTATCCTCACTATCCAGCTCTCGCATCAGTACATGGTAATAGGGAAAACAATGCCTGTATGATTCTAATTTTCATGCTCAGTTGTATATCTTTACATTTTAGGGTCTTTTCTAGTTCTTGCATAGCTGCCATCCCCATTCTTAGCCTTCTTCTAATCTCTTGACTGTAGTCTCCATAGTGATCAATGTTTGACCCAAGATACAGGAACTCTTTTACTATTTTGATTTCCTCACTGTCTAGGTTGAAATTTGTGTAGATCTTCTGTGGTCATTATTCTTATTTTCTTTATGGTCAGTAGTAAGCCTGCCTTTGCACTTTCTTCTTTGACCTTTCTTAGTAGTTGTTCCAGGTCTGCAATGTTTTCTGTTAGTAGTATGCATATCTTAGATTGTTGATATTCCTTCCTCCTATCTTCATTCCTCCTTCTTCTGTGTCCAAGTCTGTTGTTTGTATGATATTTTCTGCATACATGTTGAACAGATAGGGTGAAAGGATGCAGCCTTGCCTGACCCCTTTGCCAATTGGGAACAATTCTGCTTCTCCATATTCTCTTCTAACAGCAGCCTCTTGTCCTAAGTCAAATTTCTCATCAGGGCTATCAGTTGTGGTGGCACTCCCATGTCTTTAAAGATGTTCCATAGCTTTTCATGATCTATGCTGTCAAAGGCTTTGCTATAGTCTATAAAGCACATTCTGATTTTTTTTTTAATTCCTTGGCGAGCTCCATTAGCCATCATATGTTTGCAATGTGGTCCCTAGTGCCTCTTCCTTTTCTGAACCCCATTTGCACTTGTGGGATTTCTCTCTCCATGTATGGTTAGAGTCTGTGTTGCATAATTTTGAGCATAATTTTGTTTTCATGGGAAATTAATTCTATGGTCCTATTGCTGCAGTCTTTTGTATCTCCTTTTTTGTGAAAGGGGATGTATATTGATCATTTCCAATCTGCTGGCCACAGTTTTGTTTTCTATATCTGTTGAGATATTGGTAGCCCTAGAGTGTGGATTGCAGCAGTTGGATTGGAATATCAGCTTTTCCTGGTGATTTATTCTTCCCAAGTTCTTTTATTGCAGTCTCCACCTAGCTTTTAGAATTTAGGACTCATCTTCATATGGTTCTTCTTTCTATGTGTTTTTCATTTTCTCATCTCTTTTATATAACTCTTCTGTGTAGTGCCTCCAACATCTTTTTATTTCTTCCTGGTCTTGAATTATATTATTTTTATTGTTACAGAGCATCCCATGCCTTGGTTTGAACTTCCCTCTGATTTCTCAGATTTTGTGAAAGATGTCTCTCATTCTTTCTTTTTTGTTGTTGCCTTCTATTTCCCTACACTGATCATTCTAGTAGTTGTCTTTACCTTTTCACACTCGCCGTTGTATAGTTACATTCATGGTTCTGATTTTGCTCCTTTCTTCCTTTTGTTTTGCTTCTCTTCTTTCCTTTACTGCTTGAAGCACTTTATCTGTCATCCATTTTTCTTCTCTTTCTTTGTAGCTACTGAAAGTGTGTATTTGCATTTTTTTTCTTTATTGTGTCCCTAGCTTCCAACCATAGCTCTTCTGGTTCCCAGTTGATTATGCTTAAAAGTGCAAATCTGTTTCTTATATTGTCAGTAAATTCTGCTGAGATGTTGTTCAGATCATATTTTGGTGTAATGATTGGTTGTGGTTTCTTCTGAAGCGAGCTGGACAACGACTAGAGTGCGATTGGTTGTGTTTTCTTCTGAAGCGAGCTGGACAACGACTAGAGTGCGAATGGCGAAGGACTCGTCTCTCATCCGACAGAACTCACCTTAGGAAACATCTTGATTCCTACAGGGAGGCGTTGCATTCAGCACGGAAATCTTTCTGTTCTGCATGCATTGCGTCTGCAGAGTCCCGGCTGGCAGAGCTGTTTAGGGGGGTGGGGGAGTTGACAAAGGTTTCCCCTGTGCCGAACCCCCTACTTAACCCAACGACAGCCTGCTGTGAGGCTTTTAATATCCACTTTGCAGATAAAATCTCTCAAATAAGAGCCGACTTGGACGCCATTGTTTCAGCAGAATCCGTAGACGAGGCATCCAGGAACTCCGTTGATGGCATTTTACTGGATCAACTACAATCTGTGAGTACCGATGACGTGGACAAGCTTCTTGGAAGTGTGAGAAAGACAACTTTCCCCCTCGATCCTTGTCCATCCTGGCTGGTTGTCCGGGGGGGGACGCGTTGAGGGTGTTCCTTCGGGACACAAGCAACGCGTCATTCAGGGAAGGTAATGTACCATCTTGTTTAAAGGAGGCGGCGGTTAGGCCACTCCTGAAAAAGCCTTCCCTGGATCCCCTGGATAGAAACAACTATAGACCAGTCTCCTTGCTCCCGTTTTTGAGCAAGGTGATCGAGAGGGCAGTTGCTTCCCAACTCCAAGCTGTCTTGGATGAAACTGATTATCTTGATCCATTTCAAACCGGCTTCAGGACAGGATATGGAGTTGAGACTGCCATGGTTGCTCTGACCGATGACCTCCGCCTGAGTATTGACAGGGGTAGTGTGACCTTGTTGGTGCTCTTGGATCTATCAGTGGCCTTTGACACCATAGATCATGCCATACTCTTAGATCGCCTGAGAGAGTTAGGAATCGGAGGCACTGCTTTGCAGTGGTTCCGTTCCTTCCTCTCGGGCAGATCTCAGAGGGTGAGGCTCGGGGACAGTTGCTCATCCAAAATTGAGCTTAATTGTGGCGTCCCTCAGGGCGCCATCCTGTCCCTGATGTTGTTTAATATCTATATGAAGCCGATGGGGGAGATCATTCAGAGGCATGGAGCGCGGTGTCTTCAGTACGCTGATGACACCCAGATATATCTCTCCATGATCAGATCATCGTCTCAGACTTCAGATGACGTCTCTCCTCTTAATGACTGTCTCAGAGCGGTAATGGGTTGGATGAGGAAAAACAGATTGAAGTTGAATCCCGACAAAACGGAGGTACTCACAGTTACAGGCCCGAAACCAGATCTGGGAATACAGTCTCCAGTCCTGGATGGAGTCACACTCTCCTCTAAGGACTGTGTTCTCAGTCTGGGGGTACCCCTTGATTCGGCGCTTCACATGACTAGTCAGGTGAATGCGGTGGTCAGGAGTGCCTGTTATCAGCTTCGGCTGATACGCCAACTGCGCCCTTATCTGGATGTGAGGGATCTGGAAGCTGTGGTACATGCCCTGGTAACCTCACGTCTGGATTACTGCAACGCGCTCTACATGGAGCTACCTTGTGCCTAACCCGGAAACTTCAATTGGTACAGAATATGGCAGCCAGGCTGATCACAGGAACATCTAGGAGGGAGCACATAACACCTGTGCTGAAATCCCTCCACTGGCTGCCGATTAGTTTCCGGGCACAGTACAAGGTGTTGGTTTTAACCTTTAAAGCCCTACATGGCTTGGGTCCATCTTATCTTAGGGACCGCCTTTTCCCATATGATCCCCCCCGCGCCCTCTGGTCCTCTGGGAGGAATCTGCTACAGCCAATAAAAACTAGGCTGTCCCAGACCTCCCAGAGGGCCTTCTCTGCAATCGCTCCCAGAGTTTGGAATGGCCTGCCGGACGAGATCCGTCTTATTACCACCCTTGCTGCTTTTAAGAAAGCAATAAAGACGGATCTCTTTCGGCAGGCCTTCCCGGAATAATCGTCGATTTAGAGATGGGTCCCTGATTTGTTAAATCTGATTCCTCATGTTATTTTGTTGTTTAATTTATTTAATATTCTATTTTAATTGGTTTGATGTTTAATCCTGTTTTAAGGGATGGGAGGGTGGGACTATGGGTTGAGGGAATGTTTTAACTTTGTTCTATTTTAACATTGTTGTACCCCGCCCTGATTGCCGCGCAGAGGGGCGGGCTATAAATAAAAATTTGTTATTATTATTATTATTATTATTCAGCTTCACTCTTATTTTTCATATAGGTAGTTTGTAACCTGTGCCACAGTCAGGAATTTGTCCATGATAATGGAACTTCTCCATCTTTTGGTTCCTATTATATATTATTATATATTCCTATTATATAATCTATTTGGTTTTTGTGTTGGCCATCAGGTGATGCCCATGTATATAGTCTTCTCTCTAACTGTATGAAAAAAGTGTTTGCAATGAATAAATTGTTGGTCTCACAAAAATCTATGAGACACTCACCTGCTTTGTTTCTTATGCCTAATCTGAATCTTCCTGTTTTTGGTTCTTCTTTGCTTCCTATTTTGGCATTCCAGTCACCTAGTATCAGCTTGAGGTCCTATGTTGGTGTGTTGTCAATTTCTTCCTGGATTCCTTCACATAATCTCTCAGTTTCTTCTTTTGCCTCTGTGGTTGGTGCATATACTTGGATTATGGTGATATTTATCTGTTTCTTATTGATATGATTCAGTCTGACTTAGCATTGTATCCTTTGACTGTTTTTGCCACATCTTTCCTTAGTATGAAGGACACCCCGTTTCCTCTTGTTTTTGTTTCCTGAATAGAACAATATGTAGTTATCTGAGTCAAAATGACCCATTCCTGTCCATTTTAGCTTGCTCATTCCTAGTATTGCTATGTTTACACATTCCATTTCTTGTTTCATTATCTCTAGCTTTCCCTGGCTCATGCTTTTCACATTCCATTTCTTATAATATGTGTGGTGCTGCTTTGGATAGTGGTTGTGTTCTTGAATGTGTCTGTTACTTGCCTTCCCATCTTTTGAATTCTTCTATGTGTTTGGTTCATCTGTCTATTATGACTTTTTTGTTGTTCCTAGTAGCATAAAAAGAATTGTACTACACCTAAACCAGAGAGTCTTATGGTGATTCAGTGACTAACACATTTGGTTATGATATAAGTTTTTTGTGAGGTATAGCATACTTCAACAGATACATAAAGTGTTACCTCAATTAGCACATTATTACAAACATGCTTGGGTGGGTGGTTAGTTATAGAGGAAATTGAAATTCAAATAGTATGAACAGTAATAATGACCTCAATAGTAGTCATGAATGAAAGAGTACTTGGGTGATAATGCAAATATCTTCAAAGCAAAGCAGCTTCATATATATATATATATATATACCGCTTCATATCGCACTATGGGATGTCTAAGCGGTTTACAACTGTGAGCTGATTGCCCCCCAACAAGCTGGGTACTCATTTTAGCGACCTCGGAAGGATGCAGGCCTGAGTCGAGCCTCAGCCCTGGCTGGTATTGAACTCGCAACCTTGTGGTCTATGAGTGAGTGGCTGCAGTACAGGCATTTAACCACTGCGCCACCAGGGCTGATATTGATGAGGAGATCAACAGATGGAGTGTGGTGGGGGGAAATCCTTTGCCCTTCCCAAGCCACAGAAGATAAGAGCTGAACTTACTGATGAATTCTTGTTTGGGTGTTTCCCACTATAATGTATCTTTTAAGACAGGGGTAGGCAACCTAAGGCCTGGGGGCCGGATGCGGTCCCCCGAGGCCTTTGGACCGGCCCTAGGCCGGTCCTGCCGCTGCTGCCCCCCACTGCCGCCGCCGCCCGCCATGATGATATTGATTATTGTTGTTATTACTTGTTCTTGGAGTTTTCTTGGCAAAATCTCCACAGGGGTTTTGCCATGGCTTTTCTGGGGCTGAGAGAGTGTGCATGCATATTTTTTTAATTTTTTAAAAAATATTTTTATATTTATTTATTTATTTATTTATTTTGGGTGCTTCGGCCCCCCCAATTATCTGAGGGACAGCAACCCGGCCCCTGGCTCAAAAAGGTTGCCTACCCATTTTAAGGTTTTCTGGTCAGACATAGAGCATCATGAGAGACATAGAGCATTGTGAGAACCCCCAACTGTTTTCTGAATACTGCATTTTTTGATGTCAATTTTGGTCCATGTATTCTTTTGCACAGAAACTGTCAACAGAAACTACAGAATGTAGCAACATATTGTTGGCAAATGATGGAATATATTATATTGAATTCTTCATATTGTATGTGACCTTATATCATATAAGGTCATGCAACAGCTTTTCCAGAGGAGGCAAAGAGATGGTGTCAGAGTCTGGGTCTGTTTCAGTCTGGTCCTTGTGTCTGCATCTCTGTGTGAGGTCTTTCGTTGGTAGTGAGTAACATTTTAAAGATGTGTGGCTGTCCACAAGCAAGTACAGGCCTACTGCTCGGGCAATTAGAAGGAAGTGTAATTGTCTAGGATAAGCCTATAGAGCACAGTTAAGTCAGAGTAATTTTAACACAGAAGTACATGTAGAGTTCTATTGTTTTCTATTATGTGTTTGACAAGCAGTAGATTATTCCTGGGTGACCACTGTATTCTGAGAAATAACTGATGCAAATCCTTAAATTGTGGCTCTCTGACTAGTTTGGGCAGATTTGCCTCTAGACTGTATCTGTAGACAGTAGATTTTTTGGTATATTCTGAGTGTAAGCTGGAATTATATTGGGTACTACCCTTGTGCTAACTCTCAAAATAACCATTGATGCTATGGGCCTTCTGCTGATACAATTACATTGTTTGATGCAGGCAATGATGTCTCTGATGTAGTTGTACAGTAGTGTCTAGAAAATACATTTGTTGCATGGATGCCTGTTTTGACATTTTGAACCTGCTGTAAGGAGATAATGTAGGTGGAACTTTGAGAAGGCAATAAGGGAAATTTCCATCACAGTTTTTAAATGCCTTTTCTACTCTCCTAAGTTTTGTAATACTTACCATACAATCTAATGACTAAAAGTCAACACTATTCATACTGTTGTCTTTAAAAATGAAACGAAAAGTTAAAATGCACCCCACAATGTTTTTGTTGTTGTGTCCCTTCAAGTTGACTTATGATGACCCTAATCACGGGGTTTTCTCGGTAAGATTTGTTCAAAGGAAGTTTGCTATTGCCTTCCCTGAGGCTGAAAGTGTATGAGAGATTTGCCCATGGTTACCCAGTGGGTTTCCGTGGCTGAGGGGGGATTCAAACCCTGGTCTCCCAATAGCCCTAGCCCAGGGACCGGCAACCTATGGCCCCCGGGCCGATTCCGGCCCAGGTCGCCGGACTTACCAGCCCAGGCAGACTCCTGCCGCTGCGCGTTTTGCTGTCCGTGCGGCCATGGCCGCCATTTTTATTTCCAAAATGGCAGCCGCAACGCGTTTGCGCATGCGCAGTACTGCTGCGCATGCGCAAACGCGTTGTGGCCGCCATTTTGGAAATAAAAATGGTGGGCGTGACATGCGCCACCACAGCTGCCCCCACGTGCGCTGCAGTGGCGGCGCATGCGCGGGGGGTAGCGCGCGGCAGCGGAGGGTGCGCACATGCCGCCATTTCCCCCCCTCAGCCGAGCGGAGACCTGGACTTCGGGGACCGGCCCAGGTCTCCAAAAGGTTGCCTACCCCTGCCGTAGCCCAACATTCAAACCACTACACCACTCTGGCTCTGTGTTACATATACATAAGCACATATGTATGCAACATACAGTCCAACTATCCCAATTTGGCAGGGAATGTCTCAATTAATCCTTCTTGTCCCACTTATTCAGCTGCTTTTAAAATGTCCCAATTTCTCTCTCCTCCTCCCACTTTTCCCTTTTGTCCTCAGCTTACTTTTAACAGCATTAAAAGTGCAAAAGTAATCTGCACTCAACACAGCCGGGGCAGAAGAGTGGAGGGCATAGAATCTTGCCCTTCTCAGTAGGCTGAGATAAAAGCAAACTGTTGGAGACTCCCTTAGATTTTGTGTTCTTACTCATTAATCACTTTTGCCATCTTGATCACACTCTAATCTTGTTTGGCCACATGTGTCCCAGGGCATGTCTACACATGGTGAATAAAAGGGTCTCAATTAGTTTTCACAGCAAGCTGTCCAAGTGACACATGATCAGGGCCAGATCTAGGATTTTTCATTGCTTCATGGCTTTAATCCAGAGGGGAAAAGTGGGGATTTATCTCATTTTTAAATGAAAAATCCATGTATTAGCATGTGTGTCTGTGGACCATGCTCCACAGTGATGTAATGTGAGGCTGGAGGGGAGGAGTTCAGAAATATGGACATTTGCATACATGGGAGGGATGGAGAAAAAATACCTGGAACAGCCATCGCCATGTGCACACACAAGCTGCAATTTATCAGACCAGACCAGGGTGTGTTCAAAAGGGAGAACTGTGTGGAGAGTTCCCTCAAACCCACTTCAGTGTATCTAGTTCACTGCAGATCTGGATAACCTGAAGGTAAATTAGATTTTCCTGTCAATGCAGATGTACTCCCAGTTTTCTTCTGTGAAATGCTGAAGGGAATGATGCATGTATGCATATATTCCCACACACCCATACTCTAGAATAAGAAATTATTTTTAAAATGTTTGTTAATATTTATTTCTACTGTGAAGGATACCTATTTCACAAAGCAAAATAAAATAACAGATTATTTCATTTTATGTAGTCAAGCTTCTCTCAGCAAAGGCTCATATACACATTTCTCACAAACCACAGAGGAAGAGGTAGACCTGCTTCTTATGTTCTTCCAGAAATTCCCTGTCCACCAAACCTTACAATTTCCGTATACACACTTAATAATAAAGGAGGAAACACATAAGGTTCCCACGAGGCACATGCCTTTCTATGTAAGGCTGAGATTATTTTTGCCCCTGTCCCTCATAAATATATTAATCTTGACTTTAAAAGGAATAAAATTATATGTGCTCATTACTATTTGTGCAATATGGCTTTCTTGTGCATAGGAGTATTTCTCTAATCATCAGACTAGATAATCTTTAATCTAAATAACCCTGTTTCTACTGGATTAATTCTCCTGATTTATTTACAGTGCTTTCAGAACCTCCCAGCTCTGCTTTAGCTAGCTCAAACAGACTCATCCTTTAACTTCTTCCTCTTAAATAAAAAAGTGCTTCTATATTTTAAGCAGATTTAGAAGAAAATCTCCTACAGATGCCCGTGGGGGCTTCCCCCACCCAGCAAAAATGCCATATAGGACAACAGTCCTGCTTGGATCAGAACATTTAGGCAGTGTTAACCCTCCCCTTCCAGTGATCTTGCCAAGAATTGCCCTGGCCAAGGATTCAGTGGAGCAAGGATTCAATAGGTAGCAGTGATGCAGGCCTGAGGTACATCAGCAGGGATCGGAAGGAAAGGCTGACAGGTTGGATCGAGAGGCCCTGGCAGTTTTTCAGTCCCTGTACTAAACAGACAGAAGCTAGAACAGGTTTGAAATTCAGCTAGTGCTCAACAAGGCTGTGTGTGCCATCTCAGGATGGGGAGAGGAGAGAGAGAGAGAGACAGTTTGAAATTTGGTCACATACTGAAATCTCCTCACACGTACAACATGAATACGAACAAGGCAAGATGAGATTTTTAGGTCACTTTAAAATACATGTTCTCTACACATTGCAAGGGGGTAGCATTATTTATAGTTGGGATTAAATGAAATGCTACTCTCATTTTTGTTTTGAGAATTCAGTTAGGATTGCTAAACTAACCAGTTATTCCAAAGGTCCACTTTGCACAAGTCCTCTCCATTCCAGTATATGATCTAAGTTGAAGTGGTACAGATTGTTCAGGGGAGCATGGACCATAGTCTGCTGAAATGTAAACTAACCATTTAGTAATATTTTTTTTAATTAACCAGTTTTTTGACCTGTATGTTTGTGAAGAAAGACCAGAAAAGGTTGGTATCATGGGTTGTATAAGTCAGTAGGATGCCTTTATTTTATAAAATTAGCTGTATCATAACTTAGCAAAACTCATACCATGTTGTTCCTGTCCTTGGTGCCAGCATTACCATTAGGTAGGGAAATGCAGCTTCCACTAAATGAGCTAATAGCACATGAGGGTAAGAAGTTGTTATACTTTATTACGGTTGTATTTTTTCAGTTCCTGCTCCACAGAGACAAAACTAATGAGTCTTTTTTGTATTTGTTGTAACATAGATTTAGGGTGTGCATGGGGTGTATGAGGAAGGAATATCAATACTCTAAGATATGTAGATGACATCATGCTACTAGCAGAAAAGATCAAAGATTTGAAACAATTACTAAAAAAGTCAGAGAGGAAAGTGCTACGGCAGACTTGCTATTGAACATTAAGAAAACAAAAATAATAACCATTAAAGAGCTACAGGAATACATTATAGATTAAGAAGGAATAGAAATAGTTACAGATTTCCCATACCTTGGATCAGTCATTACAGTCAAGAAATCAGAAGGCTAGGATTGGGAAGGGCAGCTATGAAAGAACTAGATAAGATCTTAAAATGCAAAGATATTAAATTGAATACCAAAGTTAGGATGCCATCATATTTTCTATCATCATGTACAGATATGAGAGTTGGACAGTGAAGAAAGCTGATAGAAAGAAAATAAACTCATTGAAGATGTGGTGCTGGGGAAGAATGCTGAGAATACCATGCATGGCCAAAAAGACAAGCAAATGGGTTGTAAAAAAGATCAAGTCAGAACTCTCCATGGAAGCCAAGATGAATAAATTGAGGCTGCTTCACTTTGGCCACATCGTGGGAAGGCATGACTCACTAGGAAAGACAATAACTCTAGGAAAGGTGGAGGAAAGCAGAAAGAGAGATAGACAGACTCAGTCAAGGAGGCCATGGTCCTGATCTCAGCAGAGCAGTTAAAAACAGGGGGAATTGGAAGTGTCTCATTCACAGGGTCACCATGAATCAAGGCTGACTGGAGGGCAGTTAACAACAACATATATGGTGGAGGTGGGGAGGGGAAGGGAGAGGGGAAAAGGAAAGGGAAAGGGAAAGGGAAGCTCTCACTGTGTGAGTGGACATCCCTTCAGATAATATTGGCATACCCTCCAACATTTTACAGATGAAATTGGGACACGTGTGGCCAAGCAATATCAGTATGTGGTCAAGATGGTGAAAGTTATTAATGAGAAATAATACATAAGCTAGGAGAGGCTGCAGCAGTCTGATTTTGCCTGATCCTACTGGGAAGGGCAAGATTCTTCCCACTTCTTTCCCTCTTCCCTTGCTGAATTGAGTATAAGTTACTTTTGCACTTTGAACTCAGGTGCAAGTTCCCCCCCAGGGGGAAATGGAGGAGGAGGAGAAAGAAACTGGGATATTTTAAAAGCAGCTGAAAAAGTGGGACAACAGAAGAACAATTCAGACTATCCCTGCCTAATTGATACAGTTGGAAGGTGTGCATTGGAATTAACCCAAGTTTAAACCAACCATGTATAATTTAAGTACTCCATGTATATATACTACTGTATATGCAAAAGGAAGACTTTATTGTAGGTAAAAGTCTAGTAATATGCCTTGCAAACAGGGCATTTTGCAAATGCCATTACTCTTTTGAATATTTATTAATATATAGTATCAAATATATAGTATCCTACCAATGACACACACGGGTCATTTCCCCAAGTCTTACATTGCTGCTGGGGCATGGGGAAGGCTCACCAGCAGTTCTTGGGGAGTTCTCTCTACCACTAAGCCCTGCACTTCTGCTACTAGTGCATGTACAATAAGATAGGCCCCAAGTCACAGTGGAGACACTCTACTCCCTGCCCTTCTAGAAATGGCATGTAGAGCCCAAGTGCACACAGCCACCTGGCTCTCCCCATTCTCTTGTATCACACCTTTTTGGGGGGGATTTTTTGTGCATCTGTGTCACCAAAGGACAACATACCTATAAACACATTTGTACTGAGCCAGACAGCCCTGGCACTAGCTGGGAATGAGAAGAGATGGATATCCAGGCATTAAAACTACCTCACATTAAAAAAAACAGACTTCTCCTCCTTTACTACTACTTATCCTGAGTAACAGGGCCAGATTAAGACCAGATGAGGCCATAAACTATGGGGCCATACAGGTGGCCCCTAAGGGGCAGCTCTGTGCCGCCCCTGGGAGTGCCAGATCGGGGTTGCGGCAACCACACGCCACGCTGCCGATCCAGGTTTTTGCCACTCCAAAAAGAGTACACGCTGAGCCAACGGGGTGCCCTGATGCCACGTGCCATACAGTGGGGTGCGAGGTGTGACGGCGGCATCGGGGCAGTCGGGGCAGCCAGTGTGAAGTTGCCCTGCCCCAACTCCACCTCCAGGCCAGCCTTTTGGCCAGTCTGCACAGGCCCTATATTAGGTTCAGGAGACGACATAGCATTCTGTAACACATTCAGTTATTATAATTGTGTACATGTATGTTAGGTATGTGAGGCTCTAAACTGTAGGCTCTAAGCTCTTAGCTTTTTGTGCATAATGTTGGCATTGGATGGTGAGTATGTTTGTAGCATAACTTCTCCAACCCAACTTGAGCCTGAAAGCCTAGCAGCAATTTGAAAGAGGTGCTACTTTTCTACCTGTGTTGCTGGCACCTTTTAAAAGATATATGACACCTCTGAAGGAATATGCTTTCCCTACTGATCCCCAGAATTAAATTTGTGAGTGCCTGTGGCAACTGTATTTGTGGACCTCTGCTTTGACTAGGTATCACATTTGGTCTTTTCTGTTCAAGGGAAAAGTGAAACACCATCTGCTTTGAAAAGAACAAAAACTTCTTTTATATAACCTAAAAATCAAAAAGTAAGATTTACTTTGCATTAGCTTTCAACAAGCCAATTTTTACAATCTGTTGTTATGAATCGTGCTGCAGATAATCAATTTAAAATAATTATACTTAAAAACATGTTTGCTGAAACCCACTTATCCTCTAAGCAAATGACAAAATGCTGGTGAACAAGCAGCAAATAACAGTTGTGCAATGTCATTTCAAGGTCAGAAAGGGATCCTCTAATTTGAGGGGGAGGATAATTACACAAGAAAGAAAAATAACACAAATTGTTTTCACTGTATCTGTAAAGTTCATAGGATTTTTTGGGCAAATCTTCCCAAATCATTTGGATTTTCTTATTTGTGTGTATAGTACGGGTTATTCTATCCATTTCGAAGTGCCACTTTCACTACAGTGATACTTTTAATGAATCCATAACGTATCAGGGAAGCTGGCCTATTTGGATAATACTGAGGGTGAGAGAAGAGTGGGGTTGTGTCTACTGGCCCAGGCCTTCAACTTCTACATATTCACAATGCACTCACACACACCTTCCTATGGGCCTATCTATAATCAGGATGGGGGTCAGGAACATGGCTTGCAGGGTTCCCATTCTCAACACACACACAAACACACACACACCATTTGGTTCATTCTTGAGCCAGGGCAGGCTGACCCAGTATGCGGATAAATAATATGAGGAAGGCTGGTCTACCTTCTTCACCTTAGAACAGGGGAAGGCAACCTTTTAAAGACCTGGGCCGGTCTCCCGTAGCCCAGGTCTCGGCTGGACTGAGGGGGGGGAATGGTGATGTGCACGCGCACATGCGTGCGCCCTCCGCCACCGCGCGCCCCGCGCACGCCGCCGCTGCCGTAGCGCGTGCAGCAGCAGCAGCCACGCGCATGTCGTGGGTGCCATTTTGGAAATCAAAATGGCGGCCATGATGCGTTTGCGCATGCGCAAGAGTACTGCGCATGCGCAAACGTGTTGCGACCGCCATTTTGATTTCCAAAATGGCAGGTGCGGCGAGCGCGGCCGCAGAGTGGCAAAAACGCACCGTGGCGGTGCGCGGCGGTGGCAGCAACCTTCGGCCTGGGCCAGTAAGTCCAGGGACTGGGCCTTAACCAGCCCCCGGGCCATAGGTTGCCGGTCCCTGCCTTAGAACATTTCATTGCTAATAAAACTTGTGGTCTACTTTACTCAAATATGTCTTTCTCTTGAAGCAAACACACCTTTGCTTTTCTTAACTAGGAGTAGTTGAATGGTGTGTGTGCATGTGTGTATATGTGTTCCATATGCCTTGAAGTCATTTCTGACTTCTGGCACCTCGTCATAAGGTTTTCTTGGCAAGATTTGTTCAGAGGAGGTTTGCAATTGCCTTCCTCTGAGGCTGAGAGCATGTGATTTGCCCAAGGTCCCTCAGTGGGTTTCATGGCTGAGCTGGGAATCGAACCCAGAGTCTCTAGACTCATAGTCCAACACTCAAACCATTATGTCACACTGGTTCCTGTATGTGTATATATACATGTGTATATGTTATATGCAATTAAAAATGAATTTTAACTGCAGGAAAAGATTCCAACTAAACATTAGGAAGAACTTCCTGACAGTAAGAGCTGTTTGACAGAGACTGGTGGAGTCTCCTTCTTTGAAGGTTTTTAAACAGAGGCTGGATGGCCATCTATTGGGAGTGCTTTCATTGTATATTCCTGCATGGCAGGGGGCTGGACTGGATGGTCCTTGGGGTCTCTTCCAACTGTAGCATTCTATTATTCTACAGTAGTGTATGCAAGAGAGGCAGCATGGTATAGTGGCTTGAGCATTGGGTTATGATTCTGGAGACCAGGGTTCAAATCCCTGATCAGGCATGGAAACTCACTGCGAGATCTTGTGCAAGTCACATTCTCTCAACCTCAGAGGAAGGCAAAGACAATCCCCCCCCCCCCCCCGTACAACTCTTGCCAAGAAAACCCCATTATAGATTTGCCATAGGGTGGCCATGAGACAGAAACAACCAGAAGGCACACAACAACAAATGTGTAATCTCCCACCTTTTTCCCAGCCTGGGCCTCAAGGTGCCATTCAAGAGTTAAAAGAAACGTAGCTAAATATATACCAAATATATCAAATAAACTATCCGTAAAATTAAAACCAGTTTTAAACATTAAAAACAACAAATAAAAAAACACAGACAGACAGGATATAGCACAGTTCTGCAAGGCTCAGTCCCCTTGAAGAATCAGTAGAATCAGTATTCAAAGGCCTGCCAAAATAAAATAAAAAAAGTCTTAACCTGTCTGCAGAAAGATAGTAAAGAGGGTGACTGTCCAATCTTACTTGGAAAGGAGTTCCAGAGATTGAGAGGAGCTGCTGAGAAACCCCTCTCCCATGTTCCCACCAAAAGTATCTGTGAGGGTAGTGGGATGGAGAAAAGGCCCTCTGCAGAGCATCTCAAAACACAGACAGCCTTATATGGGATTCTCATATGAGAATATGGTCCTTCAGATAACCGGAACCTGAGCTATAGGGCTTTAAAAGTCTAAACCAGGACAGAAATGAACTGGCAGCCAGTGGAGCCACTGCAAGAAGGGAGTTTATCTCCCTTTAGCCAGTTCATACATACAGTTGTACAGTAGACCTAAATGAGTCTCACAACCATCACCACCACCAGCCACCTACTTTTTACCAAATTCTCTTTCTCCAGAACTCCTGATAATATACTCCTAAGTAGGGGTTTTCACTGACATTTGGGGACACACATACACATACAGTTTGAAAAGTAGTCTAGTTTGATTCCAGTTGTTTCAGATGCTGCCCAGTTTTACTTGGGTGCAAATCAAAACCCCACTTAGGAAAATCTGAAATATTACACTGCTCTATTGACTATTGCTGGGTATAAGCAACTATTATCACCATACTTTTGACAGCAAAAATTGATATCCTAAGGGGATGAAATCCATCAAAGTTTGCCATTGTTCAGATAACTGTTGCAAATTATCTCAGTCCAAGAATGGCTTTAGCTGTTGTACAGGTTGAGTCTCCCTTATCCAGAATTTCAAAATACAGTACTCCAAAATCCAAAATTGTCCATATGGATAGCTGAGATAGTGACACCTTTGCTTTCTGATGGTGCAGTGTATATAAACTTTGTTTCATTCACAAAATTATTAAAAATAGTGTGTTGTAAAATTACTTTCAGTCTGCGTGTATAAGGTGTATATGAAACATAAATGAATTTAATGTTTAGATCTGAACCTCATCTCCAGGTTATTTCATTATGTACAGTGGTCCCTTGGTATCTGTTAGGGTTTGGTTCCAGCCCCCAGCCCCCCCGTGGGGAACAAAATCAGTGGATGCTCAAATCCTATTAAATATAATGGCATAGTAAAATGGTGTCCCTTTTATAAAATGGCAAAATCAAGGTTTGCTGTTTGGAATTCATACATTTTTTTCAGTATTTTCAAACTGTGGATGCTTGAATTCATGGATAAAAAAAATCCGTAGATACAGAGGGCTGACTGTATATACAAATATTCCAAAATCCAATCATCATCTGAAATCCAAAGCATTTCTGATCTCAAGCATTTCGGATAAGGGAGACTCAACCTGTACCAGCCAAAGTTAAGTATTCCAACCAAAGGAAGTGAAAGGTACACCAAGTCCCAGAGCCCAACTGTGCTATCAGAGATGAAGATGAATCCAGGAGTTGGGTAGGATTCAACATCTCTTTCCTGGCCCGTACCTGGGAAGCCACTCTATCCAGGCAGTGATCCAGGACTTTCATGACTGTGCTAGATTTAGATTTGTATCTAACAGAGAAACAGAATACTTATGACACTTTGTCATCAGAATACTTATAAAACTTTATTCCATTTCTCTTCATGACTGCTCTCAGTGGCTTCATTTGGATGTTTAGGAACACTGGAGATAACATGGTACACTGAAGCATCCCGTAATACAAGTGACAAGTGCCCAAGAAACAATCTCTCTATGTCCTTCTCTGGAACAAACTCTACAGAATAGGGATGCTATACTGCTGAAGTACAGTTCCCCAGCTTTGGAACCACTGAGCTTGTCCAGAATGATACCATAATTGACGGTATCAAAAGCCAGTGAGAGACTGAGCAAGAGAGGAATGAATCTACTTCTCCCTCTCTTGATCAAGGTAATGCACCAAGATGACCAAATTCAAATTGGTCCCCAAACCAGTGGTATTGCTAGGGGTGTGCGCGGTGGCATTGCTAGGGGGCTGTTGGTGTGCGGACCGCACTGGGTGACACCCCAGAGAGGGATGTCACCTGGTGGAGGGAGCTGTCTTCTGAGTCCAGCGTGGTGGTTGCTGCTGTGTGCCAGACTGAGAAGGCCTGGTGTGTGTGTGTGTGTGTGTGTGTGCAGCAGCCTTCCAAGTACAGTGGGAGTCTGAAGGACAGTGGTGATGGGGTGTATATCCCAGGATTTTGGTACTACAAGAGATGCACTTTTTGAAGGATGCCAATAAGGAAAGAAACCCAAAGGGCAAGTGTGGTTTTGACTGCCAAATGGTAAACAATTCGTACTGCAGAGACCAGAAACTCTGGGACCAACCAGCCAAAGGCTGTAATTGGAAACCAGAAGTAGATTGACAAATGTGGTTCCTTGAATGCTGCTGCAGCAGCAGACTAAAAGGAACTGGTGGTTTCTGCAGGAAGGCTGCTATGTAGGGCTACTGTAGACGGGGTGGGGTGGGGCTACTGCCAAAATTCTTATATAATGTTCTAGAATGTTCTGAAAGATGGACTGCACAGGTGCAGGATAACCCATTTGTGTGAGTAACACAGACCATGAAGAAGAATACATATTTTCTAAAAGCACATGCAATTATACCACTACAATTATCTTAAGAACGTCAGCCACAGAGGGAAGGAATGGGAACACATGGCTGGACACATTACTGTACGCACTCCGGATACATCTTCAGGACATATCAAGTGACTCTGATCCCAGACAACAGGACTGCACATAGCACTAGGCAACTCTGCCACTGTAGCATCATCAGGCCCACTGTGGAAGCAAACAATTTTGATCCTCACAGTGCTGAACAAAAAAGTCACAATGAACCTCTGAAGGAGTCAGGTTTCCATTAAGTGAAGTAGTGATTTCCATATTGACCCCAGTATTTTATATCCCCCTCTATAATCCCCATCCTTGATACAGTGATACAGATATCATGTGAGGAAAATCTGAGAAAAAGTGGAAGTTACTTATTAACATCCAGGCTCTGATCCTGACAGTATGTCCAGACAATGCTGTAACTGTTGTTACTCTCACCTCTGTTTCTGCTGTAATTTAGCCTAGACACAGTCTACATGCCAGAGAAATTCAAATATGTCAAATTGCTGACACAGGCCTTGTACAATTTTTCCTGGAGGCTATCTGAATCTATACCTTACATGTCCTGACACAGACACATTGATGTGTGGCCATTCTCCTGATTCTTCCCTGCTAATGATTGTGGACAAAGTCCCTTTTTCCTACAGGCAATTATGCGTATGTGTAGAGGGGGTGATACATAAAAGGTAACTCAGATTTGTTTCTATTGCAGATGGATGTAATTCCTCCTCGCCTTGTTGCTTGTAACTGGGAACAGAATCTTGTTTTATCTTCATTTTTATGTTATAAATAAATTCAGATTAAAGAAAGGAACTGGCTGTGCTTTGCTTTGACAATGCTTTATGTGACATTTAACAATTTATGCAGCTGTTTCATCCCTGCTGTTTAAAGGTTACTTTTGCTAGCCGTGTGTTTCTCTGTGACACAAAGTGAATGCACGATTAGAAGTCACATTCCCATATGCTCAATTCAGTCTGACCATTGTGTGCATTTCACGGTTGATTCTGCTTAATACCAAGTAAGAGGTAAGCGTTTGGAGTGTCCATCCTGAGTTTTATGTCTATTGGCATCAACACAATAAGCCAAAACATAGATATTGAGACCAATTACTTATCCATCATCTGGACCAGGGGTCAGCAACCTATGGCCCGTGGCCCAGGTCCGGCCCCCAAGGCCTCTGGACCAGCCCCCGCCGACCCCTGCCGCCACCATTTTGGCGTGCGTCACAACCTCCATTTTGTTTTCCAAAATGGCAGCTGTGACTCATTTGCGCATGTGCAGTACTCCTGCGCATGCGCAAATGAGCCGTGGCCGCCATTTTGGAAAACAAAATGGCGACTGCGACTTGTTTGCGCATGTGCCAAGTACTGCGCATGCGCAAACGAGTCGTGGCCACCATTTTGTTTGCCAAAATGGCGGCTGCGACTCGCTTGCACATGCGCAGTACTCCGGAAATACTTCCACATACTGCGCATGCGCATGCCATTTCCCCCCCACCCTCAGCCCACGGGACCTGGAGGCCAGCGGACCAGCTCCAGGTAAGAAAACCTTGCTGACCCCTGATCTAGACTATATTTTCTAACAGAACTAGTACAAAAAGAAACAGAAAGAAGATCAGTAGTTTTCTTGCTGGCTGATGACCAACAGAATTTATTATATACTATTTTATGCTGTGAACTACACTTAGTATTGGGCAGTGCACTAGTAAGCATGGTTATTTATTAGTTATATTTACATTCCTCTGGCTCAGCCAAGGAGGTACTGCAATTTTCTTGCATGATGCCAAAGTGGTCAAAGAGACAACCTATTCATTTAATTAAACAGGGTAAAAACACCATGAATCAGATACTGGAAATAAAAGATTCAGAGATCAGGGATAAGAACTGTGTAACCTTCCAGATGTTATTGAACTGTAGTTTTCATCACACATAGCCAGCATAGCCAGTGTTGAAGGATGCTGGGAAATGCACTTCTAAGTGTTAATTTTTAACAATTTAATTGCCTATTGGGGGTCATGGAATGGCAACAGTACATTTTAAAAAAAGTTAAAGGAACTCTCTAAGCTCTGAATCCCAGAATATGGTTACAGCACCCAAAAACACAATGACCCTATAATATTTACTATATGATTACTAGGAATCAGCCAGTACAATCCAGGGAAGAAGCCCCAATATAATAAAGGGATTGATGGGTGGAAGAAAAGCCAGAGGACAGAGCTGCAACCTCTTCATATATTAAGAGTTGGCAAATATTAGATTTATATAAGTGATCATAATATGTGGCTACTGATTATCTGTTTTTACTCTTAGAGGCTCCATTTATATATCTCAAGCTGACACTAAATTGTACAGGAGGGGGCTTCCAATAGACATGGCATGATACAATTCCAGCAGTGGCTGGAGGCTGCCATGTCAGTGTGGTGGTGAGTCTTCCCGGGTCTCACTCTGGAGAGTTGTCTAGGGTGTTCAACCCTCTAGCCACAATAGGCTCAGCATCTTTGATAGCGGACTAAAACCCAGAGTATATTCACTGTTCCAGTGACCCAGAAGCTACCAGCCACCATGTTATAGACGAAAATAACAACCCAATGATAACACGTAACAAAGCAGTAGTTAAAACATCAAAGGCCAGATGAGAAGGAAATGTGCTAGAATAAAATAATTTCCATTGCCTGTGGATAAGCCAGGAACACACTCTCAGAGAAGGTGTTCTACAGTATGGGTGCCACAACTGAGTAAATCTAAACTGTGATTTTGCAGCCGCCAATAGGAATGTTACCAGGTCTTTATGTTATCTTCCACATATATTACCAGGTAAATGGTCTGTTTTTCCAGAAGTCTATGCAGTGGCAGAGGAAACAGTAATTAGGCCGGTGTGGGGACTTTTCTCCACTTACCTCATAGCTTTACATAAAGTTGCATGCAAAGAGAAATTACTCTTTATTGTTTGAGGGCTGCTTCATCCAAATGATCTCCAGCAGTTAAACCTCCCATTGACCTCCTCCCATATCACGCCATTCACAATCCTTAGAAATGTTTTTTTATACTAATGTTACTCATACATCATAATTTCTGTATATTGCTGAATGTAATGCTAATATAAACAACTAGCAAAATTAAAATTATATCTTTACATTTCAATATCATACACACAGCCTAAATGTATTTATATGTACATTAATTCATACAGTTAAAATGAAAATTTGGTAAGATGTGATGTTTTAGATTTTTTTAAAAACTGTAAAAACATTTGATTTTTTAATTTTTTTGTCAAAAGGTAGAAGTTTGGGGAGCAGTGGGGTCATCCCCCCCTTAAGGTGTCACTTGGTGTGGTCTGTACTGCACTAATGACATCCCTGATATAAACCTAGTTTAAGTTAATTTTGGATTTTAATTCTCTGCTACTGACCTACACAATTTTCTTTCCCAGTCTTGTAACAAGTTTTTGGGATATTGTGATGTACTGTCTGAGCAAAAAGAAGATTTGATACATTTTTTACTGGTTGCAGTTGTACTATACACAATAAATTTAGATTAGTTTGCATTACTTTCTATCCCCTTTAAAAGCACTGATTGATGGTATATTATTACTACAACTACGACATTGTCTTGCTCTTACAAAATGGTATTCCAAATTGGCAAGATAAAATAAAGTTCATTCTTTTAGAGCTTATACCCAATTAAAACTGACGCAGAAGGAAAGTACAGAGATTAGAGCAATGTAATGACAAAAAGGTTCAGGAAGATTTGTATAGGAGACAGATATACAGTGACTGATTGATCTTATGACAAAATCCTAAGGCAGATGGTGCATCTGCCTCATTTCTCTCTCTCTTTTGTAACTCTATTTTTAGCTGACCATAAATTTGGAATTGAACAAGGATGACAGTTTTCAGCCTCACTGCCCAGGAAGATACACACACACACACATAGAAGGGGAAAATCTTATTTCATATAAATAGAAACATTAAACTAAATTTAAAATATGAATGCACATTGTCAGACCAATAACATATAGTTAGGTAGGCATGTGTATTCTAATAGATTCTAGAGCTTGTAAAAGGTACAATAAGTGGCTGTGAATAAAAAAAAAATACCCTTGTTTTAGAGCATTTAATAGTGACTAATTCAGAGAGTGAGAGATTGTTTTTAATAAACTAGATTGGTTTCTTTTTTATAATTCCTTGAAAGCAATAATGCAATGTCTTTGATAGTAAATACTTAACCTGGCAGTCAACTCAGTGCCAGTTCAACCTAAGAGTTAACAAAGTCAGTGCTCTAATTCTTTTTAAAAAAAAAAAACATTAGGTCTGCTATATATCAGTTCTGCTTAACATCAGGTTAAAATCCAACTGCCTCAGTATTCTCTTCAGTCTTCAAGTTTATAATAACCCATAACAGTGGGGCTGGAGTCAGGGAAGAGTTAAGGATAATATGGTTTACTGTCCCACTGTATGAATATTTAATCCTTAAGAAAATGCTCTTCTGCAACTGTGAGCCATGTTCTCCCAATTACATTTGAGTTTGGTACACAAATGTACATTATTCCACACCTTAACGCAGAAGGAAGAAGCACCGAGTCAAGCAACAAACATCATTATCTCTCTTTAAGGCTTCTTCTAATTTCTGTGTCAACATGTAAGTGTTGTTTACAGTGTTAATCTGTTTGTTGTTAGGCAACCTATGTTTATTGCTAGTATTCCTTATTCAGTACAAACACTCCTAAAGCAAAGACAATTTGTGCATCTCACAACAGGAAGACATGTGAACATTTTGTTTCAGCCATGAGTGGAAAAGGATGAGGAACAGCAAACATGGGGCGAGGCGGATGCACTTCCTGCCCTTGTCCCCTCCAGATCGCTGATCACTATCAGCTATGATATCATATGATATATGATATGATCGCTATCTCATTCATCATGCTGTTTAGAAGTAACTTTGTTTGCGGAAGCCCATTACCATTTGTTTGTCCATCTCTAATGTATGCTACATGAAATAAGAGCTTCCGTTAAGGTTTCTCAAAGGTCCTGCTTGACATTATGCTTGACATTATGCCAGTCTACGTATATAGATATGGCAATAGAAAAGCTGTGGTCAAGACACCAGCAACTAGGCCTTTGGGTTAACAATACTTCTCTGTTGGTATGTCTGTGTCCAGAAACCACACACACCTATGCAAAATTTCACTGAAATCTATAAAACAACTTCAGAACTTAAAACACAAATCTTTACAATTGAAAACCTGCGTCTGCAAAACACAGCTTTTAATTCTTCAAGATCATATAATTCCTATAAATGACTGGAAGACCAGCCCTGTCTTCATAAAGAGAAAAATTGCCACACCTCCTTCCTCTGTATTTTAAAATGACAGCACATATTTAAAAACAATGTCAGATTACCAGGTATTTTTCCATCCCAAAGGTTCAAATTACTGATATTTTGAGAAGGTTGGTATGCAGTCTCATATATTCCTTATTGCTTCCAGTCCTTGAAGTCTCAGCTCACAAGGGGTTCTTCAGCATGAGCTGGCTGCACAGATAGTGAGCAGCCCAGGCTACAGTCTATCCAAAAGTTTGGATTTAGGTGATGAATAAAGAGGGAGAGAAGCGTATATAAACTCTCTAAGAGCTTAGAAAGCGACTTTTCAAGAAGGCTGGATATAATGCGCATGCTGAAGCCACCCATAACTGGGTAGGGATAGCATGATACTTTGCGTTCTAGAACATCATCCTGCCAGTGGTAGCTATGATGGCTTCAGCATGTCATTACACTCATTCTTCTCAGTCTTTCATGGACATGCTTCCCACTTTCCCTGGTGCATTGTTAAATTGCTTAAAGTCTAAGCACAAGAAAACTCACGTCTGGATGGGGCCCCTCATTCCCAGCATCAGTCTATTTAATCCCCTTCCTAGAGCCACAAGGTATTTTCCTTTGCCCTTTCATCTCAGGATTTTAATCTGCAACTCAGAATTATTTCCATATAATTGCCCAGGGTACTGTTCCAGCCCTTTGAGAACAAAGAATGATGCCATCAATACTATACATATGTACTTTATTGCTGTCATTGTTGGGTGCCTTCATGTCATTTCTGAGTTAGGGCAACCCCAAGGTGAACCTATAATGGGTTTTTCCTGGAAGAATTTGTTCAGAGGGAGTTTGCCTTTGCCTTCCTGTAAGGTTGAGAGAGTGTGACGTCCAAGGTCACCTAGTGGGTTTCCATAGCTGAGTGAGGATTTGAACCCTGCTCTCCCAGTGTCCTAGTCCAACACTCAAACTATTTATTCTTATGTGCTTTCAAGTCGTTTCTTACTTATGGTGACCCTCAAGGCGACCGTCACAATGGGGCTAAGAGTGTTTGACTCACCCAAGATCACCTAGTGGTTTCCATGGCCAAGCAGGGAATCGAACCATGGTCTCCAGAGTCATAGTCCAACACCCTAACCACTACACCATGCTTTATTACTGATACATTTTAAAAAAACGTCCAATAAAACAGATGGCAAGGCAGTGTCACAACAGAGCCAGACCATTAGAAAGCAAGAAAGCAATTACTGTACTCTCATTATGTTTTTTTAAATGTGAAAGGGCTAAATATTAAATGTTTTAAACATAGAGCTAAGTTATGAAACAAAAACACATTTTTTTAAAAAACAGCAATACTCAAAGCATCTTTAGAATATACTTCCAAAACACCATTGTTCCTCTGTGCAGTACTTTATTTTCTCTCTGTAGCAACTTAATTAAGTATTACTGTGCTATGGAGAAACTAATCAATCTGATCTCAACTGTCTCCTTAAAGAAGATAACTTTCTGATTAAACTAGTAGATTAGCACATATGGCTGAAGTGCAGTATCTTGACCCATGAAGAGGTGAATGGAGAGATTTAATGAGAAACTGACCTTTGAAATCCTTTATCAATTCTTGCAGTTAATATGGTAAATAGCAATTCTATCACAAAATAAAAAGGTTATGTCTTACGGTATTGTAAGATAATCACACACATCATAATTACAAGGCTGGTGCAAAACTAGCTTTCTCAGATGTCTTTCAGGAGGTGAATACAGTAACTACAGACAACTTTAATTACTGATACTTTCAAATAAAGGGACAGACTTTACTGCAAGTGGCTTTGCTATCTTTGATCTTTGACAGTTTTAAATGGGGAAGTTCATATCACCTTTCTTCAACTTCATCCAGACACAAATTCATTTTAGAGGGCAGGGTTAGATTTTAACTTTTTAACGTGTACCAATAGAATTGAAAATGCACTCTATTACTTTTATAGCCCACATTTTTCTCACCACAGGAAAATTTGGAGAATACATGTTAGAATTCTGAAAAAATCTGCTTTTTGTGAATAATATATTATTTTATGCTGCCTGATAACTCCCACTGCATGGTTTCTATCCATGGTTTCTTTACTGTGACATTTGAACTTGTCTTGTCTTTCCACTACTAAATAATCCATGAATTGTTCTAGATTTAGTTTTCTGCTTTGTCAGAGGAGAAACAAATCAAAGTAATGCACGCACTCAGGTTTCAAGAACATGGTAAGCAAACACAGAGAATATTCCAAGAAAACTAAGAACTTGGAAGAAATAATAGAACTGGGGCATACCAAAGGGTAGAAATGACTTTCAAAATTTGTTAACTCGAACAAAAAATAAGGAAACTAAAAGGTAATTTAGAGTTGTTCTAAGATCAGGGGAGGACAATGACAGAGAGACTGGACGATCAGTGAATTTCAATGACTTGATCTCCCTGAGTTAAGATTCCTCCAATAAATGCTGGTTTTGCTAGTGAACACTACCAAAGGATTTCTCTGTTATACAAAAAGTGGGTTCACTTGAATATATCAATAATCCAGATTTCTAAAGAATTCTGTCTTATGGTGGTTGATTAGTATGCTAGCACATGCTGCTCAATCACTCCCATTATTTTTGTTCAGTACTGTGAGTAACTAAACAAATTGCAGACCTTTTGTCTGCTTTTTGTTCAGTCTGATGCGTGAACCAGGAACTCAGTTTGTTCTTGGCTTATGACTCTGGCTTGTCACTGAGGAAAGAAACCAGAGTTCCTCATCTGCAGGTAACAATAAACAAACCAAAAACAGAAGGTTTGCAATCTGTTTCACTGCTCCTGCTTGCAGCAGAAGGGATCAGGCATCACGCACAGTGTTTGTAAATGGTAACCTTGGAACCGCTGCTTATTATGCTATGTGAACTGCACTAAAGGCTCATTCTGCAAAGCACTTCTTGTTCCCACTATACCTCAATGACTAGACCTTGACAACCTCAAGATGCTGATGGAGGATCTTGAATCAGGCCTTCCATCTGCCAGTCTCCACCATCTTACCTCAGCTAAATCCCTTACCTTTAGCATTGGATGATGATTATTATGAATAACGTAGATATGTTTACAGTCGCCACTCCTTTCTCACAGACTTAAAGCCTGCGGTTTTGCATATTCACAGAGGGGTGACCTCCATGAAAATCAATGGGGCGCACCCGCGGGGGCGCACCCCATTCAAGCCTATGTGGCTTGAATATTGCCGAATCTCCGTTTTCCTGGGCGAGGGGGTCCGGAATGGTTCCCCCGCGAAAATGGAGGGCCGACTGTACACAGAAAACAGCTCTGTGGAATGTGAGGGGAAAAAACATGTCGAGAAGGAAACAGAAGACATGCCTCTTTAACTTGTTGTTTTAAACTGCTTTTACTGATTGTAATTTTCTTACTTTAACTTGTCACATTTTAAATGTGCTTTTATTCTGTTAAAATTATTTCTTACTGCTTATATCTTAAATTTGTTTAAATGATTTTATTGTATGCTGCTCTGAGAGAATGTGATATGGAGATGAATATACATTTTTAAATAAATTAATAAATCATTGCAAAAGAAAGGGAAAAGATTCCTAAGTCTGTAGCAAATAATTTATTCATTATATATTCTTTATTCAGAATCAGTGAACATACCATATTTTAATAGCATTCTTATTCATATACCATATACACACAATATATATATTAAAGCCAAATAAGACCTGACATTAGTCATGCAATTTCATCTTGTGTGATAGATTTAAAACAACAACAACAACAAAGAGATAGTTGCAATTAGTCTCTCTGTGCCATATTCCTGATTCATCTCCCCTTCAACTATTTTTTTAAACACATACAAACACACACACACACCCAAACAATTTGAACAACAATGTGCCTAATCTGGTCCTCAGTTGATGGCCTCCCCATGTTTGTGCCTGTTATCCTTGCTGGTCCTCTTTCCATGCTCCTTTTCTCCTTGCCAAATAACATGGGCCTGGGGTGGTGGTGGTGGTGGTGGTGGAGAACCAGAAGCAAGACTACCCCAGCAGCTTCCTAATTTTTGTTGAACTTCCTCAAAAGTAGCCTCCCAATACTCAGTGCTATCTCAAAGTAAGTCAGTAAGTGTTTTTTTTAAATAAGCTTTCAAACAGGCCAACTTCTACTAATATGTTATTGTGTTCTTCAAGTTTTTTCAGATTACATGTTTTCTTCTATTTATAAGATGCTTTGAGTTTAATTGAAGAAAGATGGCTAACAACAGCAATAACTACATAAAGTCAGAGGGATCTCACATATGCAGTTAAATGCTGCTTATATGTACAGCTGCAACAAACATAAGACAGACTGGAACAGTGACAGTAATAAAAAATATTTAATTGGATTCACTGGTATAAAAATCTAATGCAGGAAAATCCACTTCTGACAAGAAACAACAACAAAACCCTCAACATTTCAACACTTCTAAAACATTAGAAATCGGAAAATTAAATTAGAAGAACTTGCAATTTTAATGTTAGATTTGTAGTATTTTTCTTAGATCTTGGTGATCTAAACCAGCAGTGGAAAAATTGTTTTTCCAGCCCAACCCTTCAACATCCCAAATCTGACACATATGAGAGAAAGAAAGGATTGAAGAAATGACTAAAAATAGTTATGCTGGGACAAAAGGGAGGCTGGATGCTGTTGTACAGGTTATTAAAATGGCCACAACTTTAATGCACATACAGGCCTCATAAATCAGTCATAACATACTTGTAAATCAATCATAATAAGGTCATAAATCACTGACAATGGTTATGGCAATCAATCATATTGTGTTACGGTAATCAATCATAATGAGGTCATGAATCAATCAAGTTGTCATCATAAATCAATCACATTCAAGACAATGTGGTCCCCATGAAGGATGAATGCATTTTCAGGCAGATAGAAAATGGGGCACAATGATTCTATGATTGGGGCAAATATAGAGTGGGGGCACCCCCTGCCCTTAGCGTGGTAACTAACCCCTGTATAGCGATTACACCAGGGCCTGCTAGTATGCCTAACTGACCTGGGAAGGTGGAGGGGTAGCCTGCATTGGGCCTGATTACTGGCTATCCCCCCCCCGCAGTTGACTCCACTACCTCCATGCTACCCACACCCTCAATTTCATCTCATGCCCAATGGCCCCATCCCCTTCTGATAACAGTCAGTTGTGATAGTATAGCTAGCGCTCTAGAGATCCAACATGTAGCAATACAATTACTATACAATTACTATACGAATGCCTATGCAATATAGAAGCAACCTAACACTACCCATAAAAGTGAGCCATTAGTTAAACATCAAACTAGCAGGTGAATACAAGTGCAAAACAAACAATTGCCCCAATACCCCAGGGAAGGCGAAAAACCCATGCTCCAATAACATGGGGAAATTACTTCCTGGATTTTGAAGGCCACCAGCTGAGGATATAGCAAATTTACCAGTATGATCAGAGGGCGGGTGGATAGGATGCTCAGAATGGCTAGCCTCCATGTATTTGGGTCTTGATAGGCATGGAAGATCTCACTCCAAAGCTTGCCCAACTTGGATGAGATCTGTAGTGTGATCTTGCCAAATCTTGTTGCAAAGTCTCACAATGTTGCAACTGGAATTGACTTCTGATTATGATTTCTTGATGATCTTTGGTGAAAGGGATAAACATTGACCTGCTCCTCTAGCAGCTTAGCACATGGGTCTAAGTGCTAGATTCCAAGACATCTATACTGAATAGTGCTTACACTGATACTAAAAATGTCTCAGTGCTGGGAATCAGCACCATAGAATCATATAGGGCCTTTACATACTGCCAGAAATAGTGCAAACTGAGTCCACTTTAACTGCCCTCAGTGCTAGGGAATCATGGGAACTGTGGTTTATTGTGGCGCCAGAGCTCTCTAACAGAGAAGGCTCAATGTCTCAGAAAAATGATTCCCTAGCACTGAGCCAGGGCAGTTAAAGTGGACTCAATTTGCACTATTTCTAGCAGTCTGCAAAGGCCCATAATCACAGAGTTGGACGAGACCACAAGGGCCATCCAGTCCAACCCCCTGAACTCTCAATCAAAGTATACCTGACAGATGGCCATCCAGCCTCTGCTTAAAGACCTCCAAGGAAGGAGACTCCACTACTCTCTGAGGGAGTGTGTTCCACTGTCGAACAACCCTTACTGTCAGGAAGTTCCCCCTAATGTTGAGGTGGAATCTCTTTTCCTGGAGATTACATCCATTGTTTCGGGTCCTAGTCTCTGGAGCAGCAGAAAACAAGCTTGTTCCCTCCTCAATATGACATCCCTTCAAATATTTAAACAGTCCTAGTCTCTGGAGCAACAGAAAACAAGCTTGTTCCCTCCTTGATATGACATCCCTTCAAATATTTAAACACGGCTATCATATCACCTCTCAGCCTTTTCTTCTCCAGGCTAAACATCCCCAGCTCCTTAAGTCGTTCCTCATAGGGTTTGGTTTCCAGACCCTTCACCATTTTAGTTGCCCTCCTTTGGACACGCTCCAGTTTCTCCACATCCTTTTTGGACTGTGGTGCTCAGAACTGGACACAGTATTCCAGGTGGGACCCAGGACAGAACCCTGTGTCACTCCACTAGTCACTTCTTTCCAGGATGAAAAGGAGCCAGTTCCATTCTCCTCACTGTGCCTTGCCTCCACCATGTAAACTCCACACACCAATAATGTGCAGGTTTATTTTGCATGATTCTTCCGCCACTATTTTTTGAGGGACATAAATTGAGTTAACCCTGTAAACATTATTTTCAATACTAACATCATGGAGTAAATATAAATTGCCATCTTTTGAAATTATTGATGCTTCAAATGATTATGTTCTAGTTCCTTGCATGGAAATATGGGAAATATCTTCTGTCTGTGCCAAGTGTGAATCTGACTTTGAAAAAGAGTTGACTGCTATTTCTGGTGAATAGTTGTAATAATTCCATAACTCCATAAGGGCGTAATTTGTTCAAGAGGAAAAAGTATGATTTTTCACATGCTATTCCCCCAGTACATTTACAAATAGTATTCTAAACAAGAAGATATTAACTAATCATCAATGGAATAGACCTCTACTACAGAAATGGAAACTGGCTTCATTTAACAAATAATGTGCACAGTGCTATTAAAAAGCAATTGGGAATCCCTAAGGGAAATCATAGTCAAACACTCAGTCCTATTACTATGGTTACTGTGGAATAAATAATCAAGAGGTTAGTATGTATTTCTATACACTCATGTTTGTGGTTGACATGGTCTCATACTTTCATGTAACTGGGAATTTCAGTGATAGAAGCACATGGGTAGGGCCAAACTCTAAGGATCATCCTTGCAGAACTGACACAGCACTGTGAAGAGGTTCATATGATTTTTATCCATGTCCATGTGAAAAGGCCTGCTCCAGGTTTGAGAGGGGTCATAACAAAATGCTTTTGCTTGTCCCCAGAGGATTTACCAGGAGATGTTCACAGTACATGCAGTGACAGTGCAGGTGTCACAAGATATGTGTGTGTGTGTGTGTGTGTGTGAGAGAGAGAGAGAGAGAGAGAGAGAGAGGCTTTCAGAAGGGCAAGGGATCCACTCTGAATTTTAGTCCAAACCTTAAAGAAGCTATCCAATGTTCTGAACCTAATATGAGGATAGGGTTCTTTAACCCCTTGGATAGCTCCTTTAATAGTCCAATTCAACCTGGAGTAGATTTGCTGTCTCCCTGACACAGAGCACTTTGGCTGCAGCAAGGGAGATGCTACTCTAACTCTCTTGTCAACTTTGGGCAAGGATCAAACCAATGGTTCCTTTGCTCTAAAGCCATTCACACACCCCACCAAACAACAAGAAACAGATATTTTTTACAGGAGTTGATGTGAGTCACTGCAGCTGGGCTAGGTTGTGTCCCCCCCGCCCCATATATTTTTATTTTTATTTCCATCACTTGTCCCAAAGTCTCACAATGTTGTAACTGGAATTGACTTCTGATTATGATTTCTTGATGATCATTGGTGAAAGGGATAAACATTGACTTGCTCCTGTAGCAGCTGTGCACACGGGTCTAAGTGCGAGAATCCAAGAGATCTATACTGAACAGTGCTTACACTGATGCTAAAAATGTCTGAGTGCTGGGAAGAAAAGAGGTTGCAGCAAGCAAAGGAACCACTTGTTTAAACTCCTGACAGTCTTGCTGCAGGGCATGATATATTCAGGTTCACTGAGAAGAGATTAAGCAGAAAGCCCCCAACCTTGCTGCACCTGCTTGGAGTTCCTTTCAATGCTACCTTTAAATGGGTTTCATGACACTGGGTTGGGTGCAACATTTAAGATGTTCCTACTCCTACTTGGTGTCAGGTGATGGAAGGAGTAGTCACCAATTGCAGAAAAGTGCCAGAGCCTATTTTAACACACATACACAAACACCACACATGTTCTCAATGCATATTTGCTCTGGTATTATTTATTTAAAATATTTCTGTATCAGCTCTCAGCTGAAACATAAGGCTATGTCACTCCTGCTTAGCTCCTCCTGCAAGTAGGAGAAACTAAAGTAACCAGGAATTTAGCTTATTGCACCACACTGTTAAAATAGGTCTAGGTTGCTTCAACTGCTCTGCCTCCTGTTGCATTTTGGGGTTTGTAGTTCAGTGAGGCTTAAAGGCTCTCTGGCTGAATTTTCAAAATGCTGCTTCCTAAACTACAAGTTCCAGAATGCAACTGAAGGCAGACAGAGCAGTTGAAGTAACCTAGCCCCATTTTAAGAGTGTAGAGCAGGGGTAGGCAACCTCTCCCCTTTAAGGGCCAAGGGACTTCAGCTCCCAGAATTCCAGGAGCTATTGGCCAACATGGGACCATTGGCCAACATGGGTGAGGCTTCTGGGAGCTGAAGTCCCTCGGCCCTTAAAGGGGAAAGGTTGCCTACCCCTGGTGTAGAGCAATAGTCTCCTTAGCATTAGAAATTAATGATAAACTTATGCTAAGAAAACTTACCATTACATCTGAACACAGACTCTTTTCTCATATTTCCTCTAACAGGCCAGAGTTTGAAGACATGGATTCTAGCCTTGGTTTCCAGATCCTTTTATCTGTCTTGTGCCTAAAGGCAGCAAGTGCTGGGAAATCAAACTCTAGTTGAGTGAATCAGTCATAGTGAGTCAGGCTAGTCCCGGTTATACATCTGTGGTCTAAAGGATTCACCAAAAATGAGTGGAAGTACAGTAGCAAATTATCAACCATTCCAAAATCAATCAACAGAAGCTAGCAAAAACCAAAGTGGAAAGACAACAAGATGTACAACTTAAAGCCAGGAACCCAAGAGCATATCAGAGTAAACACCAATTTGATGGACTGTTGTCTGCAACAAGATCTCTCCCCAGCTGCTGGTGATTTACATCTGCTTGACTTTGGTACACCAGGTGGATAATTGCTCAACATTTTCTGTTTAAGGGCCTTTGCAGACTGCCAGAAATAGGGTTAGGGTTAGTGCTAGGGAATCATGGGAATTGTGTTTTTTTTCTGAGACATTGAGCCTTCTCTGTCAGAGAGCTCTGGTGCCACAATAAAATACACTTCCCATGATTCCCTAACCCTAACCCTAAAAGTGGACTCAATTTGCACTATTTCTGGCAGTCTGCAAAGGCACTAGATCAGGGGTAGGCAACCTTTCCCCTTTAAGGGCCGAGGGACTTCAGCTCCCAGAATCCCAGGAGCTATTGGCCAACATGGGACTATTGGCCAACATGGCTGAGGCTTCTGGGAGCTGAAGTCCCTCGGCCCTTAAAGGGGAAAGGTTGCCTACCCCTCCCTATGTCTTTGCAAGAAGTGCTAGCTCTTTCTGTACTTCTGCTTGTCTTAGCATCATTCTGAAAATAAAGGTGGCCTCTCCTTGGCATCCATCTGCTCTGGCTGAGGAAGATTCTTTTACTCCAGAGGGTCTGCAGCTAGGCAGGAGTCATAATATGGAGGCAGAGACCCTCCAAATATGAATCCTCTGTGTCCAAATACTCAGTGTGAGTTATAACACTATTTTCAGTTCCTCGCTATATTTCCCCAAGTCTCCAAGCAATCTTGTATTTAGAACAACACGACAATACCACTAAAGATCTTTTTTTTAAAAAATCATAAAGAGTAGTGGGAGAACAGGAGAAAAGTTTTATCCATTATTGGAGGGAGAGACAGAGTTCTGCTCAAGATTCCATTGACTAGCAACGACAAAAATCTTGAAACAATTATGTCCTATAGCTCAATTGATTCTAGCTCTTGGCCACAACAATGAGCTTAGAAAATAGAAAACAAAACAAAGAAGAGGGCAAAATAAACAATTCCTTGTAAATATTGATTTAACTTCCACTGTGAAATAGATAACTGAAGTCATTTTCACCTACCTTATGTGCTATATTAACATTGGTGCCTGTTCTGTCTTACTGACATTACTTTTATCCCAATACATTTTTGGTCTTATATGTATGTCAGATATAAAAGTAAAGAATTTGTAGTAGACAATACGCTACAGTCTGGAGCTCAATGTGGCTTAGTACATTGGGAATAAGTGTATCTTATCCTAGCTGCCTTTGGCCCTATCTCAAGGGTCCCTGCTGCCTGCCCATTGCCTTTCCCCAAAGGAGGTTCTCAGACACTTTAATTCTCCAACCAGATAAATGGAGGTCCACTATTGACACTAACTCCTGCTGCTCGCTTTAAGGAACAACTTTAAGAAAGACGTATGTGCTGTACAGGTAAATAATGCCAACCCTATGGACATTATCACACGGGGAGTCGCGGGGAGAAAGTGGAAATAAACGGGACGAGCGGAAGACTTTAATTTACGGGATTTGTCCCGTTCCGCCTCGTCTGATAACTAAATTCGAATTTAAAAGGGGGTTAATTCGAACAAAAACCTGATCTTTTCAAATCCTCAAAAATCCCGAAAATGAAAAGATCAGGTTTTCGTTCGAATTAACCCCCTTTTAAATTCGAATTTAGTTATCAGACGAGGCGGAACGGGACAAATCCCGTAAATTAAAGACTTCGGCTCTTGCCCGTTTATTTCCACTTTCTCCCCGCGACTCCCCGTGTGATAACGTCCTATGAGAAGTAACTGAACCTTCAGATAAGTATTAATAAAATGGGGCTCATTTCCCTTTACAAAAGAGAATCCGTCTTCTTCCCCCTTTTCTCCTGAGTCCTTCCACTTGTGCCAAGTAGCCCACAGCCTCATCCTCACCCTCATCCAGCCAGTCACAAACCAAGATTAGCATAGGCGGGCACCACCCCACAGCATCTGTCCTTGGCTCTTGGCAGGGAGGTCTGCCACTAGTGAGAGCAGCAGCCAGTCCTTGCTGGGATGTGTGTTCAGATTCCTCCTAATGCCAGCATCCCAACTCCCCAGGGGCAGTCTCCCTGAGTAAACCTTCTAAAAGGCATCTTTCTTCTCCTGTCTTCTGCCTTGTCAGGAAGGGATTGGAGTGGGATGTAGGTTTGTCTAGGTAGGTGGCAATGGGAGGGGGCATTTTCCTGTTCGTCCGCTGAAGGTGGTTGCAAACAGGACTTGTTTTCCTCCTCTTTTCTGACATCTCTCCTTTAAAAAAAATATTTGAACTTATAGTCACTGGTACATCTTTCAACCATCAGTAAATTATTCACAGAACCTCTTATAGCTTTCCAACAAATTCACTTTCTTTTCTTTTAAAAAAATATAATTAAAATTAAAGATATATACCAGGGGTAGGCAACCTTTTTGAGCTGGGGGACAGGTTGCTGTCCCTCAGACAATTGGGGGGCCGAAGCGCCAAAAATAAATAAATAAATAAATAAATAAATAAATAAATAAAATGCACACTTTCTCAGCCCCAGAAAAGCCATGGCAAAATCCCTGTGGAGATTTTGCCAAGAAAACCCCAAGAACAGGTAATAACAACAATCAATATCATCATGGCGGGCGGCGGGGGGGGGCGGCGGCGGCAGGACTGGCCTGGGGCCAGTCCAAAGGCCTTGGGGGGCCGCATCCGGCCCCCGGGCCTTAGGTTGCCTATCCCTGATATATACCCTTCAAAACTTTCACTTTCTCTACAACCAATGATTTTTTGCTAACTTTTTTCTAAGATTGTCATAAATCACATCAGTACTTCCTTTTGCAATTCTCCTTGCTTATTTCTTATTACAGAAGTATTAAATTGAATTAACCAAAAGTTTTCAGTCTATCATAATCTTGTCACTCAATTTCTCTTTCAGTATTTTATTAGCATTTCCCATTGTTCTTCATATTTCTTTAATCATCATAGTTAGTTTAGCTTTAATTTTCTCTAACCATTGTAGTTAATTTATCCATTTGCATCTGCCATCTTTGTTCTATTGCCCTCCCTCTCCAACCTTCTCTCTTTCCTGCCATCTTCTTCCCTCCAACTTTTCTCTCTCTGCCACTTTACTTGGCCCATCATGCCAAGCAGGAAAGGTGGAGTGGAGTGCCAGTGTTGTGGTCCATGAGTCGTCCTTTTGCATAAGTCTTGGCAAAAACAGTAGCAAAATACTTGGTTTTTTAAAAAAATAACTCCTTCAGGGCTGGCAGTGAGCCTTCCATCAGCCCCAGCAGCAATCTTTGGACTGGAAAAACTCCCCACATGTTCTGTGGGTAAGTATATGTAGAATGAAAGAAACAGTAGGAATAGTGGCAACTGTGCTGTTCACATTTTGCCACTCAACTGAGCATTCAGTGTTGCCCAAATTCTGGGTCATTTGCACACAGATCTATTTCTACAATCAGCTGATCAGCTACTCACTAAATCAACTGATCCTGCCAACCCTGCCCTACTCCACCACTGTGACATTGGAAGGACCTCACCTGATATCTCAGGCAATGGTATATTGCTGAACTGGCAGTCCTCATAACAATCAACAGCATCACCTTTTATGAACATTAATACTTATATTAATATAATTAATATTAATATTATTAATAATGCCAATATAATTATGTTACTATTATTATAATATTGATGTATAATATTATTAGAGCCAGTGTGGTATAGCTGTTGTAGTAGGATTCTAGACAACAGGGGTTCAGATCTCTGCTCTAAGGAGCTCTGATGGTTCACTGATAAGCGGCACAGAAATGTACACGCTCTTGCTATTGTATTGCTATTGCTATTGCTATTGCTGTTGTTATTACTGGGCCACGGAAACTCACTGGGTGACCTTGGGCAAGCCACAATCTCTCAGCCTCAGAGGAAGGCAAAGGCAAATCCCCTTTGAACAAATCTTGCCAAGAAACCTTGAGATAGACTTAGGGTTATCATGAGCCAGCAACAACTTAAATGCAGACAATGACAACATGTACTTGTACTACTATTATCCTGTAACTCAGAGGTGAGCAAGTTTGGAGATGCTGGGAATCACAGTGTTATCTCTCTTCAGCATCCACATTTGGCCATGAAATGGCAATAAATAAATAAATAAAATCAAAACTAGAAGTGACTAGACATCCAGTTCTGTTTTTGTTTGGGATTTTTGTGTGTGCGTACATGTGTGAAGGGTAGGTAGACCTGTTCCTCTCCCAACTGTTTAAGCCTAGAGCCACTGCTCCTGAGCATCCTCAGGAACATTAGAAATATTTTTGTTTTGCAAATGAAGCAGTGCAGGGGGGCAACAAGGGCCAAATGTGACTCATGGGCTGCACTTTGGGCCTTTGCAGACTGCCAGAAAAAGTGCAAATTGAGTCCACTTTAAGGGTTAGGGTTAGTGCTAGGGAATCATGGGAATTGTTGTTGTTTTTCTGAGACATTGAGCCTTCTCTGTCAGAGAGCTCTGGTGCCACAATAAATTACAGTTCCCATGATTCCCTAACCCTAACCCTTAAAGTGGACTCAATTTGCACTATTTCTAGCAGTCTGCAAAGGCCCTTTGTCTTTGTTGCTGTTGTTGTGTGCCTTCAAGTCATTTTTGACTTATAGCAACCCAGCAAACCTATCATGGTGTTTTCTTGGCAATATTTGTTCAGAGGTTTACCATTCCTTTGCCCAAGGTCACCCAGTGGGTTTCATGGCCAAGCTGGGAATGCTGTAAATGATGGGCAAGAATATTGAGAAATATAGTCCAGTTTTGTCAGTTTGCATCTGAAGGAGTGTACTACAACTCATTTCACGTGGGCGGATGCTTTAAAAAATTAGAACATACAGTATTTTCCAAGTTTTAAACCTACAAGGGTGATGACAAGAGAAAGTGGGAGATGAAATTCAAATATTTAAGCTACTGAAAAGTATTTATGTCAGCGTGTAATTGTGGAGCAAACCTGAATATTTAACAGTATATATTGTATGTACAGATACCAAAGTAAAGGTCAAAACGCCTCCACGAGGGCAGGATATGTTAAAATATTGAGAGTGGTACAGTTCCTGGTCTACTGAATATTAAATAGCAGATATATATTCTTTCAACCTTGGAGCAGAACTCTGAAGCCATGGAGGCTTGAAATATCAGTATCTGTTGACTGTTTGTTAACTATCATGACATGGGGATATAATTCGAACATTCATGAATGCCTCCAAATGTCCGAGAATTTTCTAAAACAAAATCAGTGCCCAACATAGTTTCTAACCAAAGGGGAGCCAGTACAGGATGCACCTGCATCACATAAACCAGTGCAGCACTGCCAACGCATCATCACCAGCACTTTGCCAAAAATAATGCAGTTTTTTCATAAAAGGCATTGAGATAACCAGTAGAGATGAAATATTTTTGTTGCTAAATCTTGGCTTTGGATCTAAGGAAGTAGTACCTATGGAAGCTAGATTGGCATGCACTAGTGTGAATCTATAGGGCATTCCAATGCTTTGTTCCCTCGGCACCAAACTCTCATGTATCTAGTTTACTGCTGTACGGCCATTTCTTAGCTACATAAATTCATTTCATTAATACATAATATGTCTCTGTTTGTGTGGATGGGAATACTACATACAGTGGGAAAGTACACTTTGGACTTCTTTTCTCCAAGAACACAAGAAACAATCAATACAGAACCGACTGTCTTTTTGTTGTTCTTAACATTCCCAAAATGGCTTTAGGACCAACAACGTATTTAAAGCCCCATTATTCACAGAAAATTACATGATTTCCCTACAGATCTGTTCAGTGTCTCATTGCACGCTTAAAGCTTACACTCTCTTTTCATCTGTAACCTCTTCCCCATCTCCCCCTTAGGAGAACCAGAAGAGACACAGTGTTAAGCACATGTCTGGCCACTGTGTTCTTGGCTTTTGTTTACTAAACAGTAGCTTTCCCTTTTACTCTAGACCTGCATTATTGGTGTGTGTGGATGTGTGTGTGTGCGCATCTGTTGCTCCTACTATGGTACTGATTTGGGTTACCTCTTCCCACCCCCATTACAAATGGCTTCTATTTTGTAAACAAAAAAACAAGGGCCAGTCATGTGTGTGTCATGTTTACTCTGGCCTTAACCATGCATTTCCCTTGGGGACTGAATCCCTGGGGTCACTGTTTGCTATAGGAGACAAAGTACAAGAGTATAATCAACCCATTTACATCTAAGTGCAGAAGACAGAATTGCCAAAGAGCCCATTTGTTGAGGATCTAAGAATTTCTTTGAGTCCTTGGGGGCTGGTTTGCTTCCCAACTTAAAAACTAAATATCCAAGTGGGTCTGAGCAGAAAAGCCACAGCTACCTCGAAGATGAGACACAAGGCCACCTTAAGACATTTAACTGCTTGAGGGAGGAAAAAGGGTGTCCCTCCATTCCATTTACAAAAGCCAATGGGACTAATAAAGGAACCTGTTTTTAGTAATGGCTATAGCAGGGGTAGGCAACTTTTCCCCTTTAAGGGCCGAGGGACTTCAGCTCCCAGAATCCCAGGAGCTATTGGCCAACATGGGACTATTGGCCAACATGGCTGAGGCTTCTGGGAGCTGAAGTCCCTCGGCCCTTAAAGGGGAAAGGTTGCCTACCCCTGGGCTATAGGATAGCATCTTCTACTTTACCAGAGAGGAAAAGGCTGGATGGCAGACTGTTTCCTCATTCACTTTACTCTTGCCTCCCATCATATGCCATTTGAGGCAACTACATCATTTTCTCTAAAACCAGTCTGCCTTGATGCTAAGGGTTTGCTAGCAGCCCGTGATTACTCCTTCTCCTTCTCCTTCTTTTAGCCATAGTTAAAGACTGTCGCCCCAAACAGATGGGCCAAATAAACCAGTTTCAGGCCCCATTTAGGGAACAGCATTTAGATGACTCATGCCCTGAAACCGCCCTGGGTTGCATCTTTTACAAAGAAATGGGCCAAAAAGGAGCAGACGAAAACTGCTCCATTTGCTGGCCCAGTTCAAAACCATGGTGGTGGCCTAGATAGGGGCTGGGTGGGTGCGCTCACCAAAGCCTGGGCATGGGCCCGCCACGTTTTTTTCGGCCTGTCTGTTTGAAATTGGCCTACATCTAAACCAGCATCCCATTTGTAATTAAGGTTTGCAACTCATTTGTAAACCACAGTAAATACCAGAAGGTGAATACCAATAGTGTTACTGATTGATAGCCAGGGCCTAAGTACACACAAGCTTTTGCCATGGTCAAGACCACTGGCAGAATAGTAATGAGCTCATGAAATAGTGGCCTGCTCTTTTTTCTGTTATCTTGGCCCTAAGCCCCTGAGAGACGTGATATATCCTGCTGTCAAAGGAAATCTTGCAGAACAACAGATGCTCTTATCAAAACAAACAAACACCACCCAATTGGCAAGGAGATTTGTTGATTCCTGGTTTAAATTTTCTTAAATGTAATTGTAAGTACAGCTGGCCCTTCCCGTTCGCAGACTTGGAGTCCACGGTCTCGCTCTTTGTGGGATGGCAAGTGGGGAGGGACAAAATTGCAATGCACAAGTGTGTGCGCATGCGCCATTATTTTCAATGGGCCTCCAATATTTGTGAGTTCCCATTTTTGCAAAGGATCTGGAACAGATCCCCTGCGAATTGGGAGGGGAGACTGTAATTCATTCAAATATTTACATACTGCTTTTCCTTTACTATTCAGACAGCACCTGACATGCTTATAAAACAGAATTCCAATCAAAGGCATGACAATTCTGTAATATAAGTGCTAATAAAAAATAGGTAATTTAAAACAATGGGGCCATGTACAAACACATCAAGTCAAGATCTACATGCTGACACAGGTAGCATGCAACTAAACTTATCTTTTTTACTCTAAAGTAAACACAGGGGATCATGATTGAAATTGGATACACCACAGGAGATGGAAACCTTCCTTTAGCCATGGGGGCTGACTTCTGAAAAATCCTGTCGTCATTGCCCCCACCCCACCCCCATTTTAAAAAGGCAAAAAAAATCCCTTTAAGTATTTAATCTGGGCTTTAACTTTCAGTCATTCTTTTGAATAAGGTTAATTTTTATTAACCTTTTAACACAATCTAATTTAGAAAGAGGAGGGGGAGGAGGAGGATAAAAGAAAGAAAGAGAGAAAGAGAGAAAGAGAAAAAGGAAGGAAGGAAGGAAGGAAGGAAGGAAGAGGAAGGGGGGAGAAAGAAGGGAGGAAAGATATACATCTAATACACAATAGGGCTCTGACTCCCCAATCCTGACTGGCATCTAACACTGACTAATGAAAAGAAAAATAAGAGAAAAAAGGTATTATTCTACTATTACAGAACCAACTAATTAATCCTACTAAAATTACTAATAACCACAGTCACAGATAGATTTCTTATTGATCAAAATGCCCATAAATAGTTTCCAGTCTTTCAAAAATGCTTATCCTTTAGTACCCAGGTTAATGTGGCCATCTGGGTTAACTCAGTAACTAAAGAAATCCTTTCTTCCGTCGTTGGTGCTCCAGTCTGTTTCCAGTTTTGAGCAAACAATTCTTGCTGCTGTTGTCATATCAAAGAAGTAATATATATTTACTCGCCAGTTCTTTGTCCATAATTGTTGTTATGTGTCTTCAAGCCATTTCCAACTTATGACAACCCTAACACAAATCAATAATAGAGTTTACCTGGCAAGTTTCTTCAGAGGGGGTTTGCCTTTCTCATCCTCTGGGGCTGAGAGGGTGTGACTTGCCTGGGTCACCCAGGGGATTTCCATGGCTGAGCAAGAATTCAAACTGCTCTCCCAGAGTCACAGTCCAACATTCAAACCACTAAAACAATATCCTACAAAAATATTTCTGGTAACATTACAAAATCTATTTTTTTTTATTAAGGTATAAAGCTTAGACCAAGTCCCTGATTTTTAAAAGCTACTGTGTAGTTTAAAAAATGGATTACTGGGTAGTGGAATGTTAAGTGCCCACTCAACAAGTTGGCCCTTAGTTCAGGGGCCCATGTCTTTATTTCAGAGTAAGAAAGTAAGTCAAATTGGTTATTACCCATTTAACGCTGCATGTCCTTCAGTCTTCAGTAATCAGAAAAAGTTTTCTGGAATACCCAGATTTTCATTTGCCTAGGAAATTCAGTTGTGGAGCAGCCCACCATATCTCCAAAAGAGCATTCTACCTCATGAGTGCCTTGATAGAAGAAACATAGCCACTTCTTTACTTTGTTTCTGTAGTTGTTGAACTACAACTCCCAATATCCCTCCCATTCACTATGCGAGGTAGGGCTTCTGGAAATTGTAGTTCAACACCATCAAAAAAGCCACATTAATTGGGATGTGAATGCATGTAGGAGAAGGTACTCTCTAAAGTACTTTTTAAAGCATTTTGGGCTTTAAAAGCAATCACCAGCACTACGAAAGGGTTGGGAATTAAACAGGCATCCAGTGATATGCTCCAGAAGGAAACAAGCTGCAGCATTCTGCTGTTTCTTCAAAGACAGCCACATACAGATAAAACTCTAGTAGTCCACAAGGGAAATATAATAGGGCAGAGAGCCTTAGTATCTCCCTTGTAAAGATACTGACTGGGACCAAAATGTTATCTGAAAGAAGCAGCTGTAGTTTGCTGACCAGACTAAGGTGATAAAAAAGATATTTTTCAGCATGTCTGTCACATGAGAAACAAAGAGCAACTGGTTCAAGAATACCCTCAGGCTGCAAACCTAGGCTGTATATGCCATTCAAATCTCTTTCTTTCAATTAACAACACTTCCATCTTGCCTTGATTAAAATTCAAAAATATTTGTCATACTGGTTATGTTCTGACTCATCAAAAAGTCAGATAAATCAAGTTGGCCTTGTGTCAGTTTAATGCACTATAGCTCAGAACTGCTATCTGTTTTTCTGAGTATCTCCAAGACTTAATACAATCAGGAGCTGAAACTGGGAAAGCTAAAGGTGATGTCACAGCCAGGACTTCACCTTTCCTTCTTAAAGAGAGCTAAGATCAGCAGTGAGCAAAATTTGGGCTGCCTGGGAAAAAGCCTGCCAAAATTTGTGAGCCTTTTAAGAGTCAATTGAGGAAACTATTAACAGGTAGAAATCTACACCATCAGTGATACACCAAATTTATCTGTTCCTCAAAAACGTATCTCCCCAAATCAAAATGAATATATTGTCCAACCCTTGTTGAAAAACCACCTCTATGAAAATTCCTCTATGTCACTCATGGCATACTGTGACACTCCTCATATTAGCAACCAGGAGGCACTGTGGACATCTTCTGACTTTTTATTTTCTGTGGCAAGGGAAAAGACAAAAATAGGGATGTGATAAAAGCTTATTGCTGTCCGTTAAACATGCAAAAGAAGTAACAGGGCAGACACTTCAGTGAAAATTTTGATGTTTAGGACTTTTTTTGCTTAAATAATAAAAGTAACATTTAATTGTGTAAGTCAAAGCAATTTGAATTACTCCACTGGGCTGCAAGAGGGGAAGGGGAGAGAGAGGAATTCAGTTTTAAAGATAAACACGGGCCATCCTTCCTTGTTAGGCACTGTGGAAGGGAAAGACAGCTGAGTGTTTTATGATGCTCTCCAGTCACCATCAAAAGATCCATTATTGCTTCAACTCATAGGAGTATGTTTGTTTCACGTACACCTGACACTATACAAAAGCACAGACAGCTACAGTAGGATCACCCACATAACTTGATATTCCCCATTTTAATTGTGTTAGTATAAGTTAAGATTATTTAAATTACTCCCCTGGACTGCAAGAGGGGAGGGGAGGGGAGGGGAGGGGAGGGGGAGCAGGAATTCCATTGTAAAGATAAACACAGGCCATCCTTCCCTGTTAGACAGTGTGAACAGAACAGAGTTTTACAATTCACACCATTAACTGCAAGAAGAGTTCGGGAGGGAAAGACAGATGCGTGTTTTATAGCCATATTCTTTGTCAGGAATGGTTCACTTTTCTGTAAGGAGCAACCAAGTTAAAATATCTTGTTCTCCACAGAGGATCAAGAAGTGTAATAAAAATTGCATGCCCCCCTTCATAGACAGGAAGAATAGAGAAATTTACATCACTAGACAGAAAGAACAGCAGAAAAGCATAGGAGGGTTCTGAGTGGAGGACAATGTGATCTAAAGCCTTAAAATCCAGAGGATGAGGCAGAACACTGGCACAAAGGCATCTTTTGCAAGCAGCCAAATTTAAGGAGGTTATTGCAGAGGGAGATAGAGTGGGAAACAAGGGTATTCCAACTTGCTCTTCCCTCCTCTTTTCTCCCTATCTTTCTTTCCTTTTGTGCTATGTCTGTTGTACACTTGTAGGCAGGTACTGTCTTGACTATATGGTTCATATGTCCAACAAGCAGATCCAGGAGCCTTTTTAGATGAAAAGCAGGATAAAAACACATTAAACATAATTGTCTCCTATCTTTTACCATTTTTCAGTGGAAACTTAACAACATATGGCATTGTTTGCATAATTTCATATGACAGAAGAAATACTGACTTCGGGGGCAGGACCTTCAACAAGGAAGGCAAATATGTGGCTTTCCAGATGTTGCTGGACTGCTATTGTCATACTGGCAGGGAGAACAGGAACTGTGGTCTAGCAACATTTGGAGGGCCATACATCTCCCCTCTCTGGACTAATAAACTGAGGAAAGCACTTCCATCCAGAACAATTGCTTCCAAAAGAAACAAACAACCCTTTTTCTCATACAAAAATATTTCCTAAATATTTCTGAGAAAAAAATCAGGAAAGCCCTAAAGACCTATCTGTTCTTTTTGACCTCTCCTTGCTTTTATAGGACTCTTCTTGATTTTTGCTGCAATTTGGATTGATTTAGATTTCAGTACTGTGTGGGCCGCATGTTTGTTATTATGGCTACACTTTATTATTTTATGCTGTTTCATTATTATATTTTATTTTGTAAACCTCCTTTGGAGGATTTTAACCTTAAAGAACTATTCTATACATAAACAAATAGGCAAGCGAACAATCCAGATTGATCAATTCCAAAAAAATAATCAGAAGAAACACATTTCCTGAAATTCTGATTACCGTATATCAGGGGTAGGCAACCTTTCCCCTTTAAGGGCCGAGGGACTTCAGCTCCCAGAATCCCAGGAGCTATTGGCCAACATGGGACCATTGGCCAACGTGGCTGAGGCTTCTGGGAGCTGAAGTCCCTTAGCCCTTAAAGGGGAAAGGTTGCCTACCCCTGCCGTATATACTCGTGTATAAGTCGAGGGGAGGTTTTGGACCAATATCATGGATTTTGATATGACCCATTGATAAGTCGAGGGTAAAACCTGGTGGCATGTAACAAAGCCCTTGCAAAGATCCTGGTCTGGGCAAGGAAAATAAAATGCAGACCTCTGATATCTCTTTCTCCCTCTTCCCTTCGCCAAAAGCCCTTGCAAAGATCCCAGTCTGGGCAATATTACCCTATTGACCCATATATAAGTCAACCCAGGATTTTGGAGTCCATTTTTGTGCATAAATATTTTGACTTATAGATGAGTTTATATGGTATATATTACATGTTCTAAAATAATCCATTCGAGGTGGCTGTGTTGGCCATTTAGCAAATTCAAACAAAAATCCATCAGTGACACCTTTATTGGCCAACAAAAATGCACAATATACTTATTGCAAGCTTTCAAAGCTCCATGGGCTTCTTCATTAGGCAAGATGTTACAAACCAAACAGGAGAAAAACAATTGGAGATGTTAGTCAGATGCCTACATGTTGTTTCAATCTTTAGTTAAGATGGTATTTGATGGGGAGGATATCTTTTGTAGGTAGACTCCTCCTCCTTCTGGCCCTGTGGCTACAGGGAGATTTTCCAAGTCCGGGAAATTTAAAATCCATTTTGCACAGCTATCTCTAAATGTTTTCTGTATTGTGAGATACCACATTGTAGCTGCAACAGGGAACCTGGAAGAATAGCCTGTGGACTGGGAACTTCAACCAAGGTAAAACAATGTTTTTCTTCTTAAATTTGGACTGAATTTGCATGTTTTACCTCTATATCCATCAAAATATTCCTGATGTAAAAACATGGAGGCTTCTTGAGGAATTCATTGTTCTCTGCCACAAAGAGGCCTGTGACCTCTTATGAATAAAAAAATTAGTTGGAAAACATGAAAAACCAGGACAAGAATACATTGACAGTCTTCATAAGGAAGAAATAGAGTCCAGCAGAGAACTCTTTTGGGACCATTGTGCTTTTTTTTTTTTTTTAATGAAAAAGTTGCTTTGTTTTTGGATGTCATATAATTCCACAGCCTTCTCAGTCACTTCAGGAAAACTATGGCTGGGAAAGTTTGTTAACCCTTTGCTAAATTTGACACAAGGATATATTTTTCTTGAAGTGGAAAGTTACATTCAGCAGTTTTTCTCACATGAGTACACGTAAGAGCTCTGAACACCCACTCATATATATCCGAGTGCTAATGTTTTAACATGGAATGATATAACGGCCTTATTACATTAAATGACAGCAATATTTGGTTATTAACAGCTTAGGGGTTTTTAAAACTTCACATTTTCCAGATTTCATAAGCTGTTTATCCAATTTGAATAAAATACAGACAGGCTATGAGACTCCAAACAAAAGCAAAAACAAACAAAAGTAGATATAATTTTAAAAGAAAAATCATCTTTGAAATAATTTAGGTATTTGCACAGATTCCAATTAAACAGAAATGGGACCAAAGCAATAAACCTGAAAACAACCCTGTAGTCCCTTTTCACAGGCAGTGTGGATATTTCAGGCCATATTTCAGGCCCACAGCTTTTCCATTTACATCACTCACCACACATACACTCAAAAGAAAACTGATATATTCAATAATGTTCCAATATAACAAAAGGAGGAAAAATAACTGTATCAGTTGTAAGTTTCTATAAAAGGTGAGCAAATGTCCAAATATAGAATCATAGCACTGTAGAGTTGGAAGAGACCACAAGGGCCATCTGTCCAATCCCTTGCCAAGCAAGAACTCACAATCAAAGCACTCCTGACAGATGGCTATCCAGCCTCTGTTTAAAAACCTCTAAAGGAGGAGACTCCACCACTCTTGAAGGGAATATGTTCCACTGTCGAAGACCTGTTACTGTCAGGAAGTTCCTCCTAATGTTTAGGTGGAGTCTCTTTTCCTGTAGTTTTAATCCATTGCTCCAGATCCTATTCTCTGAAGCAGGAGAAAACAATCTTCCTCCATCCTCAATATGACATAACTTCAAATACTTAAACAGGGCTACCGCCTCAACAGTAGTAAATCAGGATAGTATTGACTAGAAATTATTTTCAGTTTATGGATAAATATTACTGGCAAATATCTGGCACACCTATGGGATACAAATTTGCTCCTGAATTGGCTAACATCTATATGGATTGGTTTGAACAAACTTATATTTTACATCCACACAATCCATATAGGGGACATATCAGCAGTTTCAAAAGATATTTGGATGACATTTTTTGATTTGGAATGGCACTGATACAGAATTAGCAGATTTCAGCAGGTATCTTAACTCCATTCACAACAGTATCAAATCTGATATGACCTTTGATCATAGGGAAATACACTTCCTGGATGTAACCATTACCAAGGAATGTGACTGACACCTATAAAAAAATCTACTGATGTCAATTCTTTTCTTTCTTATGATAGTTATCACCCCATTAGTCTTAAAAGGAACCTCCCTTATTCTCAAGTGTTGAGAATTAGACACTATTGTAGCTCTTTCTCTTCCTTTTTCAAACAGACTCACAAGTTAAAATTAGATTTTGGACAGAAGATATCTATCCTCTTAAAGTCATAAAACAAACAATGTACAAAGCAGCTAATAGAAACAGAAGTGTCCTACCATAAGAATAAGGTAGACAGGACAGATAGAATGATAATTGCATAAACCCATGACTGTCAGATAACCCAGATCAGGAAGATTATTATGAAATAATTGGTTTCTTTTAAAAGACATCCCGAGATGCAGAGAAGCATCCTTGATTACCACCAAAAGAGCAACAAATCTGAGAGATTTGTTAGTGCATAGTAAGTTAAAACAGCCAGTGAAATCGATCAATTTGATAACAGGGACCAGCAAGCCCACAGGACAATTCCTTTGTCGGAATTGCACAGTGTGCAACACCTGCTGTAAGTTAACATCATTTAAGAACCCCATTAACTAAAAAGAGTACCATCTTAAAAGTTTTTTTACTTGTAATTCTAGTGGGGTTATCTATGTCATACAATGCCCTTGCAATTTATTTTATGTTGGAATGACCACCAGAAAAATCAGAACATAAAAGATGTATTAAAAATAAGAGAATGAATGCACCACTAATTTCTTGGAATTAAAACATGATAACAAAGATATAAAATTTTGGTGTGTGAAACAAATTACTGTCCCAAGTGCAACAAGATATAGAGCACCAAGTAGCCTCTGTTTAAAGACCTCCAAAGAAGGAGACTCTGCCACTCTCCAAGGGAGAGTGTTCCACTGTTGAACAACTCTTACTGTCAGGAAATTCCTCTTAATGTTTAGGTGGAATCTCTTTTCCTGTAGCTTGCATCCATTGCTCCAGGTCCTGTTCTCTGGAGCAGCAGAAAACAATCTTGCTCCATCCTCAATACAACACCCCTTCAAATACTTAAACAGGACTATCATATCATCTCTTAACCATCTCTTATCATATATCATTCAAAGGATTCACATCATGTTTGATGCAACTCTTGATAAGAAACCCAGTTTGAGTATACTTCAATATACTTCTGTCCTTACTTCATAGGCAAAAATGTGTTTATTAACATTAGTAATAGATGATTTGCCTAAGCTTTGTGACTAACCAAAATTAGGTGGTCATCCACAAGCGCTTATTACTTCAAGCTATTTTTAAATCAGTATGACACATACCATATGGCCTTATATAATCTATCATAAATAAGACTGTACTTGAAGCTGTACATTTGATGTGATTAAATAGAAGATTCCACAGATGAAGCTGTGAATTCACAAAAATCAATAAGATATGCACATACCTAATGAACAAACACTCTTAGATTCATGTCCCAGGCATCCTTTGATTCATATACTGAAATTAACCCAATTTGACTTTTCAGTTTTTAATAAGTCCATTATGAACATTGTTGGTACTCTCAAATTCACCAAAGAATGAAGCTTCCAAATAAACAATTAAATTGTACATATTTGGATGTTTAGTAACTATCAGATTATATCCTAGCCACTTAATATGTGCTGCTAACAAATCTAATAAAATGAAACAGACCAAGAGTCTGATTTTCTTTTTAATTTCATACACTGATTGATCTCCGGTTTTATTACTGCAGATCCACAGATGGCAATAAATGCTAATGCATATTTGCTGGAAACTTTGAGGGAACTATGTAAATTATTATGTGAGCAAATACTGTAGAATATTTTGAAACTGAAGAAGACATCTTAAGGGCCTTTGCAGACTGCCAGAAATAGTGCACATTAAATTGAGGCACTGCCCTGGCTCAGTGCTAGGGAATCATGGGAACTGTATTTTATTGTGGCACCAGAGCTCTCTGACAGAGAAGGCTCAATGTCCCAGAAAAAAATACAATTCCCATGATTCCCTAGCACTGAGCCAGGGCAGTGTCTCAATTTAATGTGCACTATTTCTGGCAGTCTGCAAAGGCTTAAGTAAAAATTCCTTCAACGGAAAGTGAAAACAAGGACAAATTAAAACATTAATCTACAAACCAGTAACTACCTAATTCAGCAAATCTATTACTCCACAGACTTCATGGGGAAAATTAAAGTTAAATATGGCAAGTAAGATGTTCAAACAAATGATCATCAGTTTTGCTTAAGGAATGGCAATGCCTCTTAATACTGCAGCCTTTTGGAAATGTACCAAGACTTTAATAAACACAGGGACAACAGTGGATGGAAATCTACTACCTTCAGTTGACGTATGGAAAATCAGGGCAGAAGCCAACTCAGTTCTCAAGAAACCTCAAATTCATTGCAGAATATAATCAAAATGTGTATGCAGGATGGCAATGGAAAGAAGATAATAATACTAGTTGTGCTGGAGAAGGAGGGAAACATAATTGTTTCACTTAAGATACTTAATCTCCAGTTTAATATTTAAATCTCCTATATTTAAGTCTCCAATGCAGGAAGGTTGCTGGGATTCAAATGTACAATTTCAAAACATGTGGAAAAAGCATATGGGAAAGAGTTAATTTTCTAATTGACTCTGTGGATTGCCCCCATAAGGCAAAAAGAGTGAATCGCTAGAGATAACAGTAATATACCGTATTTAAAATATGTAATAAAATAAAATAAAAATATTGTTAGGTAACACTATGTAGAATCAAGCCGTAAGCTCAAAATGAAAATCTTCACACAGGAAACCACATGGTAGCTATTTTATGTGTTTTGTGTGCTATACTAGCTATTTTATGTGTTTTGAGATCTTATGTTTAAAAAGTGTAGACATTAATGCTGACAACCTTTGCCTTCAACTGTACTGAACAAATGTTTTCTTAAAAATTAATTTCAGTGATAGCTCATATACTGTAGGGTTGTGTTTTTTTTTTAACATCAGTTACTTATGTCAGTATATAATGATCTGAAAACCAAAAACTTAATTAGGAAAATGCAGTGTAGGGGAGAAACAGACTGGTAGCTTGGAGCGGTCTCTGGCTGTTCCAGCTGCAATTGGGCCCCGATCGGTCCAGCATCGCAACAACCAGACGGCCCGCTCTCAAAGCCACCTGCCACCACAATCCCAAATGAGCTGCCGGCAAAGTGTGGATTTTCGCTGCTCCTTTTGTTGGTAGCTTTGGGCCAGGGGTCCTCAAACTACGGCCTGCGGGCCACATGCGGCCCGCCGAAGACATTTATCTGGCCAGCAGGGTGTCTTTGTTGCCACTGTCTGTCCTGCTTAGCAGCCAACTTGTCCCAGGCCCACAGTGCACATGTCCAGCCCTCCAATGGTCTGAGGGACAGTGAACTGCCCCCCCCCCCCGTTTAAAAAGTTTGAGGACCCCTGCTTTGGGCTGTCTTAGGCAGCCTCAGAGCAGCTTCCGACTGCATTGGGAGTGTATGTCATCTGCAAGCCAAGCCCCCAAAGCTTTTGGCTCATCTCTTTTGGGCAGTAGTGATCAGACTGTTGCTAACAAGCAGGTATTAGACTATGGTTTCCTTTGAGAAACATGATAGCAAATTTAATCAGCATGCCAAGATCAGTTGTGAGACAGGAGGGAGTGTGCAGGCTTACGGCTTGTTCCTGGTTATGATACCGGACACCACCATTTGCAGGCACAAATAAAAGTGCTGGTTCCTACCTATAAAGTCTTATATGGTTTACATGTGAAATAATGTATTCTCTCATATAACCTAGATGAGACAGGTCTTTGAATTCTTTGAAATCTAAAGAGAGACCTTTTTCTCAGGGGTTATTCAGACAGTGAAAATAATCCTGGTAGAATCGGGGTTGAATCTTTGTTGTTCACATGCATCAGATTAAATTGGTGTGTGTGTGTGTGTGTGTGCCAAAAAACCCACTTAACATGGGCTAATCGATCTCGGATTTTTCCCAAGCTTTTATAAAAGATTTGGATTCTCAGCTGTGTGGATAACGAATGAGAATAGACCTGGGATAAAACTCTGCACGCCTTTAACATTCTTCAAATACATTCACATCATCGACTCCATCTTTGAGTGCTGATACGTGTGAACAACTGAACTTGCAGAGGTGCACAGAAATGCGATTCCATAGTGTGAACAACAAACCCAGAATGCATTTGTGAGCTTATTCGCATAGTTGCGCTAAAAACAACGATGCGTGAATGACCCCCCTCAGTCTAACCATCTTCAAAATGGTAGGTCTGGTAAAGACAGAAGAGATGTCCGGTCCCACTCTGATTTTATGGAACTTCTTTCCAAAGGAGGATAGGTTTCCCTCTGCTGTTTTTTTGCTGGCAGGTAAAAACTTTTCCAGTCAGGCAGGACTTCAGCAACCCACTCTTAATCATAGACTCCTAGATCTGGGATGTATTGGACTTTAAATTATTTATTTGCTGATTTACAATTAGTATAGCATTTGAAAACCATTTTAAATAGTTTTTAAATAGTATGAATAGTTTAATTTATATTTTCATGTGTATTTAGTGTATTGCATTTATTCTATTTTTATTGGAACCTTGTTAAAATTGTAAGCCACCTGCATCTCTGTGCTGGGAGAAAGGCAGGATGAAAATCACCTATCTATGAAATGTTGCACAAATGGGTTTCTGCCCACACAACTGGATTCCTCGCTCTTTTCCTTCCCATATCCTTAAATCTGTTCCAGAGTATCTCCCAGTTTTGCAGAACAGATTTAGCCTGTAGTAGGGAGGTGATTCTAGGGGAAGAATAATCCATTCCTCCAGCACTGTCCTTTTCTTTGCCAGATGAACACAACTGGAACCAACCAGTATATGCTAAGCAAGAGAGCAACCAAACCATTGTGAGCATGTGAGGAGGACAATAGAGCATGAAAACCAAGCCAAATCGAATATCCAAATATTTCAATACATAAATTGTACTTCATTAGTATTTTCTGACTGTAACCAGGGAATTTAATATGTCATTAAGAACAGCTGAGAAGCCAAACAGTAAGATTTTAAAACACACAGGATTGCATTTTCATTCTTATAAGCTGCTTTGAATATGAGTTTCAGGGTAAAGACAGGATGTTAAATAAATGAAGGCTAAGAAAGAGAGTGATATTTGTACTTCTGTTCATTTACAGTTATGGTGAGCAGAATTTCCCATGTTCTGAGGTAGATGCCCTAACAGTACAGCCATTTTATTCTCTCCCTTTGTGGCAAAGGCTGGCTGAGATTGTCTTTTTCAGTTTATTTATGACATGTCCCAAATGCAGGAAGTGGGTGGAAACAAGTCCTCTGATTCATGGCTAACTATGTCTGTTGTTGCCCATTTAAGTTGATTAGTCTTAACAATTTTATGAGATGTATGGTACAGTAAATAACATATTGTATTTATCTGAAACATTAATTAATGATCAAGGCCTAAATATAAATTGCCTCCAGCTTGCTATTTTAGAAAAAGAGATGAATGTCCTCCTATGCTTTTTACTTTGCCACTTTTCTGATTTACTCCCAGAATATCATCTTAAAGAGTTTTAGTTTGGGGAACAAATCTGTGGGTAATGGCAAGGAAATATGTTTTTCATTCATTCCTTTTAGACATTCACTCAAATTTTATAAGGCATCTTAGACAAGACTGATAATCAGAACACATGGCTTAAACAGCTACATGTAATCTATTTAAACTATAATCTAAATAGATTATATGTAGATATAGACGATAATCTATTTAAAGGAATGTGGGTTTACAAACACAATTTTTGGGTAAAAGGAATGGGAACAAACAGCTCAAAGAAAACAACAAAATGATATTCATGGTAATCCTTTATGACTGAATGGCATGCTACCATTTCATATTATTTCTACTGATATTTTGTCTGGCAGACTGAAAACATTGTTTTAAATTGGACACAGCAATCCACAACCCACCAACTTGCGCTGACTCACAAGGCTAGGCCTTGAACTATATAAAATAATGGAGATAATAATGCAATATTTCTATGTGTATAGAACTCATAATTTTCACACCTCCCCTGAGCTCTTGCTCTAAGCAGTTTTCTCAGCTTGTTTCCATTACTGTTTCAAAAAGAATCCTTCAGATCATTTCAGAACATGTCGGCTGTATTGTGCAATTTCCCTCCTAACCAGAATATTTTCACTAGAGCAAGCGGAAATTTCATTGGATGCAAAGCAGCTGCTTTCCATTTTCTTCTTCCTGCCCCTTACAGCCACTCCTGCGCTCAAAATACAGCATGATATACATACGAGTCTCAGAGACATCAACTATATATATATATATATATATATATATATATATATACTTCATCTTGAAAAACTATATTATGACAACTGTGTTCAGAACAGCTTAATCTGGCAGACTTCAGCCTCCTTTTTCCTGTTTAATGGGGCACACAATATGACTGACTGAATACTTGGCTACACATCCATTTTTTGGCTCATAGAAAGATCCAAATACTGTTACTGATTGGTGTAGAATTCATAGTATCTAAGTTATTTGTTCCAATAGATTTGAGCACACCCAATTTTGCCCAGCACAAGGTTGAAAAATCTTTGTAGGCTGCATCTGCACTGTAGAAATAATGCAGTTTGATACCACTTTAAGTCCTGTAGCTCAATCCTATGGAATGCTGGGATTTGTAGTTTTACAAGATCTTTAGCCTTCTCTGCCAAGGAATTCTGGTGCCTCACAAAACTACAAATCCCAGAATTCTGTAGGATAGAGCCATGGCAGTTAAAACGGTGTCAAACTGCATTATTTCTACAATGCAGCTGCACTATAAAGAGTGCCTGGCAGTGGTGACAAATCTATTCTACCTTTTAGTCTGAATCTTAAAGTAACCTATACAAGGTAGAGTCTAGCATCTTGGACAGGGGTAGGCAACCTTTCCCCTTTAAGGGCCGAGGGACTTCAGCTCCCAGAATCCCAGGAGCTATTGGCCAACATGGGACTATTGGCCAACATGGCTGAGGCTTCTGGGAGCTGAAGTCCCTCGGCCCTTAAAGGGGAAAGGTTGCCTACCCCTGATCTTGGACTTTAAAGCTTGGACTAAGGACAGAGCGGAATAACCACCCCAGAAGCATGGAAGTCACTAGCTCCCATTAGTGCTTGGTAATATAAATAGCCAGGAGTTTAGTGCAAGGCAATCCATCCTTATTCTACGTTCGAATAAGCACTGATGGCACTACAATGGCCTTGCTGTCCTGTTCAGGTGGGCAAATGCCCAATCCAAGCAGACTCAATGGAAGAGAACAGCCAGGGGATGACTCAAAGCCAGTCTGGGGTCAAGCACAAGGAGTCATGAGGCTTCATTAGTTAAAGGAGCAGACAGAGAGATTTGTCAAGGGGCAGCCCAAAGTCAAATACCAAGAACGGCCTACTGGTTCCCGAGTAAGTGAAAAATCCACTTTACTCTGAGCACGTCAGGGTCAAGAAGCCAAGGAACTGAATTCAAGATCCACAAACAAAATAACATAGATCGGAAGACGGACATTAAAACCAACTCTCTCGGGTCTTCAGACTGGGTTTTTTTAAAACACCTAGATGTATGGAAGAGTGAAGCCAATACAAATTAGGGCAGCTTCTGTCAATTCAAATTTGCCTGAAGCCTAGCATACTTCTTAACCTGTCGCTTATGCCAGTATTTATTGCTCTGGAAGGGAAGATGAGTCCCTGCTAGAGGGTCCGGGCTCTGCCTCTAATGTTAATTCCTCACTAATATCTTTGTCTTCTCATTACTTTAGCTTGCGTCATCTCTGGCCACTATTCTTTCACACTGTCTCACTCATCCAAATTCAAGCAGCTTTCTCTGACCTTTCCGAACTCCCACCTCCCAGATTTAAAGCACTTTCTCATCTCAAACTTAATTCCAGTCGTCATTCCATTTTGGCCCTTGCTACCAATCACTTCCCTGCTGATTCCTCTTTTGCACTTGCATTCCTCTTTTGCACTTGGGAAAGCTCAAAGTAGCTAATGATACATTTGAGGGGGTGGAAATTTAAACATGTTAAGACACATAGAGGGGGACAGCAGATAAAAATTATGTAATATCCATTCCCCAGAGCAACATTCATTAACTGGACAGGCCAAACTGAAAAATGAAATGCTTCACTAGACAACAGCATGTCACTAAAGAGGAAACCACCTTTAAGAAAGGAGTAGCAAAGACAGGGGCAAGGGCAAAAGGTGCAACAAGAAAAAGAAAGAAGAAATATTAATTAATTTAATTTATATCTTACCTTTCTCCCTATCTGGGATCCAAAGTGGCATACAGTGTAGGTTAAAACAAAGTGCAATAGGACAAAGCTTGGGGCTACATTATAGTGCAAGATCGAAGGAGTCAATTGTTTAGAAAGCTGTGCGGCTCATTTCTCAACCTACTCTATTTTCTTCTGATTACTTTATCCTAAATGGCTGTGACTTGACCTGGCCTTTCTGGAGGGTGATTGACAGACAGTAGAGTCATTCTTGGGAGCTCAGCATGGCGCTAAGTGGAAACAAGGACAAAGGAAAGAAAGCTGAAGTGCTGAATGTGAGACAACCAGTGGTGTCACTATGGGGAGTGCGGTGGTGCTGACCATACCAGGTGACACCCCAGAGGGGAGTGTCACCTGGAGGGGTAGTACACCCTGGGAGGAGCGGGCAGCTGTCTTCTAGATCCCATGGGGCCAGGGCCACCTAATAATAATAATAATAAAATTTATTTATATCCCGCCCCTTTGAGGTCAATCGGGGCGGCTAACAACAATAAAACGATACATAAAACGAACAACATCTAATTCCCTCCCCCCCTTAAAAAGTTATTAAATCAATTTCAGTTAAAAACAGAATACAATACAACAATAATTTTTTTAAAAACATTTCCAGCGAGCGGCAGTAGTTCTTGATTGCATTTAAAAATATAGCCCTAGAACTGTCTGAAGGAGGGATTCCTGAGGCCGGGGTTATCTATCCCGGAAAGGCCTGCCGGAAGAGATCTGTCTTGACAGCCTTTTTAAAGCTGTCCAAAGATGTCAATGGACGGATCTCGTCCGGCAGGCCGTTCCATAATTTGGGGGCGACTCGGAAGACCAGGGTGGTGGTGGCTGCCTTTCAGGTCCTGTGTGGCCAGTGGAAAGCTGGAGGGGGGGCTGGGAGGTGGCTGCCTTCTGGGTCCCACACAGCCTTGGCCAAGCAAGACTCAGAAGGCCAGAGGGCCTAATACACTCCCCAGCTCGCTGTCGTGGCTCCATTGTACGTGCCATGGCAGCAAGGTTAGGCGGAGTGCCCTTTTGGCCTTACCCCCAGAAGCCCCACCTCGCCACACCGGATAACACCCCAGGCAGGGATGCCACAGGAAAGAACTACTGCCTTTCAGGCAATGGTGGTTGGTGCCTTCTGTTGTCAGCGAGGTTCGAACTTTAAAAGAGCTGTCCAAATATATTCAATAGAGCTTACAGAAGGTCACTTACACCCTGTTTGGGGCATCCTGATTTTAAAGCTTTTAGTTCTGCGATAAGAACTTTGGTTTCAATATTGAAACAAGATGGGAGCCAAAGTGGGGCAGATTCATAGCTGCCATCTGATCAACCAAGGATCAAAGTTTGATCTAGGAATAATTCAGTTGCAAGCTTGAATTTTCAGGAGTGCAACAAAATAACATTAATTTATTGCACTTCTCCTCATAACATAGCTGTTTTAGGGCCTCAGGACAGTTAAAACATGAAAATAGATGTTTTTATTTTTTTCAATTTATATCTAAACATTCTCCCAACAGGAGCCTCAAAGCAACTTTCAGCAATGTTAAAACTTGATTATATAAACATTTAAAAAAACCTAAATTAGATATCTTGTAATGAAATAACAATAAGGCAAGATAAATAAAATGCTGAATTCCTATTTCCATACTGGCAACACGCCTAGCTGTAACTATCTTATATGGATTAAGTTTCAGTTTTCGTTACCCCATCCAGTTCATTATTACTTCAGTTCAGTACATCAAAAGCTTTTCTGGGTTTCTACTGACAAGAGAGAGAGCTGAGTGACATCAGTGATTGATGGCACTGTGCTTCAAATCCTCAAATCATCTCTCCCAGTGGCTTCATATAAACAAGAGAAAAATCCTATGAGACACCATAAGCCTGTGATCAAGGTGCTAAACAGCAGTTTTGCAATGTAATTGCTATAACCACCCTCCCAGAAAAGACCAGATATACTGCAAAATCACAACTAGCAGCAAGTCTGGCACAGCTATATGGCATATTCAGCTGTTGTTGTTAACTGCCCTCGATCTCGACTCATGGTGACCCAATGGATGAGACATCTCCAAGACCCTCTGTCCTCCACTGCTCTGCTTAATTCCTGCAAACGCATACCTGTGACCTCCTAAATAGAGTCCATTCATCTGGCATGTGGCCTTCCTCTCTTCCTACTTCCCTTCACCTTCCCCAGCATTATTTTCCAAAGAGTCCTCTCTTCTCATGATATGTCCGAAGTACGACAGCCTCAGTTTGGTCATCTTGGCTTCCAGGGAGGTTTCCGGCTTGATTTGCTCTAGGACCCACTTGTTTGTCCTTTTGGCTGTCCATGGGATCCTCAGCACTCTTCTCCAGCACTACATCTCAAAAGAATTGATTTCTTCCTATCTTTCTTAACTGTCCAGCTCTCACATCCATACATTGTAATAGGGAATATGACGGCTTGTATGATTCTAACTTTTGTGCTGAGTTGTGCTCAGTATGATGCTTGTATGATTCTAACTTTTGTGCTGAGGAACTGAGGCGGTGACAGCGGTGGTTCTCCCTGGCGCCCCGCCTCCCTGCACCCACCAACACCTGGGACCCTCCGTGAGTCCTTAAAAACCACTTGCGAAGTGGCGGCAGCTCTGGAGGAACTGAGGCGGTGACAGCGGTGGTTCTCCCCGGCGCCCCGCCTCCCTGCACCCACCAACACCTGGGACCCTCTGTGAGTCCTTAAAAACCGCTTGCGAAGTGGCGGCAGCTCCGGAGGAACTGAGGCGGTGATAGCGGTGGTTCTCCCCGGCGCCCCGCCTCCCTGCACCCACCAACACCTGGGACCCTCCGTGAGTCCTTAAAAACCACTTGCGAAGCGGCGGCAGCTCCGGAGGAACTGAGGTGGTGACAGCGGTGGTTCTCCCCGGCGCCCCGCCTCCCTGCACCCACCAACACCTGGGACCCTCCGTGAGTCCTTAAAAACCGCTTGCGAAGTGGCGGCAGCTCCAGAGGAACTGAGGCGGTGATGGCGGTGGTTCTCCTTTGATTGACATTCGAGGCACCGAGTGTTCTATTTTAGTTTAATTGTGACTTTCCTCTGCCGGGATATATAGCCATCAGAATTGGCATACAAATTTTGATTTTTGGCCTATTACAATTTATTCGAGCATATTATTAAGAACTGGCTGCAGAAGATTGACTGTTGTTGTTTGGGACACCCGGGGCTAGAGGGCGTCTTAGTTGATTATCAGTCGGGCTGTGACTGCTTAATTTATTTGAACAGTTTGGAACATCTAATCTAATTTTAGTAGATTTAACCCACTGTGTAGTTGCTTAAATTAGTAATTTGCTCCTGCCATTAATACCGAGGTGGGAACAGAAACTGGGGCGACTATCGAAGTAGCGTTGGGGAATGGGAGGTATGGCTGGTACAGAGAGGACAAATGTTACAAAAGAAGGCGGGATCGCTGTCTAATAGCTATCCCACCTTCAGTCCCCTCTGTATCCCAGAATGGTTTGGGGAGCAGACCTTCCATTCCGCATAACCTCACTCTGCTCCTCTGTAATGCCAGGTCGGTAAAAAACAAGACCCATATTATCCAGGACCTCCTCCTGGATGAGGATGCCGACCTGGCCTGTTTTACAGAGACCTGGCTGGGAGAGGACAGTGCTGCTATTTGGGCGCAGGCCCTCCCAGCCGGGTACTCTGTTAGTGAGCAGGTGAGGGGAAGCGGGCGGGGGGGCGGTGTGGCTCTGGTTCATAAAAACACCTTGGCCTTGACCAGGATACCTGTCCGGAAAATGGACCACATCGAGTGTATGTACCTCAGCTTGAAGACCAGGGATAGTTTGGGGATTTTGCTAGTCTACCGACCACCCCGTTGTCTAGCAGACTCCCTGACCGAGCTGACACAGCTGGTCTCTGAGCTGCTGTTGGAGACTCCTGGGCTTCTAGTCTTGGGGGACTTCAACATCCCCCTCGAGACCAGCTTAACAGGTGCGGCTCGGGAGTTCATGGATTCCATGACAAACATGGGCCTATCCCAATTGGTCAACGGGCCTACACATTGTGCAGGTCATACCCTTGATGCGGTCTTTAGTACGGAACAGGAGTATCCGTGGGCGGAGGTTGTGAATACCTCCGCATTGTCATGGATGGACCATTTCCTGGTCAAGACAGAACTAAGAGCCAACATCCGCCCCCCCGGGGGTGGTGGACCCATTAGAATGGTCCGCCCTCGAAGGCTTATGGAGCCAATCGGATTCCGGAAAGCCTTAGAGGGATAAATGGTCGGGAATGCCGGTGACCCTGTCGAGGCTCTGGTGGACACTTGGAATAGTAATCTTACCAGGGCCATCGACACGATCGCTCCCAAGCGCCCTTGCCATCCCGCTCCTAATCGTAAGCCATGGTATACACCTGAGCTTAGGAGGATGAAGCGGCATGGACAACGGCTAGAGTGCAAGTGGCGGAAAACTCGTCTCTTATCTGATAGAACTCGCCATAGGAATTTTCTTTATTCCTATCGGGAGGCGATACGTGCAGCGAGGAAAGCTTTCTCCTCTGCACGTATTGCGTCTGCAGAGTCTTGTCCGGCAGAGCTGTTTAGGGTGGTGAGGGAGATGACGCAGGTTCCCCCTGCTCCAAATCCCTTACTTAACCCGACAACGGCCTGCTGTGACACATTTAACAACTACTTTGCAGATAAAATCTCTCAGATAAGAGCCGAATTAGACGCCACTATTGGGGCAGAGTCTATAGGCGAGGTGTCCAACGACTCCGCCGATGTGATTTTACTGGATCAGTGGCAATCTGTGAGTACCGAGGACGTGGACAAGCTGCTTGGTAAGGTGAGGAAGACGACTTGTCCTCTCGACCCTTGCCCATCATGGCTGGCCGTCCAGGGGGGGGATGCATTGTTGAGACTCCTCACGGATATCATCAATGCATCCTTCAGGGAAGGACATGTTCCTTCATGTTTAAAGGAAGCAGCTGTTAAGCCGCTCCTGAAAAAGCCTTCCCTGGACCCCCTGGATATGAAGAACTATAGGCCTGTGTCATTGCTGCCATTTTTGAGCAAGGTGATCGAGAGGGCGGTTGCCCTTCAGCTTCAAGCAGTCTTGGATGAAACCGATTATCTAGACCCATTTCAAACTGGCTTCAGGACAGGATTTGGGGTCGAGACTGTCTTGGTTGCCTTGACCGACGATCTGCGTCTGAGCATCGACAGGGGTAGTGTGACCCTGTTGGTGCTCTTAGACCTCTCAGCGGCTTTCGATACAATAGATCACAGCATCCTCTTGGACCGCCTGAGGAGGTTAGGTATCGGGGGCACTGCATTGCACTGGTTCCGGTCCTTCCTCTCGGGTCGGTCCCAGAGGGTGCTGCTCGGGGACTGTAGCTCCGGTAAGAGGGACCTCACTTGTGGGGTCCCTCAGGGAGCTATTTTGTCCCCGTTATTATTTAACATCTACATGAAGCCACTGGGTGAGATAATACGGAGTTATGGTGCTGGGTGTTATCAGTACGCTGATGACACCCAAATCTATTTCTCCGTGTCTCGGTCGTCGGCCTCGGATTCCAATGGCATCTCTTCTCTCAATGAATGTCTTGGGGCGGTAATGGGCTGGATGAGGAAAAACAGATTGAAGCTGAATCCAGACAAGACGGAGGTGCTCACAGTAGCGGCCCCGAAACCAAGAATTGGGTTGCAACCTCCAGTCCTGGATGGGGTCACACTCTCCTCCAGTGACTGTGTTCGCAGTCTGGGGGTGCTCCTTGACTCGTCGCTTCAGATGACAAATCAGGTCAATGCGACGGTCAGGAGCGCCTGGTATCAGCTTCGGCTGATACGCCAGCTGCGCCCGTTTCTGGAAGTAAGGGATCTCGAGACTGTGGTGCACACGTTGGTAACCTCACGCCTCGATTTCTGCAATGCACTTTACATGGGGCTACCCTCGTGCTTGATCCGGAAACTGCAACTGGTACAAAATACGGCTGCCAGAATTGTATCGAGAACATCTCGGAGGGACCACATTACTCCGGTTCTGCGGTCCCTACACTGGCTGCCTATTAGTTTCCGGACCCAGTACAAGGTGTTGGTTATTACCTTTAAAGCCCTAAATGGCTTGGGTCCAAACTATCTCAGGGACCGCCTCCTCCCGTACAATCCTCCCCGCGCTCTTCGGTCCTCCGGGAGGAAATTATTGCAGCCTCAGAAGTCGAGACTTGCGGCTACCTCCCGGAGGGCCTTTTCAGTTGTCGCCCCTAAACTCTGGAACGACCTGCCGGATGAGATCCGTCTTTTAACATCTTTGGATAGCTTTAAAAAGGCTCTCAAGACAGATCTCTTCCGGCAGGCCTTTCCGGACCAGTGATTCCCACCTTGGACATAGCCCCACCAAGCCGATCCTCTTGTGGCCCCATCAATTTTGATGGTGAGGATTGTGGTGTTCAGGCTCTTATAATTATTTGTATTGGGTTTTTAAAATGATTGTTTAGACCATTTGTTTTAATATACTATTGATTTAATACTTTTTTAAGGGGGTAGGGGGGGATTTTCTATCCTTTTACTGTTATGTATTTTATTGATGTATTTCCTGTATTTTAATCTGTAAGCCGCCCGGATTGGGTTTCCATTGGGCGGGGTAAAAATAAATTTTATTATTATTATTATACCTTTGCATTTTAGAATCTTTCCTAGTTCTTTCATAGCCATCTTCCCCATTCTTAGTCTTCTTCTGATTTCCTGACTGCAGTCCCCATTTTTATCAATGTTTGATCCCAGGTAAGGGAATTCTTTTACTATTTCTATTTCTTCATTGTCTAGGTTGAACTTGTGAAGGTCCTCAGTGGTCATTATTTTTGTTTTCTTTATGTTCAACAATATGATTTTCTTCTTTGATTTTCCTTAGTAGGTGTTCCAGGTCTGTGAGTATTTTCTGCTAGTACTATGGTGTCATCAGTATATCTTAGATTGTTGATATTCCTTCCTCCTGTTTTCACTTCTCCTTCTTCTGTGTCTAAGCCTCCTTTCCTTATAATATGTTCTGCATACAAGTTGAACAGATAGGAAGAAAGGATACAGCCTTGTCTGACCCCTTTGCCAATAGGGAACCATTCTGTTTCTCCATGTTCTGGTCTGACAATAGCCTCTTGTTCTGAATACAGATTCCTCATCAGGACTATCAGATGTGTTGGCACTCCCATGTCCTTAAGGGCATTCCATAGCCTTTCATGATCTATGCAGTCAAAGGCTTTGCTATAGTCTATAAAGCACATGCTGATTTTCTTTTGGAATTCCCTGGTGCACTCCATTAGCCATCATATGTTTGCAATGTGGTCCCTCGTCCTTCTTCCTTTCCTGAACCCCACTTGGATCTCTCTCCATGTATGTTGGAGTCTATGTTGCAGAATTTTGAGCATGATTTTGCTTGTGTGGGAGATCAGTGCTATCGTTCTAGAGTTGCTGCAGTCTCTTTTGTCTCCTTTTTTGTGGATGGGGATGTATATTGATCACTTCCAATCTGTTAGCCATTGTTTTGTTTTCCATATCAGTTGACATATGTTGGTTAGCACTAGAGTTGATTCTGTCAGTGTGGATTGCAGCACTTCAATTGGAATATCATCTGTTCCTGGTGATATTCAGCTAGCTGCCCTTAATTAAGCACCCTCAAGATATCTGTCTCTGAGGCCTGACCAGAGATCCATAAAAAATACTAAAGAAAAGAAAAGTAAAGAAAGAAAACTTGAACACTGACACTGAGCAACCTCTATACCCCATTTTGGATTTGCTCTCCATGTCACTGAAGTTGTTATTCCAGGGCATTTTATGCAAGGAAAAAGATGTCTGGTATCCAGGATCACTTAGTACTGGAATATTTGGGTGGTGTTCCATGTTAAAAATTGGGAGGGGTTTCAGGCCAGACATGGGGAATACATGGGATCAAATCTACTCTTTGGTGTGGAGCTGGCTTTACCCTGCTCCTGCATCTCATGCCAGCCAGCAGGATACCATGGCGGATGATAGTGAAGGTAACTGAAGTCCAGTACAACCAACAGGGATATGCTCTTCTCCAGCATGTTCTCAAAGCCTGAAGCCATATTGGATAGGAACAAAATGATCTATTTAGAAATCTCTGATGTTGAATTGCAATCCTAATTAAATGGGTACAGAGAATTGAACCCTATGCTGAAATGCAAATTTAGCACAACTGGAGGCAACACAGCTATCTAATCCTTATCCCACTGTTCTGAAATCTAACACTGTGAACAGGCTAAACTGCTGACAGAAAGTAAGTGAAGTTATGCCTGGCTTTCAAAGAACTGTTCCATCACTAACTTTATTTATTATATGTCTCTCCTATAACATAGCCTATTTAGGCCCTCAAGGTAGATAACAAATAACAACTGATAATGAAGTAGTGTAATGAAACAAATGTAAGCAAGCAACTTCATGTATTATGTGTTTATTGTATCTGTGTTCTATTTTCCAAAAAACAATACTTGTAAAGTACGGTATGTGTTAAAACATGTGCACTACATTTATTTAATTTCAGAGAACCTCCTTGTGAGTTGCTCTCATATGGAAAAAATAGGTGTTTTCTTAAAAGCAAGTATAAAGGAGCACCTTGCTGTAGAAAACACTGTATTAGGGCTGCACAAGTTGAGACCTACCATATACAGACCAGAGAATCAACAATGTTCTTGTTTTTTATTACTTGCCCAGGGCTGCAAAAACAAAACCCAAGTACTTTGCAGACCATTTAGAGGGCTGGAGTTCAGTGGTTGGCTTGGGTCACAGATTGTGCATCCTAATTCTATCTGGATTTCCCTGGTTCCAGAGAAACTATGCAACCTAGAGGAGCTAGATGTGTGTTTACATGCAACTATGTGAATGTAAGGGCCTAAATACCCTAAAGGCACCAGATCCTGCCTGATCTTGGAAGCTTAGCAGGGTCAGCCCCGGTTAATATTGGATGGGAGACCGCCAACGAATACCAAGTGCTGTAGGCTACATTTCAGAGGAAGGACCTGGCAAAATCACCTCTGAGTATTCCTTGCCGAAGAAAATCCTATAAAATTCATGGGGCAACTTGAATGCACATGCTCACACACACACACACACAATGAAGTAACCTTGGGGCCAAATAAAAAAAAATATTTCACCATTGATATTTTAAGTCTTGTAATCTAAAACTATAAGAGTGTAGAAGGGACAAAAAGAAACAGTATTAGCCTTACTCCTCACAGATGGGTTCTGAAACAGAGAGATGGCAATTTCAGAATAAAGAACTGGATTGTATCGGATATGATACTATCATTTGGAATTATCCATGGTAACTGTCTTGAATCCATAAGTGCCTAGCTTTTTGATGGCACTATGACAAAGTGCTCAGTATTTTATTCCAGCTACTCTTTCAAGACTCCTGTTTAATGTGATGTGTTCACATTTGGAACTAAGAAAACTGCAACCAGTGCCAATTCACAGTTGGAATTCTCTAGCACAGCTGAAAGTGGAGCTTATATCTGTTGAAAGGTCCTGATCCTACAAGATGTTGGGTATCTTCCCTGTTTGGAAAAGTCCAATCTGCCATGAAATGCAGCTGCTTCCAATAATTTAGCTCCAAAATTATACATAACCATGTTATTGTTCTAGCAATGAGCTCAGTCAAACTATACTAGTACCCTGTAAATGTTTGTGGGGTTTTTTTTTTTTGGTTTTTTTTTGTATTTTAACAGCAGGAGTGTTCATATATTTTACAGTGCTGCTGTTATATTCTCTGGTCATTACATGCAAGATGAACAACAAAGTTTATGTTAACATCCATTATTTAAGCACTCATACAGTTGTGTGCAGCTTTTCCAGTGACTAGATAGCTGTATGTACAATATATTGTAGAAATGTTGGTGAAAATGCACATACAGCCAAAAAGAAACACAAAATCCTAATTGTGGTAGAATTCAAAGACATAGGGCCTTTGCAGACTGCTAGAAATAGTGCAAATTGAGTCCACTTTAAGGGTTAGGGTTAGGGTTAGGGAATCCTGGGAAGTGTATTTTATTGTGGCACCAGAGCTCTCTGACAGAGAAGGCTCAATGTCTCAGAAAAAAACCAATTCCCATGACACCTTAGCACTAACCCTAACCCTTAAAGTGGACTCAATTTGCACTATTTCTGGCAGTCTGTAAAGGCGTCTTGTTAGTCTGGAAAATCAGTGTGCAGACAGATCTAGTAGCACCTTTAAGACAAACTGAAACAAAGAAGTGGGTAGCGTGAGCTTTCCTAGGACCTTATCACACGGAGTCTAAAGCAGCCCTAATCCAAAGGGTATCCGTAGCTAATACATATTATTTCCCCGAGTGTACACACGACGTTGCACCCGAAACTCGACAGAACCTGGAGCTAATCCGTATTGTTTCCCCGCGTGTACACACGACGCTGCCCCGAAAGTCACAGAACCCGGAGCTAATCCGTAAGGAATTGAGAGCTTTTGACATTCAGTTTTTCGGGGAAGTACAAGGGAGCCTTCGTATTCCTTGCGCAATGGTGGGCGGGGAGGGGAAGCAGGAGAGCTCTACATATCCCAAGCAGAAAATCCCAGCGAGGGGAAGGGATTGGCAAAAGGCAAACCGGATTGGCGGGGCTGGGTGAGAAAAGAAAGAGGAGGAGAAGGAGAGGAGGAGGGAAGAGGGAAGAGGGAGGCGATCTCTCTCTCCATCTCTCTCGCATTTTTCCTCCCCGACACACGCCACTCGGAGCTCTCGCCAACCGGGGCTTGCTGGGCTGCCTTCCCTCCTCCAGTCCTCCAGTCTTCCTCCTCCTCCTCGGTCTCCTTGGCTGCCTTTCCTCCCGACTCCTTCCTCCCATCCTTGCCATCCAGAGAAGCGCCTTCTGCGACGCCGGCTTTTTGGGCGACGGGAGGGGACAGAGAAGGAAGAAGAGAGAGAAAGAGAGAGAGAGAGAGAGAAAGGGAGCCTTCGTATTCATTGCGCAATGGCCGCGCAGGCGAAATTCAGTTCGTTTCGGTATAGAACTGAATTTATTCTTATTTCGGTTACTTTTCGCTTACTTTCCGCTTCGTGGCCAGCGTTTGATAAGGTCCCTAGACTTGAGCCTACTTCCCTATGCATCTGAGGAAGTAAGCTCGAGTCTACAAATGCTCATGCTACCAGCTTCTTTCCTTCAAGTTAGTTTCAAAAGTGCTACTAGATCCCTTTGTATACTGAAAATCCTAATTGTGTTTAAACATACTTTAAGCTGAACTTTGATTAAACTATGTAAAGTAGCCATTAACTGTGTGAACTCCCAAAAGCAAAATTTGTAGAAAGTAATCTTGCATTTGCAACTGAAGATTTTTGAAAGAGGAAGTCAAGGAACAACATGCTAATGACATTATCACTGTTTAGTCTTAACACAGCAGGAAGCAAAATGTAATCATTATTCTGAGATGTCTGTCAAAAATATGGAAGATTTTATCCAGTTTTGACCAGAGAAACCTTGTGCAACTGACTTCTTTGCTGGGGTTTCAGTAGCTATCACTGCTAAATAATGAAACTGCAAAAGTACTTAAGTATGTCACATGTTACTCCCTGATTTATAATAAAAGAATGATAATATCTGATCAATGTACAGAATAGCTCTATATTGTTCTAAAACACTGCCAGGACATAAAATACCATTCCATAAAATACCATTCCATAAAATACCACGTTATAACATTCTTCCAATATCAAATTCAAGATTATAGAATAGCAGAGCAATGACTGCTCAAGAGTATATGGCTAATACAGTGGGCCCTTGGTATCTGATGGGGTTTGGTTCCAGGACCCCCCCCCCCCCCCATGGATACGAAAATCCGTGGATGCTCATGTCCCATTGGATACAATGGCAGAGCAAAAGGGTGACCCTTATATAAAATGGCAAGATCAAGGTTTGCTGTTTGGAATTTATATTTTTGGGGAATATTTTCAAGCCGTAGATGCTTAAATCCGTGAATAAAAAAATCTGTGGATATGGAGAGCCAACTGTACTCTCTAAATCAGGGGTAGGCAACCTTTCTGAGACCTGGGCCGGTCTCCCGTAGCCCAGGTCTTGGCTGGGCTGGGGGGGGGGGGAAATGGCGACGCGTGCGCACACACCCTCCGCCACCACACGCGACCCCCCAGGCACACGCTGCCAGCTACCACCACCGCCGCCGCACGCGCAGCCGCCGCTGCGGCAATGCATGTCGCGGCCGCCATTTTGGAAATCAAAATGCTGGCCGCGGCGCATTTGCGCATGCGCAAGAGTACTACGCATGTGCAAACACGTCCAGACCGCCATTTTGATTTCCAAAATGGCGGTCGCAGCGAGCGCGGCTGCAGAGCGGCAAAAACGTGCCGCGGCGGCGGCGCCAGCAACCTTCAGCCTGGGCCGGTAAGTCGAGGGACCGGGGCCTAAACCGGCCCCCGGGCCGTAGGTTGCCGGTCCCTGCTCTAAATGATTAATAGTAACAGGGGTTTGAATGTGCATTTGTATGTGTGTTAATAATATAGTGCTTTGAGTCAAAGAAGTATGTGTGTTATCTCTGAGATAAAAGAGAAATGCCTGCTGCTCAAACCCAGGTCCTACATGGTTATACATATTACATATTATTAAATGGCCCCAGCCAGTTGCTGTCCAAAGAATTTTTGAATGCTTGTAATTTATGTCTGATCAAACACAGTGCCATCATAGCCGTTAGAGAATGAACTCTTTTTGTTAAGCATCATGCCTCCCTAGAATTATCATTTGTATGCTTATGCTAGAACATCAAGTGATTAATGTTAAGGCAACACAGTGTTTCAAACTTGATTTTACATGTTTTAGTACTTAAATCATCATAATGGATTCTTTCAACAGAACAAATTCGTTGGTAGATGACAGAAGGGAAACCTACAGTAGGAAATAAATGTGGATACACATTTCAACAAAATCGAGAGTCGCTATTTTCTAGCATCCTTGCTCATTTACATGTAAACAGATTTGAGGAAAGTGACAACTGAAGGCCTAAGCAGGGGTTGGCAACTTACGGCCCGTGGGCCGGGGCCGGCCCCTCGAGGCCTTTGGACCGGCCCCCGCCACCGCACGCGTCGCAGCCGTCATTTTGTTTTCCAAAATGGCAGCCGCAACTCGTTTGCACATGCGCAGTACTCCTGCGCCTGCCCGAACGAGCCGTGGCCGCCATTTTGCAAAACGAAATGGCGGCTGCGACGCGCGCATGGCGGCGGGCAGCAGTAGCGCATGGGTGGTGGCGGCGGCAGCAGCAGCAGGCGTTGGCAGGAGCCGCGCATGCACACGTGAGCACGCGCGCTGCCATTCCCCACCACCACCATCGGCCCGCGGAAGACCCGTGGATCCCCGGACCGGCCCCAGGTAAGGGGAACTTGCCGACCCCTGGGCTAAGGTAAGGCTAGTTGCTCCCTGGCTCCCATGGGAGCCAAGAAGCCTTACAACAAGGTCAGAAAAAAGATACAACTAAAAACCTAATAAAACAACATTTAAAAAAAAACACAATTTAATTAGCTACCTCAGTATAACACCAATAATTTAAAAAAATATTCTGAAAATTAGGACTGCTTAGAGCAGGGGTAGGCAACCTAAGGCCTGGGGGCTGGATGCACCCCCCCGAGGTCTTTGGATCGGCCCCAGGCCGGTCCTGCTGCCTCCCACCGCTGCCGCTGCCGCCCTCCATGATGATATTGATTATTGTTGTTATTACTTGTTCTTGGGGTTTTCTTGGCAAAATCTCCACAGGGGTTTTGCCATGGCTTTTCTGGGGCTGAGAGAATGTGCATGCATTTTTAAAACTTTTTTAAAAATTTATTTATTTATTTATTTATTTATTTTTGATGCTTCGGCCCCCCAATTGTCTGAGGGACAGCAACCCAGCCCCCGGCTCAAAAAGGTTGCCTACCCCTGGCTTAGACTGCCAGCCTAGCAGCTTTAGTAAACAATTTGCATGCTATTAAGGAACTTTCCCCCCTCTAACAACTAGTCCATGCTTCTAGAAATTTGTAGGACCTTATCTTTTATTCAGTGTCATTGGATATTATCACATGAGGGACGTCCCGTCCCTGTCGTGTTATTATCCTGTCCTTCCCAAACAATTGCAAGAAGGACTTTCACACTGCATTGACGCATATCCCATTTGGGAAGCATGAATGACAGCGATGGCCCTAAAGACTTTCAGATGAAGTCACACCAATCCCGTCATTAGCCTGGCATTAACCTGTCATTAAAGTGACACTGGCCGGCAATTTGTATTAATGGAAGCTCACGTTAATGCAATGCCGCTTTAATGACAGGTTAATGATGGGATCAGTGCAACAATTTGAAAGCCTTCCACGCCATCGGAGTCCTTATCCCACCCCATCCTTTTCCCGTCCCCATGTGATAATCTATCTTGCCTAGTGGACTGATATGTAGAGAAAGATTTGAGCCAAATAGAAACATTTAAAGTTACTCCTATAAATTATGAGGCTCTGGACTGTGATCCTAGGTACTATAATAAAGTTATAAATGAATAGAACTACAAACTTTATCAGCAAATTTATGGATCAAAACCTGGAAACTTAATTTAAATAAATGGGAAAGCACTTACTGGCAGTAATGAACTCTAATAGATCATTGGAGTTTAATTCTCATAAGCCCAAAATAATACCTGCTAGCAACCTCCATGGGTTGTCTCCTCAATTCTCAATTTTTGAAGAATGCAGGATAGAAATAAATATAACAACAACAACAATGTATTGTATTACAAGTGATAAAACACCGAAATCCAAACAAATATGAGGAATTTTCACTGTAAATTTTTTACAAATGCATCATGATCTCACTAAAGTTCCTAGAACACTTTCTTGGAGAGACAGATAAAAATTCTTAACTACCTAGCATAGTTTAATTGGGTTACTTTAGACACAATGGTAACATCTCTTCATCACCATCACTGTGGTGAAGAGGACATTTCCCCCCCTCTGCCAACTCATGTACCAGTCCCTGCCGTATCATTTTCCCTAACAAACAACCACAATCAGTTCCCAGGGATAGAAATATAAGAAAGCTAACAGAATAAAGCTCTGAACTGAAAATCTTGCCACTTATTAAAATTTAATTTAATTATCTATTTTTTTTTTTAAAAAAATCCCTTTAGTTTCAAAGTATTGTCACAGCTGTCTATAATAAACATTGCTCTTCTCCAATGTCATCAAACACAATTGTTAACCTTGATAGTTAAGAATTAAAGTCTCCATTAATAGTGCAAAGGCAAAAGCAAAGACTTTGTAAACAAAGACTAGGAAGAAAATAGCGTGTAATTATGTTGATCTTTTGTTGCCTTGGAGGGTGATGAATTCTCTTTCATTGGAAGTCTTTAAATAGAGATTGGATGGCCATCTTTTAGACATGCCTTAGTTGTGTGTTCCTGCATGGCAGGGGGTTGGACTGGAAGACCCATACAATCCCTTCCAGTTCTATAATTCTATGATAATTCCACCAATGGGACATTTCAGAATCTGTCATGTTCTGTTGCAAAATTCACACACAACTAGACCTACAAAGTAGGCATTTTATCACACTTGTCACTTCAAAATAAAGCATCTGGGTGGTCAGTTATTTGCCATGCAGTTTTTTGTTTTGTTTTTGAAATGAAAAAAATTCAGCAGAGATGAAAAATGTTCCATTAGATCTACTGTACAGTATTTTAATGTCCCACCTTACACAATTGTAATGTCTTGGGACAAAAAAAAAGTCCCATGTTGTTTAGTGGTTGAAGAATCTGGTGTGTGTGCTCTGAATGAGAAACAACCTCTCTCTCTGCTCAAAAGTAAGAGAGAAGCAAGTGCAGTCTCCTTCCTTGGAGGTCTTTAAGCAGAGGCTGGATGGCCATCTATCGGGGAGGCTTTAATTGGGAGTTCCTGCATGGCAGGGGGTTGGACTGGATGGCCCTTGTGGTCTCTTCCAACTCTATGATTCTATGATTCCAGGAAGGACCAAACAGAAATACTGATATCACAGGAGTCAGAGATGGAAGCACTAATTCACTTTAGAACAGCTGGAGATGTCATTCAGAAACACCAAGAACCAACAATGGGTACTGACAAAGAAACACTGCTGTTCCTCACAGAAAGCATTCTTTTACCACAGAATCCATGTAACAAAAAGAGCAACATGCATTTAAGGTATAAAACAAGAGGAACCCTACCAGACTCAGAGTGCGGACGCTCTTTGTCATCTCTGAGCTGAAGGCATGCTCCTGGCAGAGTGTAACATCAATAACCTTAAGCCTTGGTAGAACTAAGGCATCCAATCTACGGTTACTACACTTCAGAATAACAATGAGTCTGAAGAGATTTTGTGCACTCACAAGGTACTTCAGGTTCAACAAGAGTGAAGCAATGAGTCACTGATTCAGGCTGCCTTTCAGAAAGTGTGGACTGTTCATTGAGAAGCTTCAAATATGGCACATATCAGGGATGAACCTAACCCCTGGAGAGCAGCTGGGTTAAATTCAGAGTATGGTAAATGCCCATTGCAGCAATGAATGGCAACTGAATGAGGAAAATATGTCATTAAAGTGTGGTTGTGATGACATCATATTTTCTGAAAGGAGACATTTGCCTAGGCCAGGGGTAGGCAACCTGTCCCCTTTAAGGGCCGAGGGACTTCAGCTCCCAGAAGCCTCAGCCATGTTGGCCAATAGCTCCTGGGATTCTGGGAGCTGAAGTCCCTCAGCCCTTAAAGGGGACAGGTTGCCTACCTCTGGCCTAGGCAGACAGCTTGGTATATCACAGGAAATCCAGACTGGTTACAGCAGGGGTAGGCAGCCTTTCCCCTTTAAGGGCCGAGGGAGTTCAGCTCCCAGAATCCCAGGAGCTATTGGCCAACATGGGACTATTGGCCAACATGGCTGAGGCTTCTGGGAGCTGAAGTCCCTCGGCCCTTAAAGGGGAAAGGTTGCCTACCCCGGGTTACAGTATGGTGACAACATGGTTTGAACCAAATTCCCATGCTGGATGAAATCTTTCCACCAGCTCAGAACTAGTAGAATCCAAAAACTAATGTATGTTTGCAAATTCAGTTGAACATACTATACACACTTCCCCTCACTCCATCTTAATTCTGCAGTTGGGTAGAGCAGAGGTAGGCAACCTTTCCCCTTTAAGGGCCGAGGGATTTCAGCTCCCAGAATCCCAGGAGCTATTGGCCAACATGGGACTATTGGCCAACATGGCTGAGGCTTCTGGGAGCTGAAGTCCTTCGGCCCTTAAAGGGGAAAGGTTGCCTACCCCTGGGGTAGAGGATTAGAAAGCCAAACAATATGAAATATATGGAAAATTGTTTTGCAAGGACTCCTGCAGTACCCAGGTTACATTCCCCATGATCCAATGGTGACATATCCCTAGCAGAGACTGGGGTAGGAAAGTGTCCCACAATGCCATTAATGCTAGTTTCCCTCCAATTATTTTAAAACAGCTATTTTCCTTCAGGGTTTACATTTGTTTCATAATTCTGGGGGTTAGCAACACATATTTCCCAGTTGGAAATAACAGTGGTAATAATTATTGGGACACAGAAATTATTTTGGTTACATTTTTCACAGAAAAAGATGTCTGGCAGCTGTTTGAAACATATGTTCCACCTTGTGTAGGCATGTGTTTTCTGGCTCTGGGAGTCTGGGTACTGTGAAATATTCTTAATTCTGTATCTACTAACACTCCCTGGACTTAAAGCATTTTTACCCCCTTAGATACATATGGGGTCAGAAACTATCCCAGGAATTCAATCAATGCAAGGTTGTTGTTTTTAATCCACACAGATAAAACACAACCTTTCACAATTACTGTGAATACCAGGGCCAAAATTCAATTGATAACGTTAGCTAGAACAGGACTTTTCAGTCAATGGGATTTATGCAAGTGACTTAAGCATTCAGCAGTTGACTTAATGGGTCTACCCAAGTAGGAATTAACATACCGAATTTTGACCTAGCAATTTCATTTTATACATGGTTCTACCTACCTATTATACCTATAGGCATATACATGCCTATCTATTGGAGATACATCAATTTAAAACCAAGTCTGCCCATATGATGATGATGAGGAGGAGGAGGAGGAGTGGGAAGAAGTGGAGATTACAGCATTATACTCTTTGCAGTTGAGGGAAGGGCATTTATAATTCTCAGCCAGAGAGCTCTTAAGTCTCACTGACCTACAAACGCCAGAATGCAACAGAAGGCAGACAGAGCAGTAGAAGTGGAATAGCAGCACTATAAGAGTGTAGTGCAGTAATCTCCAAAGATACATTTATATTCTGCCTTTTACTGAATACGGGGACAAATTAAAACAAATGCAGTTAGAAACATGTATGTAAGTGCCTTCAAGTCGGCTGTCGACCCCATAAATTTTGTAGGGATTTTTTAGGCAAGGAATAATCAGAAGTGGTTTTGCCCATTCCTTCCTCTGACATAAAGCCTACAGCACCTGGTATTCACTGGCAGTCTTCCATCCAAGTACAAACCAGGACTGATCCTGCTTAGCTTCCAAGATCAGACAGAATGAAGGTCATGAACAGAAACATACAAAAAGTTATTAAAATGAATTTTTTATTGTTTGTTCATTTTATCAGCTACATTAAGTGTATCTAAAAAAGAAAATGTCCAGTTCTGAAAAATACATGATCTATTTGCATTAGCAAGAATTTTTGCACATAATTTTGTACAAAGTTGTTCCTTTATAGAAATGGTGCTTATGTATGGAAATTTTAAGAAAATAGTACTTAGCTAAGCCTGTAAACATCAATTAGCAAGCTAGAAGATCATTCTAAAAGTGCAACTGACCACAGGGACCTGTATAAAAAATAATTTATAGGCCACAATTTATAGAGCTACAATGCATCTTCAAATAGCTGTCCAAATGAGATTTTGAAGCTGGATGCTCCACTAGCAGCAGCCGTGAGAAATTAGCTAGGGCCTTTGAGGGCTAAGTCACTAAATTTCACTCTAAACAACATGTCACTGAGGTGTCTAGGGGACTTAGGGGGGTTGCAGACTGCCAGAAATAGTGTGAATTCAGTCCACTTTTAGGATTAGGGTTAGTGCTAGGGAATCATGGGAACTGTTATTTTTCTGAGACATTGAGCCTTCTCTGTCAGACAACTCTGATGCCACAATAAAATACAGTTCCCATGGTTCCCTAACTCTAACCCTAACCCTAAAAGTGGACTGAATTCACACTATTTCTGGCAGTCTGCAACCCCCCTTAGTTTCAATTGTATGGAATCCTACTGTATGGCATAATTTTCAGTTGGTGCAGCCCTATATTCTCCAGAAAACATTTGAAGAGGTTTGTCCCATCACTTGTGCTTTTGATCCTTGATCCTTGACTATCTTGGGTAATTAAAGCTAACAAGAGGGACCTAGAATGGCAGATGCTGCTCTGCAGGCATGGATGGAAATGACAATTTTGAGAGAGGAGTTGATATGCCCCCTTAACAAGAGATTGTTGGCTCTCTTCTATGTCCTGCAGGCGTACAGCGACAAAAAACAAAAATTAGGCCCACTAGAGAAGCCAACTATCAGCACTGTCTGAGGTATTTGACCTCAACAGTAGCTATTAACACAACAGAGTGCAGAAACACAAACTCAGTTAGTAGTATATGGTAATACTGCACTGACCAGCCTTGAACAATGCAGACACAGCTGGATTCTTCCAAAAGTCCTTGGAGGCTTTTATCACTTGTGGCAATATGTACAAGTAATATACAACTCTCCTGTAACTCTCTCCAACATTCACTGTTTGATATACAGCAATTTATTCTCTACAAACAACACACCAACTAACTCTGCAAACCACTCTCTTCATCAACCCACTATCTTAAACTCACACCCTGCCCTGGGTTTTAGAGCACTTATATACAGTGGTGACGACTAAGGGTTGAAACATGGTGTTACTTCTCATTTACAGCTATACAAACTATTTTACACTGTCTTAAAGGAACATTGTTCCCAACAGAGATTCCTCATAGATTCTGTAGTTTTGGCTAACTGCTGCCTATTGGTAACATCCTGTTTTGGGGTGGAGCTGGTGGTGGACAAACTTCTTCTCATGTACTAGGATGAAATGGATTGTCTAATTGTAGGCCTGGGTTTGCTGACAAAAGCCTCATCAGTGATCTGGATGAATAATCTGTACTAGAAGAAAGACGAGTTCAACATTCCCCTGAACTTTTTGATCATGGCATTATCCTATAATAGTTTTCTAAAGTGGTGGACCTGGTGGTTCTTTTAGCAGAACTGCTTCCACAGAGCAGTATTAGATGTCTGTTTGCCTTTATGATGGTTAACCTACAGGGTGCCAGAGAGCTCCATATTGTCTCCCATATATTTAAGTTCAGTGAACTGTTGTGGGAGATCAATCAGGATGATGTGCCACTAGCTTTTTTCTCCATTCCATATATGAATCAGGTGGCACAAAACAGAAGGTAGAATTGAATGACAGCTGACATTGAAACTTGACAGGACACTGTTGATAGAAGGTTCCTGACTCTAGGAAGTGAAGAGATGCACTCCCCCCTGAAAGAAAGGTGCACAGGTTAAGCATACTTGTGAATCAAAGTTCTACTAATGAAGTAGGGGCTAAGAGTTCTTACTTTCAGTCCTGTCTAATCAGCAGCTAACCTAGCATATGGACCAGGGGTCCTCAAACTTTTTAAACAGGGGGCCAGTTCACTGTCCCTCAGACCATTGGAGGGCCAGACATGCGCACTGCGGGCTGGGTCAAGTTGGCTGCCAAGCTGGACAGGCTGCGGCAGCAAAAACACCCAGCGGGCTGGATAAATGTCCTTGGCGGGCCGCATGTGGCCCACAGGCCATAGTTTGAGGAACCCTGATATGGACTATCGTTGTCTGGGTGGGGTTCCTCTTGAAGCCCTAATGAGGCCCAAGAAACTGTTTAAATGCATCTCTTTCAGTATGCCTGTCTTTTGCGATCTTTGGTCTTGCAATACCCAGGGAGTGGTGACCCAAGAGATGTTCTCAGCTGTGGCACCCTTTGAGATTTCTTGCCTTTGAAGATGTGCCAATAATATATAATAATTCATATTTATCACTTACTTAAAATACACCTTTTCAACCAGGACTTTTTTTTTTATGCTGATGGAGGAAACCTTAGTCTTCTGTTTCTTGAACAACTGATGGTAAATATGAATCTGCTGCTGCTTAGTTGGTACAATTAACCATTAGAGTTTTGATAGTATTATTTTATTAGTATGCTTTTGTATTTTTTAAACTTTTATTTGGAAATTGCTTTGTGGTTGTTGTTTTTTTAAAAAAAGAAGTGTGATATACATATTAGATAATAAAGTAACTAAATAAATATTTTTTATAAAATGACTGTAAACTGTATGCTATACCTGCATTTGAATATGTGGCTATTTTAAAGGAACGGCCTCACTGCAATAAGTGCTTAGAAAAATATTTGCTGTGTGTCTAGCAAACCCTCGCCACCCCTCATTATTTTGCCAGGTATCAAACAGACCCTCCCTGCTCCAACAAGCAGAACTGCTTCAACTAAACATAATGTGCTATATGCAGAACATACAGCTGTTCCAATTCTGGTTTACAAAACTGCATAGAGATGTCCAAGTCAAGCTGATGTGCAAATCAATGTATTTCTTAATGCATGAGGTTCGCTTGATTACTACATGTTGTAGTTTTGAATTCAAATGATTTTAATTTTACCAGGCCAAAAGAGCAATAGGCCATCTATGACTATAAAACCTTTACAGACAGCAGGGGCTACTAAGATGCTCAAACCAGCTGCTAAACCCAAGTGCCTTCATCTATGTGCAACTTTGGAAGCTTCCAAATGCACCGATGCCCACCTAGTTTGGAATTAACACAAAAATTCAAAATATACTACTGATCAAGGACTTAGTAGCTATCAGACACAAAGGGCCAGTGGGACTTCACCTGGTTTTCAGATTCAGACCTCAGTCTGGGAAACTAGCTTTTTTAGTGAAGTCCAATATGCTGTCAGATTGCTATACCAGTTTTTCTGTTGATCTGCTCACTTGCTTAACAGTACTTACTTGATGCTTAACTATTACTTTGCTGGCCTTAACAGATAACGCTCATGTTTCCACAAGGACAAATGCTGTCACATGGCCACAGCCAAAATGTGGCAGTGTAGTAGTGTACATTAAAATAAGTTGCTGAAAACTGAAAGTTCAGACTGACTTACTGACACTGCACCAATAGAAACACTGCCATATGTAGTCCATCACTCTCACATACAACTCTACAGCTGCAACAAGTATAACAGAATCATAGAATCATAGAGTTGGAAGAGACCTCAAGGGCCATCCAGTCCAACCCCCTGCCATGCAGGAACTCACAATCAAAGCACCCCAACAGATGGCCATCCATTTGGAGATTCGCATCATCTTTTTTTGCATTACTTTTCATCTTGACAGAGCCTTGGATGGTTTTACCTGCTACTCTGAAACCTGCATGAATGCTTCAAAGACCAGTGCTCAAACTCACCAATTTGCTGAGGACTAAAAATAAAAAAATACCTTGCTGTTTCAAAATCAGTCCCATATGGACAAGCTTCTTGGTAGAGTGAGGAAGACAACCTGTCCTCTCGATCCTTGCCCATCTTGGCTGGCTGTCCAGGGGGGTGACGCATTGAGGGTATTCCTTAGAGATATTATCAATGCGTCCTTTAGGGAAGGCTTTGTTCCATCTTGTCTAAAGGAAGCAGTGGTTAAGCTGCTTCTGAAAAAGCCTTCCCTGGACCCTCTGGACAGGAACAATTACAGACCAGTCTCCCTGTTGCCTTTTTTAAGCAAGGTGATCGAGAGGGCGGTTGCTTCCCAACTCCAAGCTGTCTTGGATGAAACTGATTATCTAGATCCATTTCAAACTGGTTTTAGGACAGGATATGGAGTTGAGACTGCCATGGTTGCTCTGGCTGACAACCTCCTCCTGGGTATCGACAGGGGTAGTGTGACCCTGCTGGTGCTCTTGGATCTCTCAGCGGCTTTTGATACTATAGATCATGCCATCCTCTTGGATCACCTGAGAGAGTTAGGAATTGGAGGCACTGCTTTGCAATGGTTCCATTCCTTCTTCTCGGGCAGATCTCAGAGGGTGAAGCTCGGGGACAGTTGCTCTTCCAGAATAGAGCTTAATTGTGGCGTCCCTCAGGGCGCCATCCTGTCCCCGATGCTATTTAACATCTATATGAAGCCGCTGGGAGAGATCATTCGGAGGCATGGAGCACGGTGTCTTCAGTATGCTGATGATACCCAGATATACTTCTCCATGACCTGGTTGTCGGCCTTGACTTCAGATGGCATCTCTCCTCTCAGTGACTGTCTGAAGGCAGTAATGGACTGGATGAGGAAAAACAGATTGAGACTGAATCCAAACAAAACGGAGGTGCTAACAGTCACGGGCCCGAAACCAGGTTTGGGAATACAACTTACAGTCCTGGATGGAGTCACACTCTCCGTAAAGGACTGTGTTTGCAGTCTGGGGGTGCTCCTGGATCCGTCTCTTCAGGTAAATGTGACGGTCAGGAGTGCCTGTTATCAGCTTTGGCTGATACGCCAGCTGCGCCCTTTCCTGGAAAGTAGGGATCTTGAAACTGTAGTACATGCGCTGGTAACCTCCTGTCTCATTTCTGTAATGCGCTCTACATGGGGCTACCCTTGTGCTTGACCCAGAAACTTAAATTAGTTCAGAATATGGCAGCCAGGCTGGTCACTGGTGTTTCCAGAAGAGAGCATATAACACCTGTGCTAAAAACTCTCCACTGGCTGCCAATTGTTTCCGGGCACAGTACAAGGTGTTGGTGATGACCTTTAAAGCACTACATGGCTTGGGTCCAATTTATCTTCGGGACTGCCTCCTTCCATATGATCCTCCCCGTGCACTTTGGTCCTCTGGGAGGAATCTGTTACAGCCTATAAGAACTAGGTTGTCGGTGACCTCCCAGAGGACTTTCTCTGCCTCAGCTCCCAGATTATGGAATGGCCTGTTGGACGAGATCCGTCTAATTACCACCCTTAACAGCTTTAAAAAAGCTGTCAAGACGGATCTTTTCCGGCAGGCCTTCCCCGAATAATTATGCCAGCCCTAGACTTTGGCTAATTTGTTCGCTTGAGCTGTCACTGATTATTTTATGCTTATTTTACGCTGCTGTTTTAATTGTTTTATGTTCCTTTTTTATTATTATTATTATTTATTCTATTTTATGTTTTAATCTTAACTAGTTTAATATTGTTTTAAGGGGAGGGTGGGTTAGGGAATTGATATATGTATTGGTGTTTAGGGGCAGGATATATTATTATTATTATTATTATTATTATTATTATTATTATATCATGTACATTATGACCTAGTAGCATTAAAATAAAACATGTGCAGTTTTAATCTGGCCATCTGATAAACAGTTGCCCAGCTGCTACTATAGAAGTATATTTAGTACTGATTTTAGCACTATTCTTAGATGCTACTATGTATATAATTAAAAATATGGATGGAACCATAGACTTGGGACACCTACATCCTGTTTCCATAAATAAATAATGGTCCTCAATAAATAAGGCAACTGGGATGTGATTTTGTCATGAACAACAAATCTGCCTCTCACCACAGGGAAGTAGGAATGATAAATTACTGTATATTTGTGAGTCTAAAAACTCTGTTCTTTTTAAAAGGATGTATAAGTAAGTATACAAGTCAGAAAAGCAAGATTGCTCTATTATCTAGATAAACATTCTTATATAGGGCTGGTTCAGAAAGGGGAAAAAACATGTTTTCTGTGCTGTGAACAAGTCTGCAACAACTTCTTGTGTGGCTCTGGGGAGTGGAAACTTTCATTCCTAATTTTAATAAAACCACAATTTTTATTACATTTAAAATATTGTAACTGTGGTTTCATGCCCCACATTAATGTCATCCATTGGCTTATTAGAACAAATCAAAACCAGACCATGATTCCAGATCCTGATCTGATCACTGAGGCATCACCAAGCACAGATGCAGAATAAGTGGCAATCCATTTCATCTTGTTAAGTGTTGCCTACATTGCTTCTCTAACAAAAAAAGGAAGACTGGTCACTTCTCCAGTGTCCAGACTAGATGAACATAGGATTTAGATACACATATTTCAGATGCACTGTACTATAAAACTGACTAAAAGATGAACTGTTATTACTGTAATTCAAGGGTTCTTTTGGCTAACAACAGGATGCTGACATTCGCTGAGTAGCCAAGGTTTCCCACCAAACTAGGATTTTAAAAATAGCTGTATGGAATAGTTTTTTAAATCCATTCTTTCAATAAGGTTCTATTGCTTTTCAGTATTAGGATGATTAACCAGAATCACCAAATTACCAAATCTAGACTTCTGCCCAATTCTTACAGTAACTTTAAAAGTAAACATCAGTAGTATTGCATTCTAAAGTCACATGGCTTTTGCTTACCCTTGAACATATGACAAATTGGTCATATGTGGGCAAGCAACGTCAGAGTGTGGTCAAGATGGTAAAAGTTATTGAGGAAAAACACGCAAGCTGTGGGAGGTTGCAGCACTTTGCTTTTGTCTGAGCACACTGGGAAGGCCAAGATCCCATCCATTCCTCTTCTCTCTCCCCTTCTAAGTTAAATGAGTGCAAACTACTTTCACTCTGAATTCAGTTTGCAGCATTTAAAGTAAGCTGAGGACAAAGGGGGAAAGTGGGAGCAGAAAAGAGAAAGTGGGATACTCTAAAAGCATCTTAAAGACTGGATGACAGAGAATTATTCAGTACTGTTCCTGCTAAACTGGGACAGTTAGAGGACTGTGAAGTGAAGCAAAAAAATCGCTAGATGATAAAATAAAATAATAAAATATTAATTAACATGTCACCAGCAGTGACTTATTTTTACAACTAAGATTTAAATTATTTGTGGATTTTTTTGTCAATAAATGGTTTCAGAATAGATTCCATAAACCAGATTCCAATCCACTAAAATTCCAAGGGAATTAAAAGTGTTTTACAAATCTATACTTGACAGCAAAGAAGCAACCAAGCAAAAACATGACTTAATTGCGTAGTATAACTTTTGTAAGTAGGAAAGACAAGGGATGAGTTTCAGAACTAAGGGAGAAAACCATCCCTTCACAGCTTCCAGAGGACAGTCAAGAGCCCACTGTTCTGTATGGCATTTGGTTCCTTAAATCAAGGTTAACTTTTGAACTATTTCAATTTTGTTTTTAAAACTCCTTTTTAAAGCACTGTTTTGATTTGTTTTTAAAATATTTTTTTCTCTTTTGTGCATAGCTTTGGGGGGCCTGCCAAGGTCAGAAGTGATAAACAAATATTTTAGTTAATGAACAAATCAAATTATTTTCAAATACTCAAAGGATTAAAATGTAGTAATTGCACACTGAGTGGTAACTATCCATAGTTAAAATGTAGGATGGAAAAATGTATTTAGGGACTTTGACATCACCCATTTTGAACAATAAATGCAATACTTATTTAGTAGATTTTCTTGACATATCTTCGCTCTCCAATTTATTTTAGAGGGGTCTGTGTAGCACCCATCATAATTAACAATGCACAGCCTAGTTGTTGCCTCTTATCATTGTTACCTCTTTCCCAGATAAAATTATCCCTCCACCTATTCATATGTCAATGTGGAATATGAAAGTAAAATCCTAAATCTCTTATAGGGCAAGTGGGGGGAAATAGGTCAGTAGTTACATAAGGGCAAACAGGCGAAAATAAACCATGGTGCAACAATAGCAGATCATGAAGAGACTTATGCAGGTATTAGCCTGTTCACATGTAGGGCTATACTGGGGGCAAGCCCATGTGCATGCGCATATACCCTACCTATGAACATAGTTGCACAGTCAGCCACTTACCAGATCTTTGTGCACTGAGTGCCCAATGCATGGAGAGCCCTCTGTAACAGTAACTTTCCATAATTATAAACCTAATCCTGTACAGAGGTCTGCAATGGAAACCCTAACCTTAGTGAAAGAAGAACATACACTACACTAGCTTGTGGTGTGACCTATGGGCGGACTGCAGCTCAGCGATGCAAGTAGTTGTAAAACCAATGGATCACATATCCTGTCAATTTAAAATATATATATATATATATATATAGTTCCCAAGCCGGGCTGCTCAAAGGTGAAATGGTGTGCTTGAGCAGCCTGGGTTGCTGAGGGGCAGAGGAAGGCTCAGTTGCTAAAGTTGCCCCACTCAGCGCCTGGAATGGCCCCGTCCTCACCATGTTGCCACTTGTGTCACCAATGACACGCAGATGACTGACATGCATTTTGAAGCAGCGCAAACTAGTAGGAACACTTGTGCCGAAAAAGAAGCAATTACAAGGATATAATGAAAAGATCCGCTTTCATAGTGGGAATGATGGACCTTTTGGAATCGATTCACCGACATGGAGCGAAGACAAATCACAAACCAGTTTAAAAGTAAGTGGGAAAATCAGTATGGTTTACCTACCCACCTTGGCTTTAGGCAACATCTTGGAATGGCCATAGTTAAAACTGAACTTGTCACCTCATCTCCACACAGTTTTGCATTCCTATGGATATTCTCACACACAGACTGCTGTATAGGTCTGTCCCTGAGCTTTCTACTCTACCACATACATGTGAGGAAGTAGGCCCAAGTCTATGAAAGCTCATGCCAACTTCTATCTTCTGTCTTTCAGTTGTAGTCTCAAAGGTGCTGCAAGAACAATTTGCATACATATTTTAGACTAGATAATAAACATTATGGGGAAATTTTTATTTGCCATTCTCTTTAGGCAAATAAGCAATAAATCACTGGGTTTTGACCAGATTACTGAGGACATACAAAACCAGTTAAACTGAAATCTTTAGTTTTGAAAAATGCAGTTTGACTTTGGGTAGAATTAAACTGGATTACATCTACATACTAGGAATATTGCAGATTAAATTATGTATGAACATTCAACTGATTATCAGCTTTTTAGTCTGATATAGAAAACTGGTGTTTATGTTACTTGTTTTACTATAAAATGGAAAGTGTATGTGTGAAGGAATCCCGCAGGACCTTTGGGACTAACTAGTTAATTTCATCATGAGCTTTCATGGATATCAGTCCACTCCTTCAAATGCACTGAAGAAATTGTTATTTTCTTCAAATTACACTCATCCCTCCACATTCGCTGGGGTGAGGGAAACAGGACCCCTGTGAATGTGGAAAAACTGCACATAACAAAAACACTGTGTTTTTACTTGAGAGAGCACTTCTCTAGGAATCTCTAGGTCCTCCGGTGCAACTCTGTGGTCAACATCTGCCAGACATTGACCATAGAATTGCTCTGGAGCAGCTACAAATATCTAGTGGAGGGTTCTCTCTAGGAATCTCTAGGTCCTTCAGTGCAACTTTTGGTTAAAGTTGACCATAGAGTTGTGCTGTAGGACTTCGCTATTCCTAGAGAGAACATATTAATAAAATATGTGAATAATCAAATCCGTAAAAGTCAAAGCCACAAATGTAGAGGGATGAGTGTAGTTGTTTCCATTTGGTAATAACTAGGTAACAAACTATGACATTTGTTTTGGAAGCTCCTTTGGAAGCCTCTTGGAGGGTGAGCAGATAAATGAAATAAAATAAATATATTACCTCCACTGATTTGAGCAAGGGCATGCAGATGTTCAATAAACATCAGTATATGGTATCATGAAATTGAGAGGAAAATTCTCCTTCTCTGGAAAGGGTTAATCAATTAGTGATGCCCTTTCTTCCAGAAGTGAGTAAATTAAAAGTCAGCTCCAGAAGCTGTATTCACTGTCGTTCTTTTGTACTGTACTACACGAATATTATTTCAGGCTTGTTGAAGCAAAAAGTATTTAGAGAACATTGCCAAATAAGTGTATGAACTGTAATGATACCTCAGAACAAAATGAAGGCCAAATGATATTAGCCAATTTCATATGAATGGAACCTAAGTTCATCAACATGTAAGCACCTGTTAGGATGTTATTTTGGTGCTGCTGTATCTATTTTCATTTGCCTTTACCCCCAAGTGTGACATATAATACCATGGTAACATAAACAAATGAAAAAGTTAAGCTATAAATAGTAAGAAACAGTCTAGGAGGTTCTGAAAGTAGCTAACCTATAGGGCCTCTGTTCTATGACATAACACTTCCATTAATTATACTTGCTTCCATAATCACCAAAATCTGGAATATTTGTGTAAGAAAGTCTGAAGAAAATAGAGGGGAAATAAAACAAGAAGGCACAGATGGGAGGTTGGAGGAAAGCATTCCGTTATTGATGTCAGGTTCTTTTTGTTCTAAACAATTACGTACAAACATATCTATAGATATATCAGCAAATGAGCGGGCACAGATGCTATCAAATTTAACTTTACTGCTATGAGTAATCCCACTGACAGGTTAGGAAAATAGAAGGAGGTGGATGAAGCAAAACTGAGAGGGAAAGAGACAATAAAAAAGTGCATGGAGGCATGTCATCTGAGTAGAACAGAAGGTACTTACACGCAATTTTGTATGAACCCTCTCTTCCTCCTCAGTCTACTATGCCACAGTGCAACTCATTAAGCAGGGTTTCATGATTATTTGCAGGAGCATTTTGGGAAGCTGCTGTGGACCAACAGGGGACAAACACAGAAAATCAGCCCCTACATACCCCCTTCTACAGATTGATCTCTTAGGGCCTATGCAGACTGCCAGAAATAGTGCCCATTAAATTGAGGCACTGCCCTGGCTCAGTGCTAGGGAATCATGGGAACTGTAATTTATTGTGGCACCAGAGCTCTCTGACAGAGAAGGCTCAATGTCCCAGAAAAAAATACAGTTCCCATGACTCCCTAGCACTGAGCCAGGGCAGTGCCTCAATTTAATATGCACTATTTCTGGCAGTCTGCAAAGGCCCTTAGTCTAACCAAAAGGTTTACAATTTCTTATATGCAGACATGATGAAACTGGACTGAGATCATAAAAGCTTATGCCAAATTAGACTAGATGCTCTTTACAAGGGGCTACAGGACATTGTTCTTTTTTTCTGCAATAGGCTAGCATGGAAACACAAGTAATGGAGGCTTTAATCCATTCGTAAGTTCAAATACAGTAGGCTCTTGGTATCTGCTGGGTTTTGGTTCCAGGGCCCCCTGTGGATAACAAAATCCATGGATGTTCAAGTCCCACTAAATACAATGGAGAATAAAATGGTGAACCTTATATAAAATGGCAAAATCAAGGTTTGGTTTTTGGAATTTTTATATATATATACCGGTATATATATATATATATATATATACACATATATACATACACACACATATATATATATACACACACACATACACACACATACACACACACACACACACACACACACATATATATATATACACACATATACATATATATATATATATGTATGTATGTGTGTGTGTGTGTGTATATATATATATATATATATATATATATATATATATATAATATTTTCAAGCCATGGATGTGGATATGGAGGACCAACTGTAAAGACATTCATTTCAGCACACAAAATACAATTGCATTGCAAACATACTGAAAATTTATCCAGCTTTCAAGTAAAACATCCTTTTATAGTATTGGGAAACCTGGACTTGTATTGATTTGGCTGCAAAGAAAGATATAATACTAAGTCTCATATGGATTCAATATGAAAAAGATAACTCTGACTTTATATGTTTAGATAGCGTCTCTAAATCCTATGCTTGGGATTGCTAACCTCCACCCCCACCAAGCAGTTTCAAGAAGTATAGATTCAAATGCATAGATTTGTTAGTCATCAGAAGAGACACAGACATAAACACCAATAGTAAGTACACAATCTAATTGCAAATCCTTCTGTGTTTCTTCCAGACTACTAGTTAGCATTACAGTACTAGAAAGTTCAGCTAATACCACATATCTGTTCTTTACCTACCCTCCCAACCCTATTTCTAAACATGACTTAAGCAAAACAGATATGTAGATCTAAAGAACAACTAAGCCAGGCGCATTCTTTATATATTAAAACACAACAGTTCTCCATATTCCAAAATGCTATTCTGATCAATTCTAGAAACAAAACAGCTATTGTTTATTATTACAGCTTTGTATGGTCATATCTAGAAGTAGCCTTGCATTCTTGATCTGTTATAGTCACCAGCTTGTAAACCTCAAGGTCAGTTTGAGGCCATGCACTCATGAAGACCTTGAGATGTAAGCAGATAGGAGTACTCAAAAAAGATCAGATATCTTTGTGTACTTTTGCATTTTTGTGGGAAGGGAAAGGACATGAAAGAGCAGCAAACATTACAGAACTAGTTTTCAGTGCACATCTACCAAGTCAAGAATGCTGTCTAGAACCCTAACAAGATGAATAGAAGTTTAACACTTTTTAAAAAGATAAATGTCACATGGTACATGAGTGTGTTATTGTTCATTTAATCATTTGGTACAGCAGTTTTTCCTTGCTTTAAAAATCAGCTGAATGATACAGTGGGCCCTTGGTATCCGCTGGGGTTTGGTTCCAGAACCCTCCATGGATAGGAAAATCCATGCATGGTCACGTTCCATTAAATGCAATAGTAAAATATGCATAGTAAAATGGTGTTCCTTATATAAAATGGAAACATCAAGGTTTGCTTTTTGGAATTTATGTATTTTCAAACCATGGGTGCTTGAATCTGTGGATACAGAGGGCTGACTGTATTTTACATGTTATGTAAGATGCCAGATTGCAGTCTTTGTCATCCCAAGTTCCAACCACTCTAGATATGTCTTTATTTAAAGCTATATTACTGCAAGGTGTTACATATGCCATTAAAAAGGGGTCCAAAACGTCAGTTATCCCAACACAGGGCAAAACTGGGACTTGCTGTTTTTAGTCTTCAAATGCTTGGAGTCAAAATACCTGAAGGAACATCTCCTCGTATATCTGCTATAAAGACCCTAAGGTTTGATCTGAGGTTCTCCCCCAGTTTTTGTGTTGTTATTTGCCTTCTAGTTGACTCTGTCTCAGGATTATCCTATGCCAGGGTTTTCTTGGCAAGACTGGTTCAGAGAAGATTTGCCTTTTCCTTCTTTTGAGGCTGAGAGAGTGTGACTTGCCCAAGGTCACTCACTGGGTTTCCATATCCAAGGATGGTTTTGAATCCTGATCCAACACTCAGACCATTACATCATGCTGGCTGTCTCTCCTCTAATTGTTCCTAGCAAATGTAGTGGTGAGTTAAGTGTTGGAAGAGTAGACCTTTTCAGTGGTGGCAGCCCACTTGTGGAATGACCACCACATAGAAGCTCCTGGTACTTATGTTGGATGGCCGTCTCTGTGAACTTGCACACATTTGCATGTGCAGCGCTTCACCAGGATAGGGCATTGGAGCAGAGGTGTGCCCATGCAGATGCTGGCAATGTACAATCATGCCCCCTTCACATACACACCTTTGACTGTCTGTTTTGTGTAAGTTGTACTCATCTTCATGACAGGTGTCACAGTTTTTCTTTTAGGCATTGCCACCCTCACTGCTTGGGTAAGGCAGCTCCGTTCCCTTCTAAATGTGCTCCTGCAATGGGGCGTTTACATGCACAATTAGGGTTAGGGTTTGGAAAGAGCTCCCCTTTAGAGCTGCCCTGGCATTGGTGCATTTATACGTACATGTGAAGGTGCCCACTCTCCAGGAAGAAGTAGAAAAATCCAGCTCCTTTTTAGTCCAGCTTTTCTTCCTGTAGCGCAACTTGGATGTACTTTCTGGCCGGCTTTAAACCATGCATTGTCTAAATGCCCCACATCAAAGCCAGCAGGAAACCTGCTTATTTTGACTGCCTGTTTTGCCCCTCTGTTTAGTACCATCAGTATGTTATTTTGTTGCTTTGGATTTATATGCTGTAGTTTTTATAGTCTTTGCCACTGGTTTGATCTTGGTTTTATTATCTCTTTTATAGTCATTGTTTTACTTTTTCAATTTAATATTTCACTGGACTGTATACAATTCAGAGCTATCTGGTTATCAAGCCTAAAAAGAGCAATAAAGACATACATGAAAAAAATGAATCTAAAGGAAATGTCACATAACATTTGTGTCAATTTGTGATCACTACTAGGGGTCAGCAGCGTTATACCATACCAACAAAGATAGTAATTAAGCAGGTGTATAATAATGCTCCATGCAGACTTTACAAAACATTATTATTGAGTTTTCTACAGGCCCAAATATCATGTAATAATAATAATAATAATAATAATAATAATAAAATAAATTTTATTTATAACCCGCCTCTCTCCATCGCAATCGAGGCGGGGAACAGCAATAATAAAACATACATTTTTGAAACATTCCATATCCCAAATCCAACTCTCCCGCAAATGAGTCCATCCACATTTGCGGGGATTAGGGACACAGGACTCCCATGAAAGTGGAAAAACCGCAAATAAAACCCCCCACTTTTTTTTAACCTGAGAGAACAGCTCTTTAGGAATCTCGAGGTCCTCAAGTGCAACTATGCAGCCAACATCTGCTGGACACCGAGCACAGAATTGCGCTGGAGGAGCTACAAATGCCTACTGGAGTGTTCTCTCTAGAAATCTCTAGGTCCTTCAGTGTGACTTTTGGTTGAAGTTGACCACAGAGTTGCACTAGAGAACGTAGAGATTCCTAGAGATAACATATTAATAAAATCCATGGATAATCAAATCTGCAAAAGTCAAATCCACAAACGTGGAGGGACAACTGTACTCCCTTCTGAAACAAAGTGTAGAAAGAAATCGTATGAGCAATCCTGGAAACAAAAATTAAAACACTGATTAAAAGTTAATGTGAATAATTACCATATGAGCATACGATAAAACCTTTTCTCTGACCAAAACTAATTTTTTGCTTAAAGTGTAGTTGATATGGGAGAATAACTAATATAATAATTATATAATTCACTAATAATTAATGAAACCCTGTTTTCCCAAGGATGGAAGTGTTTGATGAAAGTAGTAGGTTTCAGACAGTTCTGACTTTAGAGGGATTAACAGTGATTATTTATTTAATGTTTTTGGTTGATGGTTTATAGATTTATTTTATAGATTTACAAAATGGGATAGGTTTACATGGATATTCAGGGGTTACCGAACTGACATTCATATCTGATAATAATATAGATGTGCACTATCTTTGCTGATTAGATTTAGTTTTCTTTCTTGGTCTGTAAATATATACAAAGATTATTTTTAAAAAATTACCGTAAGTTGAACATACACAAAAGCAATTATTACTTTTGAATGATTATAAATTTATGGTGTATTTAATGTTATTGTCACAATTTGTAATTATTTTATGCTAAAATGAAGCATCTTGAGGGAAAACAGTAAGCTAAAAATTATTAGGATAAAAATAAGATAATGGGCATACCCATTACCACAAATCATTTTAGGAAAAGGAGAACCAAGTGCTATCTCAGCTAACACTGATATGTTGTGTTTTTGTGAATGCATTATCAATATAATAATTAACCATCAGAACTACTACAAAGTGTTTGCTGCTGTTGCAAAAAGTACACAACCTTGATAACTACCTAAATACAGATAAAACACGAGAGTTTTGGATTTTGACAAAAATAGAATTTGAAGAGCTCCACATCGAATTTCTAAAGTGTTAATTAGACTGCTATTAGCATGGGGGGAGCCAGTGTAGTGTAGTGGTTGAACTACAACTCTGGACACCAGGGTTAAAGCCCCTGTTTGGTCAGGGAAACCCACCGGGTGATCTTGGGCAAGTCCTACTTGCTCAGCCTCAGAGGAAGGCAAAGGCAAAAACCCTCTGAACAAATCTTGCCAAGAAACCCTGTGATAGGATGGGTCGCCAACAGTCTGAAATGATTTGAAAGCACACAACAACATTAGAAAAGGGAGAGAAATAGAAACAGTTTAAAATGGGGAGGCGGGGGGGACACAGTTATTTAGCTGCATGCACTTTGTCTTAGTTATATTGTATTGGGACTACAGAGTAGTTCCAGCAGCTCTTCAGAAAAAGATGAGTTTTGAGAAGGGGCCTGAAAAGACTAAGTGAGGTAACTACAGTTTCAAACACTAAGGGGCATCAAGGAAGAAATGGAGTAACTCCAGCCAGTAAATATATTTTCAACAGTTGAAGTTAAAAGGAACTTGATAAATGAGTCATGGGGAAACAAGGATGAACTAAGCAATGGCTCTAAACCTGAATTATATGTTCATATTTATCTAGGAAAAGAATTGCTATTTTTAGGTATAATCTGAATAGGTCAACAAAAAACAGTTAACTGCAGCCTATGAATACTGCTGTAACATTGACTATACCAGTCAACCATGAAAAATAAACTATACTAACATGTACAACACAGTTGTAATCTACATAATTACCTATAGTTTAAAAACATGCTAGAAACATATTAAGTCCTTTGGTAAAATCCAAATTCATCAGTCTTTGGATTAAGCAGAGAGCTGCTGCTTTCCTAAATAACTTGGAGAGCTACATCCCATTCACAAGCCTAGATGGAAGGAGGTCTGAAAAGAAAGAGAAGTCACAAAAAGGCACAAAGTGTTCAAACCAGAGAGGAGGGCTGACGCAAAAAGTAATGATGGTGCTGTTAAAATGAATGAAGAAAGAATGGGTGAAGCAGATGGGCCAAATGGAGCGATCTGCAGCTGCTGTGGTTGCAATCGCTCTTGGACCATGGCGACTGGACACTGTGGTCCTGAAGCCGGCCACTGATGCAGTCCCACATGGGCCACCAGCAGGAGCGGCTTTTTGCCATTCCTTTTCAGGCCAGCTTTGGGCCACGCTAGCAGGTCCCAGAGTGGCGTCCGATTGCTTTGGGATCATGCATTGTTTGAACATCATGCCCCCAAAGAACCCGGAAGGTGCTTTATTTGGCCCGTCTGCTACAGGCCAATAATTGGTAATGGAAAATTTAAGAAATACCATGAAAGAATGTTGGTGAGTGGGGAAATAGATTTTCATGTGAAGTCGAAGACTTTCATGGCTGGCATCCATAGGTTTGTGTGGGTTTTTCAGGCTGTGAGGTCATGTTCTACAAGAATGCATTCCTGACGTTTCGCCTGTATCTGTGGCTGGCATCTTCTCTGATGATGCCAGCCACAGATGAAGGTGAAACCTCAGAAATACATTCTTCTAGAACACAGCCTCACAGCCCGAAAAATCCACAAAAACCTATAGATTTTCATGTCTTTTTCTTCCACTCAAATGCACCATCCTTAGGATACTGCAGTAGATATGACCAAATAAAAGCAACAAATCAAAACAGCATTAATTAAAGATTACACTGAGATACTTCCAACAAAACGTACTAAGACTAAATAATTTGTCAATAAAAAACTACCGCATGCAGTAATGCTTTCAATGTCATACTACAATAAAGATACCCGAGATGCACCATTGAGGGAGCAGAGTACATAGTGTTACTGATCATTACTTAAGGACAGAGATACTCATCTAGAAGGCTTTTTTCCCCATCTCAATGCTGGGAAAAAGTACTGCTGAAATAAATTTCACTGTCCGTAATGCTTGCCATTTCTCCCCCATAATAGACTAGGTACTCCTCAGAGAGATCTTTTGGGGAAAGCTTACAAGTTGCTAGGATCAATACAAGCATCTTTGAAGTCATATCTTGAAAGGAAGATCTCATTTTTGTGGGAATATGTTTCCCCATTTTTGTGGGCAATATGTACATGAAAGTGAAAGCCTGTATTCTAGCTTTTCAGAAATAAGGCTCAAAGATGCTCTTTGGTACAGCTTCAACTGGCAAGTTCTGCAAAAGGAGAACTGCTGATTTCCAGAGATTTATGTTTATGGTATCTGGTCTTCAGGTCAAGCTGCTCTTTTCAAGCAGTCGATTCATTGAAGAACTATTTTGAATAAATTAAATTTGGTAATAAGACCCTAGCAATCATTATTTTGAAGGTAAAAGACAAGTGCTCTACCTACAAAATCTTAGTTGGGAACTCTGGAAAACAACATGCAAGCCATTTCTATGGAAACCCTTTATGGACTGCATTATTATTATTATTAATTCATGTATATGACTTCTTTTTTCATTACTTGGATTCAAGATATCTTACAAAAGTTAAAGCCAATAGAGTTAAAAATATTTGTTATTGTGTGACCTCAAATCATTTCCAACTTATGGAGGCAACCCTACTATGGGGTTTTCTTGGCAAGAATTGTTCAGAGAGAGGCTGCCTTTGCTTTCCTATGAGGCTGAGAGAGTGTGGCTTGCCCAAGGTCACCAAGTGGATTTCCATGGCCAAGCAGGGATTTGGTCTCCAAAGTCCTAGTCCAACAACAAACATCATACTGGCTCTCCTAAAAACACTAGAAAGACACAAATAAAAATATATAGAAAGTTTATATTAAAATGCAACAAAACTGCCCATAAATTAAAAACCAAGTTTAAAAAATCTATTAAAGAGGGGATATTTCAGCAATACAGCACCCTATTAAACACCCTAACAGCCAGATCCTCTAGGATTCCTAGAACCACATCCAACTCCTCTGAAACGGCATCTTTGTACCAGGGACCACAGCCCGTCTTTTTGGAATGCTCTTCCTTTGGGTGTACTATCATCATAGTATAGTACAGTCAGCTCTTCCCAACCGCAGGCTTGCCACTTGTGGATAGTAGCATCCAGGATGGCCCGCCCCATTCTCCTCAATCGTGGCATCTGCATGCAGCTGTGCCAACACAGCCACATGCATGTTACACTACCATTGAAGACAGGAGGACTTGAGGTCCTCCAGGATTTGGCATCCTTTGGGGGGGGGGGGGTCCAGAACGGAATCCCCACAAATACAAAGGGCCAACTGAGCACTGGGCTATGACTCTGGAGACCAGGTTTTGAATCCCTGGAGAAGTGAGGGCTCCCATGTGCATATGGGATCCTTGCCCTTCCTAGCTTCTGAAAGCAACCAGAGAGGGACTGGCCAAGTGGGTAAGGGGAGTGAAAAATGCCTCACTGCAACAAGTCAGATTTCCATCCTGTCTAAAGGAGGCTGTGGTGAGGCCATTACTGAAAAAGACCTCCCTGGATCCCACTATATCGGCCATTTTCTAATATTCCATTCTTGGGAAAGGTTCTGGAGCGAGCGGTGGTCTCCCAGCTCCAGGGGTTTCTGGATGAAACAGATTATCTAGATCCATTTCAGTCTGGCTTCAGACCTGGCTGTGGGACAGAGACAGCTTTGGTCGCCTTGGTGGATGATCTCCGCAGGGAACTGGACAGGGGGAGTGTGTCCCTGTTGGTCCTGCTGGATCTCTCAGTGGCGTTCAATACCATCGACCATGGTATCCTCTGAGCTGCTTTTCTGGGATGGGACTTGGGGGCACTGTTATGCATGGGTTCCGGTCTTTCTTAGAGGGGAGGATCCAGAAGGTGGTGTTAGGGGATTCCTATTCGACTCCTTGGCCACTGGCCTGTGGAGTCCCACAGGCTTCTGTTCTGTCCCCCATGTTGTTTAACATCTGCATGAAACTCTTGGGAGAGGTCATCCAGAGTTTTGGGGTGCGGTGTCACCAGTATGTGGATGACATTCAACTCTATCTCTCCTTTCCATCTGATTCCAAGGAAGCTGTCTCTGTTCTGAATCAACGTTTGCTGTCAGTAATGGACTGGATGACGACAAACAAATTGAAACCTAATCCAGACAAGACAGAGGTGCTCCTTGTCAGTCATAAGGCAGATCAAGGAATAGGGATTCAGCTTGTGCTGAATGGGATTACACTCTCCCTGAAATCTCAGGCTCACAGCTTGGGTGTGCTCCTGGACTCCACTCTGAGCCTGGATACCCAGGTTTCAGCAGAGGCCACAAGTCCATCTGCACAGCTTAAACTTGTGCACCAGCTGTGCCCATTTCTTGAGACGTCAGATCTTGCTACAGTGACACATGCCTTGATTACATCCCATTTGGACTACTGCAACGCACTCTACGCGGGGCTGTCTTTGGAAACTGTCTGGAAACCTCAGCAGGTTCAAAATGCCGCAGCCAGAATACTGACTGGGGCCAGTTACACAGAGCATATAACTCCCTTGTTAAAACAGCTCCACTGGCTACCTATTCGTTTCCAGGTGCAATTCAAAGTGCTGGTCATGACCTATATAGCCGTACACAGCTTGAGTCCAGACTATTTGAAAGACCGTATCTCCCCATACAAACCTGTGAGAGCCCTAAGATCTGCAGGAGAAGGCTTTCTCTCGGTCCCACCAAGATCACAGGCTTGCCTGGTGAGACAAGAGAGGGAGCCTTCTCAGTGGATGCTCCCACATCTGGAATGCTTCCTTGGGAGGCTAGGCTGCCCCCTTCCCTGCTGGCTTTTCACCAGCAAGTAAAAACATTTTTATGCAGGCAGGCATTTTGTACATAATACATAGCAGGACGGTTTTATGGAGCAAGTGGGTTTTTGGTTTGTTTTTAACTTTTGTATATTTTATGTGATTTTATACTGGATGTAGATATTCTAATTGTTTTGAATTTTATTGAGATTTTAAATGTTTTATCTGTGAGCTGCCTTGGGTCCCTCTGGGGAGAAAGGCAGCATATAAATGAAATAAATAAATAATTAAAATGCACTGGATGACCTTGGGCCAGTCAATACTCTCTCAGCCTCAGAGGAAGGCAAAGGCAAACCCCCTCTGAACAACTTCTGCCAAACAAAACCTGTGATAGGTTCATCTTAGGGGAACCATAAGTCAGAAACCACTTGAAAGCACACAACAACAAGCATCCTCATTCAACTAGGCATAACAATCCAGCCAAATAATATCAGGAAAAAAATTAACTCTCAGGCCAGGTGAAGTTGAGTAAACTGCTCTACTTAACCTGGCTTGAGACTTATGAGTTTTTTCTGATATTATTTGGCTGAATTGTTATGCTAGTTGAATGTTTTCCTGAAAAGCTTTAATTTGTTGAATTTTTTTAAAGTTATGCAGCTGATGTGTTTTAATCTATGTCTCATGGGACAAGAAGTTATCATATTGTCCTCTAGTATGCCATGAGATGCACTATACAGCATTAGCAACCAATTAAGAGATGCAAGCTTAGCAGGCACTCTGTTATTTATGATTATTTACTTAAAGAATTTTCATACATCCAAAAAGGCTCCCAGAATGGCTTACCAGAAGAAGAAGAAGAAGAAGAAATATAGCATCTTGGATCCTTCAGTGCCAGATCATGGCATTCAGGGAATGTATGATTGATGACATAAGCAAGGTAGTTATTATGGGTGAGTCTGAGGACAACATGCTTCCCAAATCCATTTGAATAATAAATCATCCCACTTAAAAACTAGGCCACATGTTAACATTATTTCTTTTTTAGAATTCTAGTGACACACTCCGAATTGGTAACTGTGTGCAAATACAATGAGATTTGGAACTCTTTGACAGAAGAAGCCAGGATGGCCCCTTTTCATATGAAATGCCATCATCTGAAAATAATCCTATATTACTGAGGCTTTCAGGCTGGATTATAGAACATATTGCCCCCTATAAATATATCTTTCTTCTTCAGCTGCACTGTTTCCTAACATAAACGTTTTGCACCACTGTTTTATTATACCATATTGTTTTGTTGATACCGATAGCTGTTAAGGTTCTTTTAAATAGAAAATGACTGATACAAACATTTTAACAAATAATCATGAAATTAAGTAAACACTGTGTTTACTTAAAGATGGGATAAGCAACATATCTTTTTCTATACTTTATGTACTTGTGTAAATACTAGGAACATCAAAGCATTAGGGCAAATATATGCTCAGATGTTTCAGTAAATCTCACAATAATCAATACTAAATTATGGCACAAGGAACTGTTCCACTGTAAACAAACAGTAATGGGTTTTCCCCCTACATCTGAACAGGTATAGAATTCAATATGGTTGTGCAAGGGCTCATGAATACAATTTGAAATAATTTCAGCATTAAGTGTGCTGCTCTGTGAACATGAGTGAAGGCCATCTGTCAGGGTAGCTGAACTGATCCCAGAACATTTTCTTTTTAAGACATGATGAATAGGCCATTTTTGGCTGATGTTTGAGAAATTTATTTACACTGATGAAATTGATTTAACAAAGTTAGACTTCATGCACTACATTTGTTCTTTCTAACATTAACTTTTTTTTTTTAACCACAAACTACTATGGCAGCCAAACACTGAGATTCTGACATTTTACTCCAATATGACTCAAGTCACATGAGACTTTAAACAAATATATGAACTGCTCAAGGAAGTCCCTTTTGACAATAATTTTTTAAAGGTTACAGGCACACATTTAAAAAAACTAAAGGAAAGCATAGGACAGCAGCAGATTCAACAAAAGTGATGATTACTAACATTGTAACTAGATGACATACTTGTACATTTACCATAGCTTTCTGTATAGTGTAAGAACATTTACAAAATTGTAGAACATTATCAAAATTATTTGGGCTACAGTCTTCACTGGAAAAAAAAAACACCAGTTCATAAGGTGGGAGAAACATCAGGGTAAAGTATTTTACATTCATTTTTCAGCTTTACACCACATATTGATGGAATAACATTCATGCTAATTACTCTGAAAGTTGTTTCATTAGGGCAAATGATGCACTGCTCCTTCTTTGCAGACTCAAGGTACTCACTGTCAGCATGCTTATAGTCAGCACATGTGGTGACATTGGCTTTTAACTTCTACTTTCACCAATCTCTCAGTTTTGTCTTTGCATAAGTCAGCAGACAAGTTGCTCCTTAAAAAGATTCACGGGCACATAGCATCTCCCCCACCTCTGCTTTAAATCATAGAAAGGTCTTCAGAAGCTGAAGTTTTTCCATCCATATAGAAGCGGGTGAGAGGAGATGCAACAGGGGCTGGAAAGGGAAGACTGACAGGCCTGGTCAACAGAACCTTATGGAATAAGTTGACCTATCAAGGATTCAGAAGGACCTTTGACCCCTGACCAATGACCATGATGTGGGGCTTTGGGATGGGTGGACAAGCATGGTTTGGCTATGTAATCCTAGCCTGCCGCTGCTTACCTTCACATTCTAGAGATTCTTGTATGAGTCTTTCTTAACGGCACACAGTGGGCTTGTAGGGAAGTTGAGCAACATATTTTACTTCTAAAAAGAGGAATGCATGGAATTGGGGACAAGGGTTAGAGTAGGAAAAAGCCCTGTTATCTGCACTTTAAGTCCTTATTTTTAGTGTTGGTGTGTGTGTGTGAGAGAGAGAGACACAGACAGAGAGTGTGAGAGCAGCACTCTTCTGAATGTGTGGAATTTTGGGACTGCTTTGGGACTGTTCTCTGGGATCTTTCCTTACTCTTCTAGGGTGACCTGGGGAGCAAAAAACACTTCAAGATTAAAACTGCCTTCAAGGAAGCCTTTTCAGCCAAACTCCACATCTCTAACAGGGTCCAGGAGTTTAGAGGCTACAAATGTTAAATGCACAGAACATACAGTGCGACCTCGGTATCTGCAGACTTGCCATCTGCGGATTTGAGCATCTGCAGATAGCAATCCCACGTTGTCCCCAATGGCAGCGTGTGCATGCAGCTGCGCCACCACTGAGGACAACTGTACTGAGGTCGTCCCCCTTCCTTCCTTCCTTCCTTCCTTCCTTCCTTCCTTCCTTCCTTCCTTCTTTCCTCCCCCTCCAAGGCTTCTTCTCCAGGCTTGGCTTCGGGGGCGGTTCAGAGGCGGAGGCTGGAGCCCTGTCAGCCAAAAGGAGCTGGAGCCAGCACTGGGGCTTGGCTCTTGGAGCCTGGAGGTTCTGTCCCAGGTGTCGGGCAACGGGGGAGGCTCCGAGACCCAAGCCCCAGCCCCAGCCCCAGCCCCCTCCGGCCAACAGGGCTCCAACCTGTCCCTCTGAAGCCAAGCTGGGGGAAGAAGCCTCAGAAGGGGAGAGAGAGGAAGGAGGGAAGGAAGGAAAGAAAGAAAGATAGGAGTTTATCACACGGGGGAAATCCCATGCGAAAACAGGGCTTTAAATTAAAAAAAAAACGCAAACGCAGTCATGATTTCACACGACGTCGCTGTTAAATTGATGTTAAAAGGAGGTTAATCTGAACAAAAAACCCTCATTTACGCTTCTTTTTACTTTCGGAAAAACCTGAAAGTAAAAATGAGGGGTTTTCATTCGGATTAACCTCCTTTTAACAGCGCTTTTACTTTTCACACAGGGCAGAACGGGAAAAATCCCGTTCATTAAAAGCTTCTGCTTTTGTGGCTTTTTTTTTCACTTTAAAGAGCGATTTTGCACGGGGCTCCCCGTGTGATAAACTCCATAGAGGAGTTTATTACACGGGATGGATCCCGTGCAGAAACTGGATTTAAAGTGAAAACAAACCGCAAAAGCATTGTTTTTCACACGATGTTCAGGGTTAACCCGTACAGAAAGTAGAAATAAGCCACAAAAGGGGGTTGTTTTTCAAACGACGTTGGCGTCAAGGAGAAATAACGCATCATTAATCTGAACGGAGAGTTGCCAAAACCCACTCCTTTTTACTTTTGGGAACTTTCTGAAAGTAAAAAGGAGCTGGTTTTGGCAATTTTCTATTTGGGTTAATGTCGTGTTAATTCTCCTTTACACAAACACATCTGAAAAAACAACCCACTTTTGCAGGTTTTTCTGGATTTTTAAATCCCATTTCTGCACGGGATTTAAGCAATTTGTCTCTTTGTGATAAACTCCAGACAGAGAGAGAGAATTGAAAGAAGGAGGGAAAGAAAGAAGGAGAGAAGGAGAGAGAGAGAGAAAGAGAGGTGGGGGGGGGGGGGAAGGGAAGGAAGGAAGGAAAGAAAGGAGGGAGGGAGGGAGGATTTAAATGCATTTGTCCCTAAGGGAGTTGTGGCATTTGTCCCTAAGGGAGGTGCCATTAGGGACAATGGGACGAGCATCTGTGGATCCCCCGTGGATACCGAGGGCTGACTGTATTCTGCAATGACACAGAAAGGAAGGAGAAAGTAGGCAAAACCCCATGTTGCTTTTGGTTTCACCTTCCATCAGCAGCTTTATCCTCCAACTCCGCAGGGGCATCAGCTGCTAGTGGCCAACTGGTTGCTATTTCAAACTGTTTACAACTACATAGGCTCTGTACTACTTGGGACATAATCCAAAATAATACACTCCAAATCCATGCAGACAACAGATCTCTTGTACTACAGAAAGTATATTTGTTTAGAAAGGCATTTGGTGCTTTCTATAAACATATTTAAAGACAATTAGCAAATTCATGTGCTTGGGTACAATCTTAACTATGGGCCTTTGCAGACTGCCAGAAATAGTGCAAATTGAGTCCATTTTAAATTGAGGCACTGCCTTGGCTCAGTGCTAGGGAATTATGGGAACTGTAATTTATTGTGGCACCAGAGCTCTCTGACAGAGACGGCTCAATGTCTTAGAAAAAAATACAATTCCCATAATTCCCTAGCACTGAGCCAGGGCAGTGCCTCAATTTAAAGTGGACTCAATTTGCACTATTTCTGACAGTCTGCAAAGGCCCTATGTTTATTAGGTAGCAAGTCAATTAAACTCAGTATGATCTATCCCAAAATAAGTGTGCATAAAATCCCAGTCTGACTGCCTAGAACTTTCCAGACATACAGGCCAATAATTTTCTAGCAACATTTTTTTTCTCCATGGCACATAATGCTTTTTGTTTACATAGTCTGGTACTTATAGCCTGCACAACAATAGATGTAATCGGATTCTTTGTAAAATTGGGCTTGAAAAGCCCTATGTCATTATTTGATACAGAAAAGCAGACTTTGGGCCAAAACACACTGCTAAAATAATCCAGTCTTGGGGGGGAAGCAGACGAGGGCGTCCAGGACGCCCTGGGCCGGCGCGCCGCGGGGCCGCAGCCTCCGCACCTCGGCGCACCGGCGGCGTCCCTGGAAGGAGCGCTAAATCAGCGCTCCTTCCTCAAGACAGCGAAAGTGCGCCCTAAAAGCGGCGGGCGCACTTTCGCTGTCTTTTCTGCCGCGGCGCGTCCGGTCGCTGCGGCGTGAGGTCATCCCCGGAGCGCCGGCCGTGCGGAGGGCCGGCGACTCCGAGGGCGACCTCAGGGAGAGGAAGGGGCGCCGCTCGTGCGGCTGCCCCTCCTCTTCCAAGCCTCCAAGACGACTCTATTAGTCGTCTGCCGAGGCCCTTAGACTACTTTAACTGCCCTGGTTCAGTGCTAGGGAATTCTGGGAATTGTAGTTTGTTGTGACACCAGAGCTCTCTACTAGAGAAGGCTAAATGTCAAAAAAACTACAGTTCTCTAGCATTGAGCCAGGGCAGTTAAAGTGGTCTCAAAATGGATTATTTCTGCAGTGTGTTTTCGTCCTTTGACTGAACTAATTGGTTCAGATGATTTCATGTTACAATTAGGTTTGTGCACTCCCCGGCCCCTTATCAAACCATTTCTCCCTATCCCTTTCTTGGTCTGAGACAATTAGTTTGCATCTGATTCCAAACTGCAAAACTAGTTTGCCAGGTTTCTAGTTTGTTTGTTTTTTGGACAAAAAATACAAGCCACATTGCCAATAGAGACATAATGGTGAACTACAGTTTTTCTCAAAGAAGGAAAGAAGACTGAAAAGTAGAACGTTTGAGGAAAGGAGATAGAGAATGGAAAGTAGGAGTGTCATACCCCAAAGTCTAGATGGGCTTATGCACAGAACATCAAATTATTGTTTGCTATGACACCTAATAAAGATAAAGGTTTTCCCTTGACCTGAATGTCTAGTCATAACCAACTGTAGGGGTGGTGCTCATCTCCATTACTAAGCCGAAGAGCCAGCTTTGTCAAAGACGACCGTGGCCAACATGACTGCATGAAATGCTGTTTACCTTCCCATCAAAGTGGTACCTATTTATCTACTTGCATTTGCATGCATTCAAACTGCTAGGTTGGCAGAAACTGGGATTAGTGACAGGAGCTCACCCCATCATGCAGCACCCGGGCCTCGAGCTGCCAACCTTTAATCATCAGAACTGGCATGTTAATCACTATTCTGAATTTCCAAAAACACCTTCTGGAGTTGCACTTAAATTGTTGAAGATAACCATTCTTGATTCAATGTAATTATTTCTGATTAAGTGAATTATAGCTCAGTGGTGTCTCTGTCCTTGATTTCACCCCATGCGGATGCTGCCTAATGTTTTGTGTGTGTGTGTGTGTGTGTGTGCTGTGGCCTCCCATGGCCATTTGGAATCTGGCATGGCTGCTCCAGTGAGCAACCGCGCCGGACCCCAAATGAAAGGCACTGCCCTCCGAGCAATGGGCTCTGTTTGGGTGTATGTGTACTATGGCTTCCTACAACCATGGCCGAACAGGGACTTGAACCCTGGTCTTCAGAGTTGTAATCCAACACTCAAACCAATACACCATGCTAGTTCTTACCTATTCACAAGTATGTATAGAACTGAAACCTTACGTACAATCTAATGCAGGGACCGGCAACCTACGGCCCGGGGGCCGGTTTAGGCCCCGGGCCCCGGACTTACTGGCCCCGGCCGGAGGTTGCCGCCATCGCCGCCGCCGCGCGCTGCCGCCGCTGCCAGAGCACATTTCCGGGTGCGCTCGCGGCGATCGCCATTTTGAAAGTCAAAATGGCGGTCGCGACACGTTTGCGCATGCGCGGTACTCTTGCGTCCACCATTCTGACTCCCAAAATGGCGGCCGCGACATGCGCCGTGGCGGCTGGAGCCGCGCGCGCTACGGCGGTGACCGCAGTAGCGATCGCGGCGGCTGTGTGTCCAGGGGGGTCGCGCGCAGCGGCGGCAGGTGCGCGCATACGCGCAAGCGCGCGCGCCGCCATTTTCTCCCCCCTTGGCCCAGCCGCGACCTGGGCGACGGCAGACTGGCCCAGGTAAGAAAAAGGTTGCCTGTCGCTGATCTAATGTATCATATAATACTGTACTATATTTATTGTACCAACACACAACCAAAAACTTCATTTCACATACTTCACATACATACAGGAATACTAAACGTAGCAATGTAGGCAGGCTGTCCTTTAGGAAGCACCAGAGGTACAGATCTCTGCATTTAACTTGTTGTTTTAATTTTTACTCCCAAGGAACTATGAAGTGCACTTAACTAAATACTGTAAATGGCCATGTCTTTGGTTGCCTGTCAAATAACATGTATGGGCAACCAGTCCAAAAACCCTTATAATACAGACAGAGAGAGAATGATGGGTGTTCTTGAAACCTGCCAACTTTCCATATGTGATGAACACAGACACACATTTAGCAGAAAGGTTAACCTTGTTGTTTGTGAAATACCAATTTCTGTGCACTTATCTGCTAGATAAGACTAGAGGGTTGGTTTGGCTGCCAGGTAGGAGCGGATGCTAAATATGAATTGTGAAGGAAAAACTAACGTATCACCCAACTACATATGTACAACAATTCAAAAACTCAGCAGAAACTTGATAGTTCACAACCAAAAGACTCACAATTATCTCTAGAGGCACTGAATTATTGGAAGCTATTGGGCAGATAAGATTAAAATGCATTGCCTTGGAAGTGTCACATCTGCATTTTTAAAATCATTTTGTACAAATGAGGAATAGATATATATTGAAAGACTGCACTGTTAGTACACTATATGACTTCTCTTATAACAACACAAAGATTACAAGTCCCCAAGTCCACTAGGTTTCCAATGTGTAAGCTATGCAACACAGTGATGGATGTAATCTATCTAGTTTGAAAGACAATTACAGCAAACATTCCAGCTGTGGTATTCTTATACCATCATTATATGTTTCTGCATCAAGAATAGGAAAAGGTAAGAACAAAGCTCAAGAGAAAAACATATCCAAAGCTCCACCTTGTGGACTGCAGTATGTTTAAAAAGATATAGCAGAAACTGAATGTATTTGCATATTATCAAAAGATAAAGCAGAAAAGAAACTTTCAAGATATTGATTAGATTGCCATTTAAAAAAAACACACCTTATAACAGTTCCCTTTCAGATTTGTACTCAAAAGTCAAGGTACAGTCAATCTGTCCACTTCCTAAAATAAGACATCGGCTAAGGCTGACTATATATGGGCAATATCAAAACTTTATTCTGAGAAAGTAACTATTAAGACATTAAAACTACAGATGATTCCATCCTGAAGCCTGTTGCATTCTGCATGTAAAAATACCATGATCAATAATACTCAATATATTGTCTTGTCTGTTTCTCTGGCAGTTATTCTCAATAGACCTATTTCAGTTTCGATAACCCTAGCATGCATAGGGTTAACAACATATTGCTTCATTAAAATATGATAGAATGGTTCCATTCAAATAGGATTAGAAGGGTACAACACCACTTTTAAATATAACTTTACCTAATAGAAACTTTAAAAACAAAATTATATATCTGAATGTGAAAGTATGCAAGCAGCATATTTTGGGAACAGGATACCTTTACTTATTTTTAATATTTAAGTTTTGTTTTATTGGACACGTACTCACTATATTAATTTGAACCCAAATCATTACTATCAAAATTGAGTGCAAATGTTTAAGTTTGCCTATGTATCCTTAGAAAAGGTCTGACGATACGTTTAATTTTGCTCATTTGCCTATATTTTCTGTTGCAACCAAACTATGATTCGCTAACCAGAGGAAGAAAAATACATTACAATAAAAATACATAAAATGGTATTTTATCAGCTTGTCATGTGCAGCAAAGAAAGAGTTAAACAAGGCACTGTGCATTATTAGCCAGCCCACTTACCTCTTCAACTGTCAAAGGCATACAGATCCGGTACTCCTTCATGAGCATATTCCTACACATTCAATGCAAATCAGCAATTGAGGAGAAACGTGATCACAGTGATCACACAGCGCACCCTGACCGAAGCAAAAATGGTTTTTTAAAAAAATTAAAATTGCCCCAAACGACAACACCACTCTGCAGTACGTGTGTGCCTGATAGCGTATATAGAATTTGCCACTGCTGCTTTCTAGAAAGCTGATCCAGCAAAAGAAAAGGGAACAACAAAACCAAAACCCAATTTCTTCTATCTTCCAGTTTTTCTGCTTCAAAGTATGGTCATGTGATTTTTTTTTTTCCACCAACACAAAGGAGTCTCAAAGATAAAATGCTTTCATTGTGAATCCAAAGGAACCCACCAGAAATGCTTTAAAACATGAAATTTCTTCGCAGTCCTATCAAGACATTCTTAGAGCAATAGGAAAAAGCGAGAGAGAGAGCGCATAAAAATAGCTGAACCAGTCCACGACAGGAATGTCACCAGCAGTGGCAGGCAGCAGCACACTGGATCAGACACCAGCAGCAGAGATGAGATGCTTTACTTCCAAGACAAAGGGTTTATAACGTTTTCCTTCCCAGACTGGAAATAAACAAGGTTCTTTTCACCTTACTGGACCAGAGCTGCTCCTGTTATGCCTCCGGCATTGCTGCACTGTGAGGGAAAGACAGGATGTGCCTTAGCTTTTCCTCCCACCTTGGATCATTCCTGGGGGCTGGGTTTCCCCATCAGAGCCGTGCCTACGTATGGGTCTATCTGGTTGTGCTGAAAAGTCTCTGCAGCTGCAGCAGCAGCAAAAGCAGCAACCTTAGAAAGGGTGTGAGAGCATATTATGCCTGACATCAGCAGCCACAGCAGGAAGGATGGCCCCATCCGGCCAATAGGGAAATGGCAGAGCAAAGAATGTGGACATTTTAAACAAAACAGCATGTCTCTGCTGAAGAAGACTCAGCAAGCAAAGGGGAAGCACGCATTCTGGCCAAGCGCAAGGATCTATAATTGACTTTGAATGTTGTTGTTTTTTTTCAGAGGAATTTAGAGGCCATTTAGTAAAATCCTAAAACTGTCCTAAGGAAAATGAGAGGTAATTAGGATGGTTGCTACTAAGCTGAGAAAGGCATCCCCATGATGCTGGGGAAACCTCATCTACTGGGTGTGTTTAGAAATCAAACTGTGTGTGTTGTGTGCCTTCAAGTTGTATCTGACTTATGGTGACCCGAAAACAAAACTAAGGACGTTATCACACGTGGGTCAGAAAGCGAAAATAAAGTGGAACCGAAAATAAACGGAAAATAAACCTTGATTCCGCAAGTGGAATTACCTTAATTGTGAATTTACAGTAAGCGCATTTAACGTTCACACACAAGTGAGAAAAGCCCGTAAATGTACTAGAAATGAGCTTCTTGCACATGCGCAGATAGAGGAATGCTCGCTGGAATAATGGGAAAAGCAGGGAAATGCTTCCAAATGCGCATTTGGCTATCACATTACAGTAAATTCAAAATTACCTTAATTGCACATTTGCATTTCCTCCAAACAACCGAATTTCAAAAGATCGTGGATAACACCAGTTTCTGTCCACTTTCTGTCCACTTTCTGTGTGGCGTCGTGTGAAAACACAGGGCACTAATCCAGTTTCTGTTTGGGTTTTGTGTGGATTAACCAGCAGATTTGCCCCCGTGTGATAACGTCCTATGATGGGGTTTTCTTGGCAAGATTTGTTCAGAGGAGGTTTGCCATTGCCTTCCCTGAGGCTGAGAACATGTGACTTGCTCAAGGTCACCCAGTGGGTTTCATGGTCTCCAGAGTCATAGTCCAACGCTCAAACCACTATGCTACGCTGGCTCTCAGAAATCAACCTAAACACCTGAAATTAGCGTTATGAAAAAACATCAATAGCAATTCACACTATTACAAAGGTAACCACCTTTACTCGTTTCTTGTTGTACCAACCATTCACCCCACCCTTCCAATCAGCCACTAGAAACTGGGACCACACTGGCTATTATTTCAACAAACCATTTATCAGTCCTTCCAAGGAAGGTACTTCATAATACACTCGTCCCTTCACATTTGTGGCTTTGACTTTTGCGGATTTGATTATTCATGGATTTTATTTAATATGTTCTCTCTAGGTATATCTAGGTCCTCCAACACAACTCTATGGTCAAGTTAGGACCTTGAGATTCCTAGGGAGAACACTCCACTGGGCATTTGTAGCTAGCTCCTCTAGTGCAATTCTGCGGTCAATGTCTGGCAGATGTTGACCACAGAGTTGCACTTGAGGACCTAGAGATTCCTAGAAAGATGTTTTCTCAGGCAAAACCTCAGTGTTTTTGTTATTTGTGGTTTTTCCACATTCACAGGGACTGTGTCTCTAACCCCAGCGAATGTGGAGAGAGGAGTGTATCTGCTGCAACTCTCCTGGAACTCTTAATAATGGCAATGAAGTGTCTCATGATAAATTCTTGATAAATCTGGAGATATTCCAATGAAATTGGTAATACTAGAATCTGAATCTCTGGAAGCACTCAAGCAAAGGAAAATGTGTCATGGAATGAAAAAAAATGTATCATAACAATACACGGATCACTAAGAAAATAACATGAAGAAACACAGAATCATAGACTAGAAGGGAACACAAAAGACACCTCGTCCAACCTCCTGCCATGCAAGAATATACAGCTAAAGCACTCCTGAAATCTTTCAAGGAATCGGTTTACACCAAAAAAACCCAACAAACTTTAAATCATTCCATTCCCCTTGACTTATTCTGCCACCCAGCATATCCCTTAACATCACCCAATCAGCTTTATCAACCTCAACCATCAGTTCTCTTGTTCCTTGAAACAACTCTGCCCTTTCCTCTTTAATGCCCCTTATTACTTGGAATTGTCTCCAAGACGGCACTACATCCATTATTTCCAACAAGTCCTTCCCCGTACACTTCATCTTTTCCTGGGAGCCCTCTGGAACATCCAGCCCCCAACTCTCAATATTCTCTTGTAATAAAATCAAAGTATTTGTAAATGAAATAATCATAAAAACGTCAGCCAGTCTGCTCCCTTTCTACTGTTTTACTGTTCTTTCCTGTGCATCTATTTTTAGACCGTTAAGTCCCTTGAGATGGGAACTTGACAAACTTGTTCCTTGTAAAGTGCCATGTATACAGATGGCGAGATTTTTATATATTTCCCTTATTTATATTGGGCCAGACCTGAAGACCCACAAGCAGGAAGAAGATAGCTACTAACACTGCTCTGAAAAAGTGTAGAGACAAGGTGAAAGGGGGCTTTAACAAGTGCAGCCATTCTTGTGTAACTTCTTGAGCAAATTTTTAAGCAGAAAAACATTTTTGGATTGGCTTTCACTTTTCTTATGCAACATTCTAGCAGGATGCACCAGCCAGCTCTCGTTAACAAATGATTCCTGCAGGCAGATCAAACTAATTATTTGTAAGCCACTGAAAGAAAAATATGATAAAGATATCTTCAATAAATAAGAACAATTTTACAATATTAAAGCACAAATGCTTCAGAAAGAAACATTCAAGTTTTATATAGATGTAAAAAGGACAGCACAGGATATACCAGAACAGGATATAACAACTTCACCCATTTATTTCCCTTTTGTTCAAGCTCTCGTTAATAGCCTGTCTAACTCTGGAACTAATGTCTAGATCCAAGCTTCTCCAAGCATTCTTTCAGTGTCCAACACATATTACTGTTATAGCATAAATTTTGTTGGTGGTAAATGATTCAGCCGATGGTATGCAACAGAGCAGCATTCCAGTCCTTTCACTGGTGGGGACCAGCACCCTTCATAGCCAATGGTAGAATTGGGCCTCAAAACAAATTCTACTCAGACTATCCCTCAGTAAGACAAATCAATCAAATTTCCCATCCACATATCCCTGGATATACAAGAAACTGATGTGCACCCATCCACTAAGGCAAGTCCGATGGAAGACGGTCTCCCAAGGGTTGTATAGTGCAGAAGCAAATAAAGAAATTCAAAGTGTGCAAGTGTGACCATCTCATGAGAACTGTATGAGCAGATTAGCAACGACAACAAAAATCCCTCTCGCAGTTGGTTCTTAGCCTTCATACTATTTTCCAGACTCAAAATGCAAGCAAATGTAAAAAGTATCCAGCAAGGTCATTAATATAAGTTAACTCTTTCATGCTACTGGGCTGCTGTCAACACTTGGTCATAATGCTAATATGAACTCCCAAACCCATCTGCCTGGTGACAGAGGCCCAATTCATTACAGCCTTGCACTTTGTGAGATGGCTACAACAACTTCCCATATCAGCTAGAATTTATATGTAAACTCACTAGCCAACATTTTTCTTATCTGTTGAAGTGAAGTGAGCAATATGCATTTGATAAAGGCATTTCTGTTTTGTACATTAATATTTAAAGCTCATCAGTTTTATTCCCAAATTGTCTCTGATTCTTGCCTGTAAATTTTGTAGGTACTCCTCGATTGTAAACTAGGCCAAAAAACACACAAACATTTCAATTTAACAAAATCATTCTTTCCTACTTAAATAATGAAACCATCAAACAAGCAATATACTGTACATCTAGAAATCATCTGTTGTTTTTGTTTCATAGGACATGTGGGCTTTTAAAATCCCAGATTAACTTTCTCTCTTCATATGGAATGTATATTGCCTTCTACTGGAGGCTATCTGAAGCCACAATTACCAACATGTAAATTCACAAAATAAAAATACTGACATTCAAAAATCTCAAAATTTGAAACTGACCTACAAACAACCTTAGAATCAATAACCTTTAGTCCAAAGAGAAAATGCCATCTAGTGAAAATATAAATCACGAATTGCTTGTTTAATTAACAGACCTGTGCCTGTTTAGCTAGGAATAAAACCCAACAAATCAAAGAAAATAGACTTCTCAAACAAATCTTCTTAAGAACTACAAGTTTATTCCTTAAAAAGAAAATATGGATCATCTAGGAGAGCATTATTAAATACTGCACAGTCAATAGGTGTCAAGAGAATTTAGATTTTGTGTTGGCTGATGGTATTTCTAGTATTTCTAAAGCCAGTGTAGTGATTTGAGTGCTGGATTGTGACTCTGGAGAGCAGGGTTCGAATCCCCACTCAGCCATGGAAATCAACTGGGTGACCTTGAGCAAGTCACATTCTCTCAGCCTTAGAGGAAGGTATAGACAAACCCCTTCTGAACAAATCTTGCCAAGAAAACCCTATGATAGGGTTGCCTCAGAAATTTATAATTTCAGATTTGGTTTAGTCTCCTATTCACTTTAAAAAGAATTATTCTGCCATTACTATGGGAAAATATATTACCACAATGTGCCCGGTGAATTTAGGGCCTGAACAGACTGCCAGAAATAATCAAACTTTAACTGCCTTGGCTCAGTGCTAGGGAATCATGGGAACTTTCTCTCTGACAGAGAAGGCTAAATGTCTCAGGAAAAAAATACAGTTCCCATGATTCCCTAGCATTGAGCCAGGACAGTTAAAGTGGTCTCAAGCTGGATTATTTCTGGCAGTCTGTTCAGGCCCTAAATGGGTACTAATATGTTATGTAACTTTTGTGACACAAGTAAGGGGTCTACTATATGTCTAAATAAAATTCCCCCGCCATATTAAAGCAAGTGGAAATCTTTTTGCTTAATTCCGGTCTGATAAATCATGAAAAATCAGAAGCTGCAGGCCTGCTTCCCAGCTTCTTGGATAGGATGAAAGTACTATAAAAATCCTCTTGCATGAGTCTTGTGCTGTTGCCCCTTATGTTGGAGCAGCAACACTGGTGGGTGGTTCAGCTTCCAGAGTCAAAATAAACATATCCTGAAACACCAGGTGCTCCAAACCCAATTATATGTTCTCTTCAGCACTGCATAAGCGATAACCAGTCTTTACAATTATTTATTCCTTGGAATCTCTTTCAATTCAATTATTCTTTTTCCCTAAGATTTCTGTGAATTGGTTGTCTACTCATGTAGGTTACTTCAGGGACATTGAGGGGGGTTGCAGACTGCCAGAAATAGTGCAAATTGAGTCCACTTTTAGGGTTAGGGTTAGGGAATCATGGGAATTGTAGTTTATTATGGCACCAGAGCACTCTGACAGAGAAGGCTCAATGCCTCAGAAAAACAAACAAACAGTTCCCATGATTCCCTAGCACTAACCCTACCTTAAAAGTTCACTCAATTTGCACTATTTCTGGCAGTCTGCAACCTCCCTGACTTTATTAAATGTTATCCTGCTTTTCTTTCATAACCTAAAAAGAATTCTCATGTAGTCTCCTATCCAGGCACTGACTAGAACCAGACCTGATTAGTTCAACAAGGTAACTTCATCTTGTGCTATCAGAAAATACCTTGGGACACAGTTGGATTGCTCCACCTTAAAAACACACAGATTAGTTTAGATCTAAAGAGGTAGGTAGGTAGGTAGGAAAAAGACAACCTTAAAAAGTATATCTCCCAGATAAAGAAAGGCTTAAGCCTTTGTGGCTTTTAAGGATTTTGGAGCACAATACATTATTTGTTTATGGACTTAATCACCACAGAACATAGATGTTGTAGGTACTCCTCAATTGTAAACTAGACCTCAATTGTAAACTAGGCCAAGAAAAGCATTTCAATTTAACAAAATCATTATTTCCCACTTAAAGAACGAAACCATCAAATAAGCAATATACTGTACATCTAGAAATTATCTGTTGTTTTTGTTTCATAGGACATGTGGGCTTTTAGAACTTAGAAAAATGTGGGCTAGACAAAGTAACTGTTACGTGGATTTGTAATTGGTTGACTGGTCGAACGCAAAGGGTGCTCAACAATGGCTCCTTTTCAACCTGGAAAGAAGTGACCGGTGGGGTGCCACAGGGCTCTGTCCTGGGCCCAGTGCTATTCAATATCTTTATTAATGACTTGGATGACGGTATTGGGGGCATAGTTATCAAATTTGCAGACGACACCAAATTAGGAGGAGTAGCTAATACCCCAGAGGACAGGATGAAAATTCAAAATGACCTTAATAGATTAGAAAGCTGGGACAAAGCTAACAAAATTAATTTCAACACAGAGAAATAAACTGTACTTAGGGAAAAAACTATTTGAAATGCATAGATATAAGATGGGGGACACTTGGCTTAATGAGACTAGGGACGTTATTACACGGGGAGTTGCAGGGAGAAAGTGGAAATAAACCGGACAAGCGGAAGACTTTAATTTACAGGATTTGTCCCATTCCGCCTCGTCTGATAACTAAATTCGAATTTAAAAGGGGGTTAATTCGAACGAAAACCTGATCTTTTCATTTTCGAGGAAATGAAAAGATCAGGTTTTTGTTCGAATTAACCCCCTTTTAAATTCGAATTTAGTTATCAGACGAGGCGGAACAGGACAAATCCCGTAAATTAACGTCTTCCGCTTGTCCGGTTTATTTCCACTTTCTCCCCACGACTCCCCGTGTGATAACGTCCTACGTGTGAAAGGGATCTAGGAGTCCTAGTAGACCACAAGTTGAACATGAGTCAACAGTGTGATGCCGCAGCTAAAAAGGCCAATGAGATTTTAGGCTGCATTAATAGAAGTATAGTATCTAGATCAAGGGAAGTAATAGTGCCACTGTATTCTGCTTTGGTCAGGCCCCACCTGGAATATTGTGTCCAGTTCTGGCCATCACAATTCAAAAAGGATGTTGAAAAACTGGAGCGTGTCCAGAGGAGGGTGACTAAAATGGTGAAAGGTCTGGAAACCATGCCTTATGAGGAAAGACTTCGGGAACTGGGGGTGTTTAGCCTGGAGAAGAGACAGTTAAGAGGGGATATGATAGCCCTGTTTTAATATTTGAAGGGATGTCATATTGAGGAGGGAGCTAGCTTGTTTTCTGCTGCTCCAGAGAACAGGACGCAGAACAACAGATGCAAGCTACAGGAAAAGAGATTCCACCTCAACATTAGGAGGAACTTCCTGACAATGAGAGCTGTTGGACAGTGGAACACACTCCCTCTGAGATTGTGGTGGAGTCTCCTTTGGAGGTCTTTAAACAGAGGCTGGATAGCCATCTGTTGGGGATGCTTTGATTTTGAGTTCCTGCATGGCAGGGGGTTGGACTGAATGGCCCTTGTGGTCTCTTCCAACTCTATGAATATTCTATGATTCTATGAGATGTCTTCTAGCTCAAAGAGCTATTTTTTTAGAATTCCTCTAGTTGAACTCTGGAAATAATTTAATGGAAAGACAAGATAAGCTCAGTTACTTACAAGAAGAAGGAGCTCCCTTGAGTAGTGTATGCATGATTGATGTCTTTTTGTGTACACAAGATAGAGGACAGGTTTTCTCTTCTTATGCAGCTTCCCACCATTGTTCCATCTTATTCTGTTCTTTAATTCAGGTGTTCAGAAACCATCTGTTTTAGAAGTGTAAACAAAAGAGAGTGGACTACACAGAGCTCTTCAAACTGAAGGCTGAGAAGAAATGTCTTCTTCCAAAAAGGTTATTTGCAGTATACATAGGTAGTACCCCTATTATGGCTGGCCTCCTGAATGAGTGAACTGCGTTATGACAAAGCCATATACATGTTTTGGCCACCTTCCCTTTGCTACAGAGGAGAGGCCAGAAGCTGTGTCTGCAAAAATGCAGACTGGCAATCTCTCTTGCTTTCTCTCTGGATAAATTAGCCATTTTGATTCAATGTGAAAGAAATCAGAGAACTGTGCTCTGCGGAAGCATGCTGAAAGTATTTGGGGGATGTTAGCTGCTCTAGAAAATTGGTGTTGGAACAATTACATTTGGGATATTTTGTTTTGGGCATATCTTGTTTATTGTTTAATGTAATTTTATATTGTTTTGTTTTACATTTTTATTGTAAAGTTTTAAACTGATTTTATCTGTGAGCTGCCTTGCGTCCCTTTCCAGGAGAAAGGCAGTATATAAATGGAATACATGAATAAATAAATAAACCTGCTCAACTATATAATATTAGAGGAAGATCCAAGAGATCACAGCTCTAATCTGCAGTAAGAAAATTACATAAGAAACTTCTGTACTTTGTACAAACATGTAACATGTTGACCCATTTCTAGAAGAAAAGGCCACAATTAGGTGTATATATCTATTACACCTTGTATTGAATGAGTTGTCCCTTCGTTTTCGCAGGGATATGTTCCAGACACCCCCCCACTGCGAAAACGGAGACTTGCCAATATTCAAGCCCCATTGGCTTGAATGGGGTGTGCCCCCACAGGGGTCTGCCTCATTGATTTCAACAGAGGTTGTCCCTCTGTGAATATGCAAAACCGCAGATTTCAAGTCTATGAGAACAGAAGGGCGACTGTATATTTTTTGCATACCACAGTTTAAAATCAATTGTGTGAACTGTTTCTCTATAATAATAATAATAATAATAATAATAATAATAATACAACTTATTTATACCCCGCCCCTCTGAGCTCAATTGGGGAGGCTCACAAATGATGAATATACAATACATCCAAACCCCTATACCCTCCCCCCCTTAAAAAAGTATTTTAAACCAACAAAGGTTAAAACCAACAGATTAAAACAACACACATCAATGACAGTCAAAAGAGAGGCGGCAGTCACAAATTGACTAGGAGGCGGGCTAATAGGAAGTTCCTGGAGGGCTCCCCTAAAAGGAGTTTCTGAGGCCAGGATATCTATCCTGGAAAAGGCTGCCAGAAGAGATCTGTCTTAACAGCCTTTTTAAAGCTGTCTAAAGATGTAAGTAGACGGATCTTTAACATTTATGAGAACAAGCAAAGTCAGCTACGGGTATTATATATTTACTTTTTTCCTGTCTTGCTCTTACATTTATATAATATATTTACTAAAAAATAAGATTGCAGCTCCTGGATTTCATTTTCTTAACAAGTTATATGGAACAAGTGTCAAACAACCAAACATAGATGTTCATGTCATTTGCTACCCCCGCAACCATGGTTAATCAAATACATATGCAAACTAATTATTCTAGGCCAACTATTAGTCTTTCAATTTCCCCCTCATCTTTTTTCCTGAGAGGTTGAAGAATAGTCTAGTTGATGGTCTTCAGATCTAATAAACTAAGCTTGCACAACCTAGAAATTTTAAGTGGGTCAGCGTAGGTGCAAGTGTACAGTTTTTAGACTTTGAATCTATCATGTACATTTTCAAATTCAGGTTAGAAACGATATTATGTAAGTTCTATTTCTGTTCATGTGCAAACATATATATTCGTGTGTGTGTGTGTGTGTTATTCAAAAGCAGGCTGGCAACCCAGATCAGCAGTCCAACTCCTCTTGCAATTTTTGGATTAATATGCTAGTGTTGTCTCACTGGAATGAAGCAGGGTGCCAAGACTATAGTAATATTTGTCATCTGCTGTGTCTACAGGTCCTGAAATATTCTTCATCTTACAGTCACTGAAAGAAAAAGAGTCAGAGCAGAGAGATTAACAGTACAGTACTAAGGAACTAGCGTGGTGTAGTGGTTTGAATGTGGATTAGGACACTGAGAGAACAGGGTTCGAATCCCTGCTTGGCCATGGAAACTCACTGGGTGACCTTGGGCAACTCGCACTCTCTCAGCTTCAGAGGATGGCAATGGCAAACCACCTATGAAGAAACTTGCCAAGAAAACCCTATGATAGGTTTTCATAAGTCTGAAAAGACTTGAAGGCAAACAATAAAGGAGATACCCTGAGGACACTAATTCCTATCTGATTTTGGAAGCTAAGCAGGGTCAACCTTGATTAATACTTCGATGGGAGACTGTCAATGAATGCCACCTGCTGTAGCAGGAAGGAACTGGCAAAGCTACCTCTGAGTATTCCTTGCCAAAGAAAATCCTGTGAAATGAATGGGGTTGCCATAAGTTGACAGGCAACCTGAAGGCACATACAAGAGACCTAGTCAGAAGTAAGACCTATAGCATTCAGTTGTTATACTAATTCCAGGATGTTGCTATCAACTCTATTTAGCACTTTGAGCCATGTGGTATAGTGTTTTCAACATTGGAATATGACTCTGGAGACCAGATTTCACATCCCCGCTCGGTTATGGAAACCCATTTGGTCAGGTCACACACTCTCAGCCTTAGAAGGCTGGCAATGGCAAATCCTCTCTGAAGAAATATGTTTAGAAGATAGGGTTGTCTTAGGGTCGCTGTAAGTTGGAAATGACTTGAAGGCATACAACAACAGTACTGTTAATAATGCAGTTGCCACTGTCTACATTTTCGGAATACCATTTCCTTCTGAACTGAATTTAAAACTTTATCCCCTTAGCTGTGTGTGCATACACACACACACACACACACACACACACACACAACTCTGGATAAAACTTAAAGTGCCTGTTTTTGTAGTTCACAATAGGTTATACTATAATATTTGTTGATTTTGTTTTATCCCAAGACTTTCTTTTTCTTACTACTGCAGTTTGTACTGTTACTTTTATTACTAAATTTTAGTTTCTATTAAATTGTAAATGGTACCTGGAAGTTCAGACAGCTGAATGTTGGAGATCCCTGCCTACTGGGCCCTGCCTATTCCATTCAGCCAGGTCCCACAAATGCCAATGAAGCAAAGAGAGGAAGTTTACACAGGGAAGGGAAAAGGCTGTTTCTGCCACTCTTGTTACACATGCTTTTCTCTCAGTCTAACCCGTTGTGTTTAACATAGAATAACTGATCACATTTTCAGAGTATTAGTGCAGAGTAGATCAGATTTACATTTTCTAAAATACCTACTGATTATTTTCTAAAGCCATTGCTTTTTTTATTCACCATGGAACAGCACATGAAGAGCAAAGCATACACAGCTTGATACTTTATAGAACTGAGTGGGATTAAGCATACTTATCTTTGCATAGATCAAGCTATTAACCTTCCAGTGACTTTACCGGACAAGTTATACAGGTTTATAGTATAATGGGCAACAGACAAATAAAGTACATGGTAAAATAGCATTGTTATCAAACTTGACCTTGGAGTTAGCTAAGGAAACCTGTGGGGGAAAGGTAATACCAAGAAGATCATAAATCAGCACAGTCACAAAATTAATACTAGTATTTGGCAAAAGAGGAGAAAGAGACAAGGAAAAAGGTTAGCCTCCTTCCTGTTCTCCTGCCAGAGAGATCTTTTTATTGAAACAGTCATTTGGTGATCTGCAGACTATACCTGATCTGCAAACTATAGGTTTTAATGGGGTGTTCATGGTATACTTTTGCTGTTGTTATCATACAAGAAATACTTTTATATTGTTTTAAAGTACGTACTAATGTTTTAATATTGTAGTTTTGTTTTTAAACTTTTTATCGTATTTTCTTTTCTAAAAGACAACTTTGTTTTAATTCATGGTATGAGCCTCCTTGGGTTCCACGTCAGAAGGAGAGATATAAACAAACTGTAAATTGACTTATATTGAGTCAGACTACACAAGTCTGCAAAACTGAGGGTCCTACAAACTTTTTTTAAAATATGCTAATTTTATAGAAATTTGGCATTCTTAATCCAAAAATTACCTTAATTTGCTTCATCATGTACAGTTTTTTCACAATTTTCTTTGACTGTTTTATTTGTAATATGTAACTGAATGAAATTATCCTGCCAAGAGTAAGAAAGTGGTTAAAGGATTCTAACAGACGTTCAAAACACTTTAATTCTATTAAGAAATGGAAAAATTTGTTCAAAAGCATAAAAAGAACCTGCACTGAAACATCAGCATCTGTACTTAATCAAAGCTGAGTAACAGCTTAATAGATAAAAATACTGACTTTCTGAAAGAACTGTTTGTGGCAAGACATTTTTATTGTCTCCCAGCATCCAAAAACACTTTAAAAATAGCTACAATACTGAAAAATGATTTTTCATTGCAGGCCTGTGCTACTGGTGCATGTAACTCAGCACTGCCCAACATCAACAGGATTTCAGGCAAAGACATTTCTAACCCCGCCTTAAGGTGCCAAGCAAAACTGAACATTTAGTATGCAAAGCATATACTTCCACTGAGTTATACCCTCTACCTCTGAAACATTCAGCATACGTCTATAACAAAAAATCCTTGTGGCACCTTAAAGACTAATTTATTTATTGGCATAAGCTGTGGCCCACTTCATGAGAAGTTATCAGTCCATATACGTTATCACACGGGGAAAATCTGCTGGTTAATCCACACAAATCCCAAACAGAAACTGGATTTGTGCCTCACGATTTCACACGACATCGCACAGAAACTGGACAGAAACTGGTGTTATCCGAGATCTTTTGAAATTCGGTAGTTTTGAGGAAATGCAATTGCGAAATTACAGTAATTTCGCATTTATCGTAATGTGAAAAGCAAATGTGCATTTGGGAGCATTTCCCTGCTTTTCCCATGGTTCCATGGCGAGCATTCCTCTATCTGCGCATGTGCAAGAAGATCATTTCTAGTACATTTATGGGCTTTTCTCACTTGTATGTGAACGTTAAATGCGCTTACTGTAATTTCGCAATTAAGGTAATTACGTGTGAAAGCCATTTGCGGAATCAAGGTTTATTTTCGGTTTATTTTCGGAATGCCTCATTTCCACTTTATTATCGCTTTCTGGCCCACGTGTGATAATGTCCCATGAAAGATTGTGACCTTCTGGCAAGCACTTAAGCTTTAAGGTGCCACAAGGTCCCTTTGCTGTTGCATCAGACTGGCCCTTTCACACTACATAATTATAGCAGTCTGATTCCACGTTAACTGCCATTCTGTGGAATCATGGGATATGCAATTTGGGGATGGTACTTAGAATTCCCAGACAGACAGCTCCTTTAAAGCCTCTGAGCAAACTAAACCCCTCAGGATTTCACAGGATGCTGCTGATTGTACTCCTACTGTTGCATAGTGTGAAAGCACCCCAAAGTATACAGGCATATCTGACTTAGCAAAGCCTATGACAAAGCCTCCATTTTACAAACTCTTTTTACACCTGCCAGCCCCCACTTTCTTCCTCCTCCTCATCTGTCTAGCTGGAAGGATTTTTAGTATCAATAGCCACATGTGCCTGCCTACAATACGCAAGATCAACAGGTTCCTTTACTGAACATGTGTGAACAACAAAACTGAGATAAAAGGGGAAGGCAAATACATCTGCCTCACCGGCTCCCTCCAGAGTGTTAAAACAGCATAGATCTGTAAGTATGGCCACCAAAATGGAAATCATAACTGATAAAAAGAAAACTGGTGAAAGAAAAAGTCATTCCTGAATGCATTTGGAAGAACCCTTCAAGCAGTCTCTAAAAGGTTCAGTGTTTTTGTTTACTTATGCAAAGCTAAGTTGAACTGATTGTTCCATTTCATGTGCACATATTATTAGTTTTGATGTAAAAGTTTTTCTGAAACATGAATTGCCTTTTGTTTCTCTCTCTCTCTCTCTGGTGTAGGAACATAATCCCACCCTTCTCGCCTTAATTCTGCCTCTCATACTGAATTTAAGAACACATGGCCAAGAAAACACGTACTTTGTTAACTGTACACCCGTATAAACTGTAGAACCCTCATCTCATAATAGTCCCCAATATCACTGACAAGTCTCCCAAAGCTCTAAGATCTGCTTTCCAGTATGGGTTAACGGTTCCGTGATATGACCCTTCCTCATCTCTGCCCATAATCCCCATTAGGTCCAGCACCCTGTTATGTCTTTATCTTAACATGATGAAATAAATCAGTTTGTCTCAAAAGGTGCTCCTTTATTCTTTCAATGGCTGTGTTTTTAAAAGGTAAGGTTAAGGTTTCCCCTTGACATGAATGTCTAGTGGTGTCCAAGCATAGGGGGGAGGGCTCATCTCTGTTACTAAACTGAACTGCCCGCGTTGTCTGAAGACGAATCTGGTGGTCATGTGGTCAGCATGACTGCACCAAAAGCTGTTACTTTCCCATCAAAGTGGTACCTATTTATGTACTTGCATTTGCATGCTTTCATGCAGCACCTGGGCCTCAAACTGCCAACCTTCCAGCCGTCAGAATTGGCATCTCAACCACTAAGCCACCACATCACTCTAGGATGTGTTTTACTGCCTGTAAATGTTTGCATAAATCTGTGGATGCTATATATTATGGGCTTAGGAATAGTTTGAATGGATACCTAGAATGGAAAACTGGGGTTTTTGCTAACTTCTATCTCTTCTTTGCAAGATCATCCAAATGAGGCACTCCTTTTTGGCCAACAAGGATCTTTTGCCTTTGCCAATGAAGGAAACTTTTTGGGTGCATCTACACAGTAAAGGCTCCAAGATGGTGGCTCAGGCCAGCCGCTTAGTGCTTGGTGGGGGCACCCTGTTTTACAATGCGAGGCCACTCAGGCAGCAGCTTGGCAGTTTACCGGCCAGACCCAGCCAACCCTCGAACGCTAGCTTGGCAGCTGACAGCGGCTTTCAAAGCCAAGCTGTTTGGGTGCTATGAGGCGGCCTTCAGGGTCAATCCAGCCAAGCTCTGGCCTGCTTCCGAGCAGCTGGAGGAAGAAGCGAGGACTTGGTACCCATCTCTAAGGGAATTGGAGACGGTCCTCGGGGCCAAGGAGTGGGCGGCAGAAGCCAAGGCCCGGCAGAGAGAGAAGCCCATTACTGCCAAAATGGCCAAGATGCCCCAAACGATAGCAGTGTGGAGCAGAAGGTTCTGTGCAACGCCAAGGAGTTGGAAGGAAGAGTGGCGGCAGCGCCTACTGGCTGAGGCCTGTGAATGATTTGGCTACAAATTGGATCACCACAGCCCCCACTTCAAAGAGATAGTGCAAAAGATGGAGGAGGCTAGATGGAGACAACAGAAGCTGTTGAAGAAGCAGCAGAGAGGCAGCCTTGGCCAAAAAAGCAGCAGCAGGACTGGCTGTTGCTTCTGCTCCAGACAAACACAAGGAAGTTGCTACTACAGAGGTCTTGCACCACCAGGTTATACAGACTGCTGAGTAATAAATGCAACCTCCAGGCAGTGACTTAAACAGCCCTACGACTCCCAGAGGCCTAGTTCATTTACTGCAAAATCTGACACTCGCTTAAGGCCACCTTCCAGATCTTCTGCAACTGTGGATCCCATCATTGACACAGAAAATATTCTGGATCTTTTGACTATTTGTATCTGACCAAATAAGGGTCAGCATCCCTCCTAAATGGCATTGGATGCTTTGTCTTTTCTGCCAGTGGATCTACACAGTACACCGACCCCAATGATGCCATTGACTTAAAAGTATTGTCAAACTGCATTATATCTACAGCGTAGATGCACTCTCCTGCATCCACAGAAATAATCCAGGTTGACACCACTTTAACTGCCCTGGCTCAATGCTATGGACTTGAAGGGGCTGCTGTTTTGTGAGACATTTATCCTTCTCTCTCAGGCAACTGTGGTGCTCTAACAAACTACAAAATCCCAGGATTCCATAGCCAGGGCAGTTAAAGCGGTGTCAAACTGGATTATTTCTGCAGTGCGGAGCCAGTCTTTTGCCCTCTCTCTGCCTTGGGCACCTCTCCCTTTCCTCCCCCGCCCCCTTTGCTTCCCGCCCATTTCCCGCTGCGTCTCCCTCTCCCCCTCAGGAAGGACCCCAAAAGAGAGATTAGGCGTCTATCGCGATGCCTGGAAAGAGAGAGAGAGGGGGGGGGAGGTGGAGCGGGCGGGGTCCTAGCGAAATGGCTGTCCCTTCGAGTGCCTAGCGAATGGCGCCCGCTGGCTTCCGGTTCCGGTGAGTCAGTGTGCTGCTGCCTCCCTCCCTCCCTCTCTCTCTCTTTCTCTGTGTCTAAGGGGAAGCCTTCCCGGCTGAAGGTGACGGGGCCATGGCGGAGAGCGGCGCGGAGCGGGCAGACGGGCGGATCGTGAAGATGGAGGTGGACTACAGCGCCACGGTGGACCAGCGCTTGCCCGAGTGCGAGCAGATGGCCCGGGTGAGGAGGCAGTGGCTCCCGCCGGAGGGCTGAGTCATGGCGCGGCCCTGCCTAGGCCGCAGCCTCCCCTTCCGACGAAAAGGAAGCCGGGAGGGAAGGAAGGAAGGAGAGACTGAGGCGGGGAGGGCCCTAAGGGCCTGAACAGACTGTCAAAAATAATCCATCTTGAGTCCACTTTAACTGCCCTGGCTCAGTGCTAGGGAATCATGGGAATTGTAGTTTTTTCTGAGACATTGTGCCTTCTCTGTCAGAGAGCTCTGGTGCCACAATAAACTACAGTTCCCATGATTCCCTAGCACTGAGCCAGGACAGTTAAAGTGGTCTCAAGATGGATTATTTCTGGCAGTCTGTTCAGTCTGGCAGCGAGTGGTCCCTGCTGTCGGACCTTTCCTTTGCCTTGCTCTTTAGCTGGCGGGGGGCGGGGGTGGGAATGATACTTCCAAATCTGTCCTTGATTTGGCAGGGTGTGCTTGAAGCGCTTGGAGTGCCTTGCTTTTTTGTTTAGCTGCCCAAGAACGGATAGGGAAAATAATAATAATAATAATAATAATAAACAACTCATTCGTTACGTGGTGGTGATGAAGAGTGCTGAGGATCCCGTGGACAGCCAAAAAGACAAATGGGTCCTAGGACAGATCCTGAACTCTCTCTGGAAGCCAAAATGATGAAACTGAGGCTGTCATACTTTGGCCACATCATGAAAAGTCATGACTCATTAGAAAAGACAACAATGTTCAGAAAGGTAGAAGGCAGCAGAAAGAGAGGAAGACCACATGCCAGATGGATAAACCGAATTAAGGAGGTCATGAGAATGAATTTGCAGGAACTAAGCAGAGCAGTGAAGGACAAGGAGTCTTGGAGATGTCTCATCCACAGGATCGCCATGGGTCAGGATCGACTCGGAAGCAGTTAACAACCACGGCAAGCCCTCAAGTCGACCCCAGCTCTCAGCAACCCTGTGGCTGAGACATCTCCAAGTCCCCCTCACCTTCCACTTCTCTGCTCAGGTCCTGCAAATTCATTATCGTGGCTTTCCTGATTGAGTCCAGCCATCTGGTGTGAGATCTTTCTTTCTTTTTCCTTCTACCTTCCCTAGTATTATTGCCTTTTTGCCTCTTGCTTAGTGGTTTGGCATTATTTGGGCAGCCACCTGTGCCAAAAGTTGAGTGTTGAGGTGAGGGGAAGAGGGAAGAAAAGAAAGAAACAGGTTTATTGTAGGTTTACTTCTTACTTGCCTCTCCCCAAGGCTTGAGGTACAATATGGATTAAAACTCATAAAATCATTTAAATGCTGTAAAAACATAAAACATTGTTAAAACACATAAACACAGGACATATTAAAAGCATCCAACATAAAACAATCCATAGTTTAAAAGCGACTGGGTAGGCCTGCCAGAAGAGATACTGTTTTAAATTCATATACATGTTTAGCTGTCAGATCTCTCCCAACAGGTCATTCTGCACTTTAGAGGCAGTCGATGACGAAGTCCTCTGGGTGACAGTTGCCAGTCTAGTCCTGGTCAGTTGAAGTAAATGTCCCCCAGAGAACCTGACACTAGCAAACAACTGCTTAGGAGAATTGTTTTATTTGGAATTTAAATATAACATTACAGCTTTGGAGGTTAGATAAAAGTCAAATCAGTATGCCTCCCAATAAATTATTTATTTAAAACGTTTACTACCCTGTCTTTGAACAGCAAACCCCCTGGTATACAACACTTTAAATTAAAAGACAATAAAATTACAACAATAAATGCATTTTGTGACAATTAAATGGAACAGAAGCAACACCAACAAAGAGTTCCATGGAACTTTAAAAACTTACAAATTTGTGCCTTTACAGACTGCCAGAAATAATGCAACTTGAGGCCACTTTAACTGTCCTGGCTCAGTGCTAAGGAATCATGGGAACTGTAGTTTATTGTGGCACCAGAGCTCTCTGGCAGAGAAGGCTCAATGTCTCAGAAAAAATGACAATTCCCATGATTCCCTAGCACTGAGCCAGGACAGTTAAAGTGGCCTTAAGCTGCATTATTTCTGGCAGTCTGTAAAGGCCCTTAGTTATGGCATAAGTATTTGTAAACAACAACCCACTCTAGCAAATGGATAGCATTTTATCCTGAATTGTAGGTATATGTGTAGGTGGCAGGGCAGGTGAGATTGTTAACAGTGAGGTCAGATGATAATGAAATGCAGAAAATACAGAGGATGACCAGGTTCCAATGAACTGGGGCCAGTAATAGAAATCATTCTGTCAATGGAAATTGGTAGAATTGGCCTCACCCTCACTACAGAAATAATCCAGGTTGACACCACTTTAATTGCCATGGCTCCATGTGATGAAATTCTTAGAATTGTAGTTTTGTGAGACATTTAGCCTTCTCTGTCAGAGAGCTCTGGTGCCACAACAAACTACAGTTCCCAGAATTCCATAGCATGGAGCCATGGCAGTTAATGTGGTGTCAACTTGGATTATTTCTGCAATGTGAATGCAGCCTGTAGCATCTCATTCCCCCTTTTAGGCCTCACACATCTACAGAACCAGCTGGGATGAGAAATGCTCCAGAACTAGATTTTGAGTGACTGCTGGGAGAAAGTAGTAGAAGAAAGATTTGTCATACTCATTGACAGGCCAAGGTTACCTTATTAATGGTGGCCAAAGGAAGCAGAAGAAGAAAAGTTTGTTATACTTATTGGATATAGGCCAGGGTTACCTTATTAACAGTGGCCAATTGTTAAATAATAGCAGAAAGTTCCTTGCTCCGATGAGCTGATTTTCACATGTAATTTGATGCGAGAGAGGAAAATCATTTTATTCATTTTTAAGGTAACTGTAGTGCTTGGATACTAAATAGGGTCAAACCTGGTTGATATTTGGATGGGAGACCACCAATGAATACCAGGTGCTGTAGGCTACATTTCAGAGGGAGGAACTGGCAAAACCAGCTCTGAGTATTCCTTACCTAAGAAAACCCAATGAAATTTACTGAATTATGGGATCATCATGTTGACTTGAAGGCACATGCACACACAATGCTTGTGTTTAGCTTGAAATCTATTTTCAAGTTGCTTTTTTGTGAATGACAAGAAAATTAAAAGAAAATTTCTAATAATATAGAAATGTTTTCACTGCTTGCCTGAACCAATTCGTAACTGGCTAAAACCATTAGCTATACACCATGTTTTCCTTTGTGTGTGTGACTATCGCAACTTATTTGTGGTAAAGATGTTTTTGTAAAACTGTTTAAAGTCTGATTTGTGAAGACATGATTTCAGTAGTGACTTCTAGTTGAACAGTCATATGTGAGTGAGTGAATAACCGTGATTCAGAAATGAAAAACAGCATGCATCATTTGGCTTTCACTTTTAAAATGGCTGCAGGGTTCCTGACCTTAGAGAGACTACTGTGCAGATGCAACTTAAAGCAATGTTTCCCAGTCTTTGGTCATCCACATGTTTTGGACTCCAGCTTGCAGAATTTGGGGAGCTGAAATCCCAGAGGTCTGGTGCACCAGAGTTTGAGAACCAGTAACTGAAGTAATTTGAGATATGAAGCCTGGAGCTCTAGGTGCCTTTAGAAAAAATACTGTACGCACTTAAACTTAATTGATGATTTTCCCCTGCAATTAGTAATTACTCAATTCAGTCAAAACCAATAAAACAAGTTTGTTGCAAGTCATTTCAATCTAATTCTTTTCTGTGATACATAGTAACAATTGACTGGGCTGAATTTGGCTCTGTTACTTCACTTCAAATTGTGGTTTCCTAATTTATATAACAAAGGATTATACATTTTAATTTAGCTTTCTTAAATGTCATGTTGGATGTGTAGTGTTGGCAACTCTTTGTACTTTAAAATACTTTTTTTAACTTCCTATTGAACATTATGTATTGCATTTTAGGATGGTAGACTTCAAGAGGCAATTGAAACCTTGCTGTCCTTGGAAAAACAAACTCGAACTGTAAGTACAATACTCCAAGTAATTGGTTCCTTTTTGAAAATGTAGTTTGAATGGCCATGTAGCCCTACAGTATTTCAACAGCAACTCTTGGTGTGAATTGGTTGCCCATAGATTCCTTCTAACCGTCCCATTGTTTGTAGCTAGTGTCTCTTGCATAGGTCAAAATGGTAGTTGATAGTTTTTCCTAAAGAGCAAAACCACGGGTGTGAAGTCGAGGGCTTTCATGGCTGGCAGCCGTAGTTTTTCGTGGGTTTTTCAGGCTATGAAGAACACGGCCTCATAGCCCAAAAAACTCACAAAAAAGCACTGGTCTTAGTACATCCTTCTTGCCAAGAATGAGTTTCTGTGGTAGAGCACTTCATTTAGAGGTCCCTTCCCTCAATAAGTTGGATGAAAGTAGTGGTAGATGGCATCCTAAGGGCTTAGAGGAGGTGCAGGACAGTTTGCCTTCTTTTTAATTGTGTGGGTGCTCATTTTACCTGCTTGATGTGTTGAGTGTCTGTTAGTTTGACCTTTTGCCAGTTTGTTTAGGATGGAAATGTTTTCCTTCTGTGTATAAATATGCATATATTTCTGTGAATACCAGCAATTTGCCTTCGGTGAAATGTGTGTTTTGTTGAGGTAAATATCTTAACTGGCATTTGAGGCTCAGACCTCACTTCTAATTGTATTCCACCTCTCACAGTATTCCACTCCATGGTCATCTTGCTTGATTCTGCCCCATTAGTTTGCTTTCCATGAAATGGGAGATGGAAAAGAAAACTGTATTCAAAAAGAGTGGGAGGGTTTGACCCCAAAAAGGTTAAGAATCATTGTTTTAGACTTACTATTTTGCCTTTGGGCAAATTGCTCTGTTATTACTGGCTATCATGTCAGGCATTATGTGGAATGAGAGATAGCCATATGGCAGCCATTGAGTGAGAATGCGACCAACACAAACCTAGAGTTCCAGATAGACTTGGTGGCTGCAAAATGTTGGGATCCATGCTCCAGATTAATATGGAGTGTAGCACTCCTGTACAAGTATCAAATCAAGTTCCAGATATGTGTTTCTCCCCACTCCCCATGCACTTTCCAAGACTGGAGCTAGGCAGGAACTATCCAGGTGGCATTCACCTGCAAATCTGCATCATGGAGCAGAGTACTAATGTTGCTATCTTTTCCCAGCTGCAGATCTCCAGTGAGATGTTGCTTAGGTGCCTTCCATCAGCCACAAAATGATGCTTGGAAATTAACTTTGGTATATGTGTGTGGGGGAGGGTGTTACATGAGGAATGTCTTTAAAAATATGTGTTATTGGGCAAATACTGCATCAACAGGATTCTGGCTAGTATCTCTACCTTTGATCTCTTAATTATGCAGGATTTCCCCCCCATTTAGGCCTCTGATATGGTATCTACTTCTCGGATTTTGGTTGCTGTAGTGAAAATGTGTTACGATGCTAAAGACTGGGATGCTCTTAATGAAAATATTATTCTTCTGTCAAAGAGGAGAAGTCAGTTGAAACAGGTGAGATTACACTAATTGGGGTGGGTGCACAAAACTGGACATTTGAAAATCGTCTGTAAACATTGATTAACTACTTTTTATAGTTGCTGATTTAAGGCACTTTTCTGTTCTAAAGTGAATGCTTTCTTTTTATATCCATTACTTCATGATTAGTGCAGTTGCAGAGTTGTGTGTGTTTTCTCAGCAACCATTTTTGTGCATTATATTGATGCTGTCTTCTTCATGCATTCAGAGTCATTTTGAGAAAGGGACTCTGCTTCCCTGTGATCCTAATGAATTATAAAATTATTGCTGCTCCTACTGGCGGCATTCCTAATGATCAGCAAAATCAAACTTCTGGTTGCCACTAACTTCCCAGCAACTATATCCATGATCTTGTTAAGAATAATGACTGAAGAGACACAGTAGTTTATTTTTAAAGTCCTCCTGAATGAATGGCTGAATCCTCTATGGGTTCTAATTACTTATTCAGACCTTTATGTCTTGATGGTTTTGTTGCATTTTTTTTTAAATTTCAAAAAGGATTGGAAACACAGTACATGTTACTTACTGAATATCCCCATGTATAGGTCTAGAAATTTTAGCCAAAAAAATTGACCCAAAACCCCTGAATCGACTTATTTATGGGTTAATCTAACTATTGTAAGTGCTGTATTTTAATTCTTTTTTTAAAAAAAGAACCATCCTCTGGTAAAAGGCAAAAAATGTAATCTGTCCTGGAATTGCTGACCCCCCCCCCCATCCATCCAGCCTTTATTTTGAGTACAATTCTGCCTGCTGGAATTTTGTACGTTTTTGGGCATTATTTTTCTTTGCTTCATCCTTTAGATTGTTTGTTATATGCCCATAAGTTTTACCTTCGAATTATCCATGGATCATATCAAAATCCATAATTTTGACCCCCAAACCTCCCCTCAACTTATATATGAGGTCAACTTATAGTCAAGTATATACGGTACATCAAAATTAACATAGAGGTGAAACAGATGGATAGCTCTGGCTGCTCCAGCCATGATCTGGCTCCAGTCAGCCTGGAACTACAGTGACCACATGGCCCACTTTCAGAGTGGGCCGCCACCACAGTCCCAAATGGGCTGCCAGCAGGAACAGATTAAATCTGCTCCTCTTGCCATTTTCTCTCTGTTTAGCTCTTCTCCCATGCTCAGTAAAGGATTGTGGAGGCAGATTCTGTTTATCTTGCTTGTTGTAGGCAGCATCTCACAGCTGCAATAGGATCAACTTGAGCAGAATCCTATTCTTTCCTAGCCCAAGCTTTATTGCATTGTTTACTGCAGACACGCTGCTGTAATCCAGTACTGAAGTTCTGTTTCTCCAGACCCCCTTGACCAGGTACCAAAGTTAAAAAAACTTCCAACCAGATAGAGGATAAGGAGGAAAAGCAGGGGCCTAATGGACATAAAAAAGAAAAAGGTACAATATACCATATGTGGTGGCAATGCCCCAAAGCAAAGGAATTCTGGAAGAAAATCTACAAGAAAATTATATCAACTTTAAACATTAAACTAAGGGCTATGCAGACGGGTAGCTCTGGGCCGCCCTTACTAGCCATGGATCGGGGCCGCGGCAACCGCACACTGTGGCCCCGATTCTCCCTTTTGCCGCCCTTAAAAGAGCGGCAAAATGCCACTCCTTTTAGGGGTGGCAAAAGGCTGCCCTAAGAGCCGCAGTGGCTCTTCCACACTCTTTCGGCGCATCGTGTCTGGATAAGATCACAACTCAACTAAACAATGAAGCTGCACAAAAATAGGTGGAAGATTGGAAAGAAGTATCTAAATTATGGGAAACAATTTGAGCCAAAATTTCAAACAAATAATAAAAAACAATCTGAATATTAATTCTGTCAGACAAATGAAACTGAATCTTTTCTAAATAGCACAAAACATGACAAATAGATTAAACCAAAAGTTTCGAAAGGATCTTTCTTTGTTAAACTAAAAAGCAGGTAGGAGGGATTTTTAAAAAAACTTACACTTTCATTGAAAGAAAGCGAGACATACAACGAAATAAAACACTATCCACTTAATATGACTGAAGTCAGGAAGGTTTAAATTAAAAGGGACATCAGGGTTTTTAGGTGGTTTTAATTATGGTTTTATGTTCTTATATTGTGCTTTTAATTTGTTATATTGTTTAATACTTTCTTAAGGGGGGGAGGGATTATAATGTTTAATGTTATATTTTAATCTTGTCATATTTTATTGTTGTCAACCGCCCGGATTGGTTCGCCACAGGGCGGTATACAAATAAATATTATTATTATTATTATTATTATTATTATTATTATTAAATTAAGAAGATTGAAAGCTGAGAAATATGAAAGATGAAGGAGAAAAGGAATAAACAAACTTGGGAAAGGATATGTATGCTTTTCTACTGCTAAATGTTTTAATGAATTATATGTCAAATTAAGTTGTTAATCGGCAAGAAAAGGAGATAAATATATTAAAAATGTGTGTAATAAAATGTATAAAATGCTGAAATATAAAGTACGAAATATACAACAAAAACTTCATCGGGGAAAAATAAAGAGTTTGTAAAAGGCAGCTTCTTTCTCAGAGGCTTTGTTAACCAAGGCATGCCTCTGCTGTAAAACGTCTTTCCTCTGTAAACTGTAGACTTGAAGATAAGGGAGGTAATGAAATCTACTTTTGAAGAAGAGATTAGATATCTGTCCATCAAGGGCTTAAATGCAATCGGTTCTGCCAGTATATGAAATGATTCAAAAATCCCTCTAAGCTGTGTATATTGTGTTTTGGGTTGCTGTTCTACATGAAAATTTGGCAATTTAAACAAGTTAGCAACAATTCTAAGTGTTATAGTGGTATTGAAAAGCTTTAGACTCAGGAGATAGCTTAAGGGAAAGTTGCTATAGTAAGCTGCAGGGAATATGATACAAAAAGGGAAAAGTACATTATGGATACCTCTGCCTGTGAGATTTATGCAGCTGTGTGCCATTCCACAGTAGGATTTATTGTAGTAATACCAGCTGGAGTAAACAACTGTGACTCAATTAAAATATTTGATGTTGTCCTATTATAAAAATAAAAAGCTTTTTAAAACAGCAGCATTGCTTTGGCTCCCATGCAAAAATTTATAATTTTAGCATACCAGAAAACCAATAGCTCATAGGAAAGCCATTCAATTTGGTAGAGGTTCAAGAAGTTGACAATATTTATAAATTACTGGGTTTTGTACAAAGCCAAAAATAGTAGTAGCACATTGGAGCATCCACAGCTTGCTGCACCCTCATATTATCTCCATATTATTTACATGGATGCACTGATACGGGCATTCACACGTCACTGCCTGTTGAATCATTTGGAGCTTAACTGTTTGTATTTTTCCCATCCACAGGGGGCCCCTGAAACCAACCCCCAGTGGATGGGAAGGGTCCACCATATATTATGGAGAGCACCATTTTGAACATGTTACAGTGTTAATCTATTCACTGAAATAAATATTTGTCTGTGGCAGGCAGGGGCATTTTGTTGTTTCACAGAGTACTTTGTCTTGCTGAAAAAGCAAATGGGTTTCTGTGACTTTAACCAACATTGTTAAAATGAGAAAAATTGAAAGAAGCATTTCTGTTACATTTACTTCTCAGTATCTTTACAGCTGATGTGTTGATGTTTGTGAATAGAAAAGCAGACATTCTTTTAGTAGTGTCTGCCTTTTTGCTTTAAATAAAGCAAATTCAGATATTTGTCTACAAAGATTGTTTTGATGGATATGGATTTTTGTGTTAAGGGCATCATTACTAAACAACTTGGATAATTGGAGTTCTAGATAAGCCTTGTGAAGGATACGAAAAGGAAGCATATACTGAGATTGCAGTTTTTCCTGTATTTGCATTAGGCAGTTGCTAAAATGGTCCAGCAGTGCTGTTCTTACGTTGAAGAGATTTCAGATCTACCAATCAAGTTACGATTAATTGACACATTGCGGATGGTCACAGAAGGGAAGGTAAGACTTGTTTCTCTTAAAAAGCTGTGAGTTTTATTTATTTGTTTGATTTATACCCCACTTTTTCCCCAAGAATTGGGCTAAAGGCAAAGATACCTATGTATTTACTATATTTATATAGAGAGAATTAAACAGCACAGGAAAGAACACAGCATCCCTAAAAGGTATACAATGGACCTAAAATTCAGTGGATTTAAAAGTCTGAGCAAAAAACATTTTCAATGCTAGGTAAATTCCACAAAGAGAGAATCTCTGGAGAGGGCATTCCTTGGCCAGGGTGCCCCCTCCATGAAGTCCCAGGGCTACCCATAATACTTCACTTGGTGTGGACAACTGGAAAAGAATCTGTGAAGGAGATCTCAGAGTTTGGCTTGGTACATGTTGAAGAAGGCAATTCTTAAAGTAACTGGTTTCAAGCTTGGAGCTTTAAATTTATGTCCAGCATATAAATACAGTGACATGATATGACAAAGTCTTCCAGATCCTAAGGCCATCTAACAGTCTACATTAAAGAAAACCATGAGTCCAGCTGTACTTTATAGAACATTTTCAGAGGCAAATGGGAGATAATAATTACAGCAAAATTATTTTACAGCTTCCACAAAAGCTTGTTTTAAAACAGTGTCTCCCATTACAGTCATTTATGTCTTGAGCTTCCCATAATGTAGCCTGTAGAAGACTTGTAGGAAACTGTCTGACTGCATTAATTCTTGATCTTAAACAGAAGCAACTTATTTGGAATGGAAAGACTGCCACTTCATGATAAAAATGTTTAAGAGTGCCTGCCCCAGTAATCGTCAGTGCTGGCAACATCCTTTTGCACGTGGACCTAATTTTCCCCATTTTTTTAAAATAACAATAACTTTATTGTTTAAATTAACAATAAATTAAGTGTAACAATAACTTTAACAAAGAAATGTATAACCTGTTCTGCAGCTGGAAGCAGATTCAGAATAGCATATCCATAAGAAAACAAAGATGCAACAGTCTAAAAGGACATGACATACATAGAAGAAGATGCGGGGCGGGGGGGAGAAAAACAGTTGCTCTTAATGTTATAAACATGCTGGATCTTAGGGTATGTCTGTTGGATAGCTGGGAAGATGCAAAGGCTTACAACTGAATTCTCTGAAGGGCTGTTGGGGGTCCTGCTTTCTTTCAGTCCTGATTATGATAATGATGATCATATATAACAACCACAAGGATAATATGAAATGATAATGACAATGCCACGTCAACAAAAATGTCAGTGAAACAATTTATGTCCTATTCACTTTTTACTGTTCTTCGGAATCTTCCAAAATAGTTTGGTTTTTACTGTTTATCAAAAGGTAAGCCATGATGGGGGCAGAGAGAACTTCTTGGTTCTTTTCATCTGATATGAATATGCCTCTCATCATTTAGTAACCGCTGCTAGAATTCCATAAGGCATATCAATTGCTGTACTAGTGCAATAGCTTGAGTAATATCCTTATTCCAGACCTGCTGGTTAAAGCAAGTGATACAGTGAAAAAACTTAATTATCTTTGTGTAGAAATCATACTGAAGGATATGTATGTATGTATGATATGTATGATATGCTGAATCCAGATTACTGTGGCAAAAAAGTAAAAAAATCTGCATAGGAAAATAACCTCCTAAAGGGGCTTGGCAGAACAGTTAAAGATGTGGAAACCAAAACAATGACAATGGATTTAATACACTTGACCCTTAATTTTATCAGTATGGTGGTAGTGATGGTGTGTGCCTTCAAGTTGCTTCTAACCTATGTTGACCCTAAGGCAAACCTGTCATGGAGTTTTCTTGACAAGGTTTGTTCAGAGGAGGTTTGCCATTGTCTTCCCTGAGGCTGAGTGCATGTAACTTGTCCAAGGTTATTCAGTGGGTTTCATGGCCAAGCTGGGAATCAAATCGGGTCTCCATAGTTGTAGTCCAACATTCAAACCACACTGGCCTTCAATTTTATCAGTAGTCACTGTATATAAACTCTTTTATAAGTAGAATATTCATTGAAGTCAGCAAATTATCTGTCTTCTCAAGATCTTTCAAAAGAGATTATTAAACAATCTGTACTAAGCTACAACATGGCTCAAAAGGTTTGGTACCAAAACTAGCACATGTTACTGGTGCAAAGTAAGCTTTATTGAAAAATCAGGAATACAGTAAGGGGTTCATAGCAGAAAAAAGCATTCCGTTTGTTCAGTTGACAGGAAGCCAGACTCCCCTTGTAGCTGGTGATGGGCTTGGTTTCCAAGTTTATCAGGCTATCCCAATGGCCAGCAGTTCATCTAAACTGGAATAATAAACCTGTACTTCCTAGACCGAGCTCAAGTCTTCATGTAGTGGAGTTCTAAACAAAATCCTTTGAACACACAGTCTGTATCTCTATTCTAGAAGTTGTAAGAGCAGCAGAAAACAGGTAGTTGTGAGCAAATTCATTCATCCACTGCTTTCCCAGTTAGACCAAGGTGGAAAGAATGTACTCACAAGAAAATAGGTGATGTCAAGCTTTGCTAAGTGAAATAATCCTTGCAGTTGTATGCCCTTCTTCTTGGCCCACTGGTAGGTTCTCCTGGTATTCAGGACCCCCTGTTACTACACAGTCCAATAGGAACTTCTCACCAGGATAATTTTATAGTAGGCAACACAAAGGACAGTGTACAAAAGTTTGGAAGAATTTTGTTTACATATTGACCATTAATTTGTATGTGCATTTGATTATCTCCTATTTTATTATACTACTACAACAGTGAATGCAGTTTTGTAAAATAACTTCAACTCATGATTTCATTGAAATGGTATCATGATGAAAAAATAGACAGTTTCTCATACAGTCATATTCTTTACCGTATTACTTAGTCTTAGCTCTGATTCATCCTACACTTAACTGTATACAGTTACTAGTCTGACACCTTTCAATACATATAAGCTTCCCTGATGTTACATCTTAAATCTGATGACAGGTTTGGCCGCTATAGGATGAAGAGTTCAAGTGAGCAGACCTAGAGACAATGTGGATGAGTGCATTAATAACAAGTAGTATGATTCTGCTATGTTCACAAATTAAACTGTATTTTCAATCATTTCAAGTACTGTACTGGTAGATGCAGTCCTTCCCTATGCAAGTACAGTGCCTGGATGGAGATGCCTCCATAGGAGGCCTTGATAACAGTTCTCATCCTCCACTAAAATCAGGTATTTGAGCAATAAGATATTCTGTTTGTCTTCCCTCCGATACTCAACCAAGGGACATAAATTTCTCATTTCCTATAACAGGTTGACATTCTTGACTGTATGTGCACACCTATGGGCATGAGAAGGGAAACTACAGTATGTGGCTTAGCGGGCTCCCCAACCCCCTATCCCATTAGCCTCGCTCAGATTTTGGGCTGAAAGATAGTTGTGGAGGGCAATTCTGCATTTTAGTGCTGTTTCAAGCCCATGCCCTCTAGCAGCCCCAAATTGTCCAGATGTAACTGAAATGTTCCTCAAAATGCCAGTCATGCAACAGGCACAGTGTTAGGAAGAGTTGAACATAGCCTACTGATCTTCCACTGAGGATTCATCCAGCATTCATACCACTGAGGATTCATATGAGCACTGTATGTAAGGAAGGGCCATGCTTTATGAATGTAATATTAAATACACTCTTTGTGAGTCAGATAACTTACATAAAATAAAATCTTTCTCTTTTTAGATTTATGTTGAAATTGAGAGGGCTAGGCTGACAAATACTCTTGCAACAATAAAAGAACAGAGTGGAGATGTGAAAGAAGCTGCTTCAATTCTGCAAGAGCTTCAGGTAAAGGACCAAAAGTGCTTATAACTATTGAGTAATTGTTTTGATGCATGGTAAAGAGAAAATCTGTTTTTAAATTTAAGGTACCTTTAACAGTATTTTAATCAATTGTTAGTAGGATACACCACATTATTTACTAGAAATGGTTGCACAGTTTCCTAGTGCTGTTTACATGATGCCCTGTATTAACTATGTTGAGTGGTTATCCTGAACTGAATTCTTGCAAGAATCAAAAGCAGTGAAGTTTTTGTAGCTGAGCTGCACAGGCTGTTTTGAAACAAATAATGAATCATGAACACAAAATGAATTATAAGCACAGTTTATGTTTACATACTGAATCTAGCCATATACCTTATCTTTTTAGTACAACTAATCTAGATAGCTAAAAGCCAAACATTTTAAGCACATGATAATAAACAATTCAGTATTTCAGTCCAGTTTTTATTAATGGGTTAGTGTATGCTGTCTTCAACTTTTGTGTATCTCAGTCTGTAATGTATTATGTATTCTGAATGTTAGGTGGAAACATATGGATCAATGGAAAAGAAGGAGCGTGTGGAATTCATCTTGGAACAAATGAGACTTTGTCTGGCTGTGAAGGACTACATTCGAACCCAAATTATTAGCAAAAAAATTAACACCAAATTTTTCCAGGAAGAAAATACAGAAGTAAGTCTGATAGTAGCAGGTTTATGTTATAGTGGTTTATGGGTATTAGGCACATGATTTAAAATAGATTTCTCAGCGGTATTAGAGAGTGTTCAACTTCTAGGTTTAATGTGTTTGTGTTAACCTGAGATTATTTGACATTTCAGAAATTAAAACTGAAGTACTACAATTTAATGATTCAGTTGGATCAGCATGAGGGTTCCTACCTTTCCATCTGCAAGCATTACAGAGCAATTTATGATACACCTTGTATCCAGGCTGAAGGTGAAAAATGGCAACAGGTAAAAAAAATACTACAGTCTGTTAAAATAATAGTTTATATGGTCAACTGCCATGTGAAATAGATGTGTCTCATCTTTCAGTGGAACCTATGTCTATTCATTCAGTTGAGGGAGAGCTGTAGTCAAATACTGTCACCTTCTAGCAATTACTTTTCAGTAAAATCATTGAGCCATATTCTGTTTGAAATTCTTTTTGTGGCTTAGTTTGCTTTATTAATGAGAACATCCCACAAAATCAGTTTTGGCAGCCATTATGCTCTTTGCTAAATATACTGGAGTTGTATTGCTAAAGTAATTAAGTTCTGAAAACACTAGGTTACGTAGTTGCACACTTGCCTTTCCATAGATATATCATTTTTTCATGAAACTTACTGAAATCTTAACAGAGGCTTCTTGAAGAAGGGTTTGTTAATCTTGTGCAGACAGTTCCCACACATTTCAGAAGTATCTTCTAATCCCCTAGAATTCATCTTTTAATAGTACATGGAAGAGGAATAAATAAAATTGCCATTCTTCCAATAGAAGAGCCTTGTAAACAAAATTCAACTCAGGGAACCTATAGATAAGAGTAAGAAACTGTAATCAGATGTCGGAATAGATTCTTTTCCCCAGCAGCCTTCCCAGACCAGATGCTGTTAAGAGGACATGGCCATGACCCCTGACATCATTCTGTTGGTATTTTATATGAGCATCCAAGGTCCTTGTATTGGGTGAACCTCCAGCCAGTGCTTTGCCTGAAAACAGCTCTCCTCCCCCTTTTCCTTCTTCATGCCATGAAGGGGGAAGTTGCTGCTATAGTAGCCTTCTCCAGCACTGATGGCACAAGAGCATACAAGTGATGCACATATTTGTATAATGAATCCTTGTCTGATTCATGAAAAAAAGGAGGAATAGTATTTATGACAGCGGCCCTCTCTATGAAGAGTGCACATTTTGTTCCATTATGTGTGCTTTTGCTCTCCCACTGTATGTTGCAGTGTCAGCTCAGTGTCTGAACCTGGTGTCTGGACAGTATCTAAGGAAGCACACACTTCTTCCAGTCTACATTCATGTGACCTCTAGCTTTGTCAGAAAACCACCATCTGCTGAATTCTTCCTCCTTGCTTCAGTTACACTTGACAAAACCTTTTATTCACTTTTAAAGGAACTTGAGATCTCTTTAAGCATGAAGAGTCAGTACTGCACACTGCCCTTACTAGATGCTTTACTAATTTGGTTGGGAGCCTGAACTGAAGCCCTATTTCCTTACATTTCTATTTTCAAGCAAAGGGAGTGGTTTGCTTTTAAAAAATGAGATCATTTAGCCTAAAGTCCAAAGATATTTTTTTGCTTTCTAATACAATCATTAATTATCTTAGGAAGAGGAAGCACATAAAATAAATCAGATTTCAAATTAGGAAGAGTAACATAAATACAAAGTCTTGACTTTTTGTATGAGCATCCAAGGTCCATGTATTGATTTGTAAAATGAATAGCAAAGACAGCTTGTCATTTGAAGACAAACTAAATAGGAGTCAGCAATTTAAGGGAGTTGGCAAGACAGTGCTTAAATTTGATTAGGAGAAAGCTGCTCCTTTTCAGCACTGGTGTCTTCTTTGCTGTATTGTTTCTTGTATGCTAAAAGAAAGACATAGGAAAACTTGAAAGAATCCAGAGGGCGTTGACAAAAAAGATACTTGGGTTATGGAATGTGAGGAATTACTGGAGGAGTTTAGGTTTATATTCTTGGAGGAGGGAAGACCACTTTGTTTTCAGTTCCACAGACAGCTGTTTTTAAAACAATTGATATCAGATCTTTGTCTACCATGGACAAGAAATGAGTGCAAAATATGATTTAGAAGTTATATGCTGCAGGAGTTGAGGAAAACAAATATCTTATCTGTAAGCCTGAGAGACCTAGAATCAGTCTGCTTGGGAATAGTTATTTAAGTTAGATAAATGTGTAGCTAGATACATTTGGATGGCAAAAGGACTGATTGATTGGAAGATCTTTATGATCATTCCCCTCTAGACTATATCCAGTTAGCCCATTCTACCAATGGAATTACTGGATTGGTTTTCCAATAGGCGGGGTATTAAATAAATTTTATTATTATTTATTATTATTACCGCAGTGGAACAGGGGAGAGAGCCATTCTCTCCCCCCCTCCCCCCATTGTGATGTGACCTCCTTTCTATGCCTTTAGGTTACCTTTTACCTTTCACTTATAGAAGGCCCCTTGTAAATGACACCTGCCTAGCATCCACCCTAAAATACTTTCCCTAAATGTATCAAGGCTAAGGTCCCAAGGGTCTTCCTCTTATAAGTTTAATATCTTAGGTAGCGTGTTCATCTGTGCCTGTATGGTTTAGAATTCACTCAGGCAGAGGCTTCTCTTACAACAAATAAACATTAACTTTATAGAATAACATTTAGCAAGAAAGTAGGTAGTATGGTTCAAACATAGTCTGATTACATTAATATAACAGTTGCAGGCATTTCAGTTTCCTCTTTACGATGTCCAATACACTTTCTCTCCTAGTCAGTATCCTTGTCTGACCGTATTTGTCTGACCCATTGTCTCTTTCTTCAGTTATTCTACTGTCTTGTTAGAATACATTTCTGATTTTCCCTAGGCCCAGTCAGATTCCCTATCTGACATTCTCCCTAGAACTCTCACTCAAGAACCTCCCCTGCACTCAAACCTCCCCTCGGTTTCCTTCAACTCCTTTCAAGTCTCTTAAAATTGAACTCAACTCTCATCTCCCCTCAACTGAACTAGCAGTCACTCACTCCTGCCTGTTATTTCTACTCCTTCCCCTGCAGCCCCTCCCTCACAGTCAGCCTGAACTGTGATTGGCTGTCAGGAAACCAAGTCTGCTCAGTGGCTCCATCACACCCATATGGACAAATTCTGCTTCAAAGGTTGGGGGGGGGATCTTCTGGAGCCAGTGGATGAGAAGAGGGAAGGGCCTGTTGCATTAACAGAAGTCCATTCTGTCTAAACTGGGATTTTGCCAAATGCAAAGGATGTATAGTAACTTTTATAGTCACTTTGGTTAAAATTCCTGTTTCTACACAAGGTTGGACTTGTTAAATCTGTTCCAGGTCACTGTTCGTACAATTTTGTGATAATGTGCATTAAATTAATTATAAGAACATAGATATGTTTGGCCCTCTGTTCTGAATGGCAATTTCATCTAAATAGTAAGACCCCTGATCTGTGGTGGATACGTTCCAAGACCCCCTGCAGATGCCCAGAACTACAGATAGTATCGAACCCTATATTTTGACTATATTTTTGAACTGCAGAAATAGAGACAAAATACTCTCCCTCCCCTGCTGCTTAACTGCTGCCCTGTGGATGGTAGGGGAACTGATCCACTCCCAACTTTCCCCTTATTAGTTCCTCACAACAAGCAAAAGGTGAATTCTCAGCCCAAGCATACCATAGAATTGCACTGGAGGAACTAGAGATGCCCACAAATGTTGGAAATGAGAGGAAAGTTGGGATCAGTTTAATTCCCTTGTCCTCCATAGGGCAGTAGGTGAGTTGGGGGGGTGGACTGAGTAAATGAAACAACGGAAAGAAAATCCACGGGGGAGGGCGTCTTAGGGGTGAAACAGACTGGCAGGAAGTGGCAGCTTAAAGTCGCCCCTTCTGAAAATGGATTGGGGCCATGGCGAACACACGCCATCGCCCCAATCCGTCTTGAAGCCAGCCGAAAAAGGAGCAGCAAATGCTCCTTCTTTGGCCAGCAGAAAGCCAGCTTTTTCACCCCGCACTGCAGCTGAAAGACAGTTTCATGATGCTTCAGCGGCATGTAAACGCCAAGCTGCTGGTGTGTCATGAAGCCGCCCATGTGTGTCTAAACACTGTGTGCTGATGACATCCTGAAGGCATCCTTTTTGGCCATCTGCTCCAGCCCTTTATTGTATTAATAACATTTGTTTAACTGGTTGCTTCTCAGCAAAGTTAAGATTTTTTTTCTCTCTTTCTCTAAAACAGGCCCTGAAGAGTGTTGTGCTATATGTTATTCTTTCACCTTACGACAATGAACAATCTGACCTGGTGCATAGAATAAGCAGTGATAAAAAACTAGAAGACATTCCGAAGTATAAGTATGTATAGCTGGCATTTTAAATTTTACTGTGATGTGACATGATGCTCAACATGTGTTTTTTGTGATAGTTAAAGATACCTAAGATGTTTTGAGTTGCCATTATTACAATATGCAGTGATGTTTGAATTTATACGTAGCTGTTGTAAGTGCAAGTACTTCAAATCTCAGTGCTCATGTGTTTTAGGTGCTTATTGAAAGTGTAACTTCAGTCTTGGCAAATTCTCCCAGCCTAAAGTTGTTTCAATTGCCATATGCCATCTGATGGTGTTTTCAACAATTTCTTACATTATTTATGGTGTTATAAACTGCCTTGGAATTTCAAAACATGATATAAAAATAAGATAATAGTGAACTTGCATTTGCAGCTTTTAATGTTTCTATCAAACCAAAGCAGAATATAATAACACTTAATATATATTGAGTAGTACTAGTATATGGGATGCTGTCGCTTAGTGGTTAAGATGCCAATTCTGACAATTGGAAGATTGGAAGTTTGGCAGTTCGAGGCTCAGGTACTGCATGATGGTGTGAGCTCCTGTCACTAGTCCCAGCTTCTATCAACCTAGCAGTTCAAAAACATGCAAATGCAAGTAGATAAATAGGTACTACTTTAGTGGGAAGATAACAGCATTTGGTGCAGTCATGCTGGCTACATGACCACTGGAGTCATGTATGCTGGCTCTTTTGGCTTAGTAACGGAGATGAGCACCACCCCCTACAGTCGATTATGACCAAATATTCATGTCACGGGACTACCTTTACCTTTAGTATTAGTACGCTGTTTCAGTGTACTCCCTAAAACTTTTATAAAACTGTTAACAAAAGAAACTGTTGTATTGATAGACTAATCTTGCTGAATTTTAAACAGATGTGCACATTTGTTTTATAGTGTATGAGAATTATACTGTTGACCATTCACAGAAAATTTCTTTTTTTTTTTTTTTAACAGAGATCTTTTAAAACTATTTACCACTATGGAATTGATGCGCTGGACCACTTTGGTTGAGGAATATGGAAAAGAATTGAGGGAAGGCTCTCTAGAAAGCCCTGCCACAGATGTATTTGGTTATACAGAGGAAGGAGAAAAAAGATGGAAAGATTTAAAAAACAGAGTAGTTGAGCATGTAAGTAGAATATGCTTTCTACCCATTATTTAGGACTGTGAGGAATGCTGTTAGTGGTAATTTGTGCTGGATGGAGTTACACGTCTCCTGAAATCTCAGGCTCATAGCTTGAGTGTTTTTCTAGACTCAGCTATGAGCCTGGATGCCCAGGTTTCAGCAGTAGCTAGGAGTGCGTTTGCACAGCTAAAACTTGTGTGCTAGCTGTGCCTGTTCCTTAAAATATCATATCTGGCTATGGTGACACGTGCCTTGATTACATCCCATTTGGAGTACTATAACTCGTTCTACATGGGGCTGTCTTTGGAAATTGTTTTGAAACTCAAGTGGGTTCAAAATGCTGTGGCCAGAATGCAGACCAGGGCCAGTTATAGGGAACATATAGTTGAAATGGCTACTGGTTTGTTTCCAGGCACAATTCAGAGTGCTGGTCATGACCTATAAAGTCCTACATGGCTTACGTCCAGACTATCTGAAAGAACGTGTCTCCCCTTATGAACCTCTGAGTCCTATGGGGGAAGGCTTTCTCTCGGTCCTACCACCATCACAGGCTTGCCTGTTGAGGACACAAGAGAGAGCCTTTTTGGTGACTGCTCCCATGCTCTGGAACTCCCTTCCATGGGAGGCTAAGCTGCCCCCCTCCCTGCTCTCCTTTTGCCAGCGGGTGAAGACATTTTTATTCAAGCAGGCTTTTATATGGAGTGTATGCTTTGGGTATGTTTTTTAAAAACCTTTGTATGATGTTTATGTCATTTTATACTGTTTTTTGCTAGTTGATTTTAAATTTTTTATTGTAAAATCTTTTAAATTATTTTATGTGTGAGTTGCCTTAGGTCCCTTTCATGGAGAAAAGCAGCATTAAAATGAAATAAACAAACAAATAAATTATAAATTATAAAACTGATTTATAAAGAGAATTGATGGATGCCAAATTAAGTGGTCTCTGAGGGTTGTTTTATTAGTGATGTCACACATGACACCACCTCTGGTCAACCTAGTACATAGCAAAGAAGTGATAGCAAAATGTGATTTTAATCTGTAGTTACTTGTTTAGCTTTATATTTAAATACTAAAATATTTAGAAAAAAATGCTCCATTGAGGATTTAGTTAGAAGTGCTGTTTTCTGAAAAATGTTGATAGTAGTAATTATTCCCATTAAGCTTATTACTTCATGTAATAATAGAAATAATCCAGTCCAAAATGTTATGGTTTATAGCAGGGGTCGGCAACCCACGGTCCGCGGGCCGGATGCAGTCCGCGGAGGCCTTCGGACTGGCCCCTGGGGGGCACCCACGGCGGCACTGGGCCTCTTGGAGGCCCAACGCTGCTGAGGGAAGCCTCTGGGGGCACCCGTGGCGGCGCTGGGCCTCTTGGAGGCCCGGCGCTGCCACGGAAGCCTCCTGGGGGGCACCTGTGCCGATGCTGGGCCTCTCGGAGGCCCGGCGCTGCCAAGGGAGCCCTCTTGGGGGGTCCCCGCAGTGGCGCTGGGCCTCTTGGAGGCCTGGCACAGCCGAGGGATCCTTCCTGGGGGGGGGCCTGCCGTCATGCGCACGCGAAGCAGGGGGGGCACCATTTTGTTTTTTAAAATGGCGGCGCACGTGCACACTGGCCCCCAGCGCCATTCCCCTCCCTCCCAGCCCGTCAGCAAAAAAAGTTGCCGACCCCTGGTTTATAGTCTTAGGCCACTGCTTAATTTATAATAAATAGACATTTGGAATCTAAGCATATATCAGTGGAAGCAATTTCAGTTATTTCTTGATAGTAGTTGATTATTTTTCTTCCTTTTAGAATATTAGAATAATGGCAAAGTATTATACCAGAATTACCATGAAAAGAATGGCACAACTTCTGGATTTATCAGTTGATGTAAGTGATATTCAAGTTTGCTCAATATTTTTGTACAAGAAAAAAGCAATGACATAGTACTGAGTGCTTTTGCATGTTGATTTTTGAAAACATACTTAATTATAATTATTGTCATGTCCAAGGTATGTTTGTTCTTCAGAATCTGACAATCTTTGTATTCTTACTGTGAATCAAAACAGTATTTCTGTTCAGCTACCTAATCCAGTACTGTTTGTTTCCTTTCCAGGAATCTGAAGAGTTTTTGTCCAATTTGGTGGTGAATAAAACCATATTTGCCAAAGTTGATAGGCTGGCAGGAATCATCAACTTTCAGAGGCCGAAGGACCCTAATAACTTACTTAATGACTGGTCTCACAAGCTCAATTCATTGATGGCTCTAGTTAACAAAACTACACACCTCATTGCCAAAGAGGAGATGATACATAACCTGCAGTAAAATGTCTCAGTAGCCTTAATGTTTAGAGGGAGGCATTGAATCGGTCATAGAAAGAGACTTTATCCCACTGTATATTTGGGTTGGTTGTTTTTTGTTTTGTTTTTTCATCTTAACTTTCCAGGTGAAACTTAGAACATAATCACTTTTGAAGAAGTGTTGACAATTAAGTTCCTTTGATTATTCATTTGGTTTTTAACATTTTTGCTGCAACTGATGGATAAAAAATAAAATTGCCTGTTTAATGGAAATGGCCTTTAATTTACTCTGGTTTGTCTTTAGCTGTCCAGCAAAAACTTCTGCATTATTCTTAGATATTCTTTTCACTCTTCCAGATATATGAGTATGTTGTAATATATTATTTTGTAAAAAAATGTGCAAGGTGGTTCTGTAATGTTCACTTTTCTTAAGCAAAGTATCTTGGAATTTCAGGCACAAAGCTGAATTACCATTGTTATTCCATGCTGTAGTATGGTAGCTATATAGAATGTGCTCTAACAAAGATGGCATGGAATAAGTTGTAGCCTGTTTCTGCTTATTATGTGTAATTTTTAAATTGGAATTGGTATTTAACTAAGGTAACAGTGAAGTAAATTTTACCAAAAGCTGAGTTCAGCTTTGCAGATAGCTCAACATGTCTTTATAAAAGGACATATCTAGGCTGTTTTTTAAAGATTTTAAAATGAAAACAGAATGTATGTAAGTCAAGCTGGCGTTTTACTCTTTTGTTCTATATTTACATTTGATTAATAGCAATATTGCCTATGTTGTGATCCTATTAAATCAAATCAATTTTATTTATGGTCTTTGACCAAAGCAGTGATCCTATTAATTTTTTTCAAATTAATATGGCTTCTTTCATTAAAGTTAGATCAGCCATATTTGGTTATAAAAAGTTGTTTTCAAGTTACAGTTTGAAAATTCTTTAAAATAGGATTTCTAGGGATATCACTATTGACCTGCAAGTGCCTTGGATACACTGACATGCTGTCTTAATACTGCCCCTTCCAGAAGCTCTGGCCAGCATAGCAAATGAAGAGGAATGATTTGAATTGCAGTCTTAACAGCATTTGTAGGACTATATGTTTTGTATCCTTGTTCAAAATGACTTCCAGTGGTTTGCTGCTGGATTAATTTACCACTGAATTTTGGACAGAGCATTTGGGAGCATGTGGTCAACCCTACTTTTAAAGGAGAAAAATACTCATGCCACGCTTAATGTTATTGCTGTCTGGTGAAGTATGAAAGAAAATGTTCAGATGCATTCTAAGATTTGCCAGAGTGCATAGAACTTGCTTGTAATCAGATTTTGCATGAATCTTTTAGTGTCCCATCATTTTGGAAGTGGATTAGTGTGTACACATGAGCCTTGCAGATGAACATCTGGTCCAGACCTGCTAGCAACTAGAGATTCAACAGCTTGAATCCAGAAAAGCACTGGCAGAGGCGGTGGGTGGAGAATGTATCCCCTGAAATTCTTTCCCAAGGGTTACGGCAGATTGTTTTGTGCACAAAGCTGAGGAGGAATAGGAGAATTGATAAAGCTAGGCATGTTTCCAGAAGAAGCAAGCACAGATCATACATAAACTTAATGTCTTAATGTGTGTGTGTGTTCCCTGCCTTGCAGATGATGATTGCCTCTCCAGGGGATTAAATTGGGATCTGTAACAGCATGCAGAATTAGCCCATAGTAACGTCTTTACTGGACAGTGCTACTTCAGGTTGCTCAGAGATGGTGCCCTTGCCTCATTGGTGCTTGTCTGGATCCAAGTCAGCATTGGTTGCTTTCAAAGTTAGAACGCTCTTTTTTCTCTGTAGTTAAAGCAATCTTTTCAGAAATATCTATGAATGCAATCGATACATTTCGCAAAGGAGTAAATTCTTATGGGAATGTTATTTTGTAGATTTTGTTTAAAGCAGATGTTAGGAAGTATATTCTTAATGTCTCCTACCACTTGGTTTATTATGTACAATTTCAGATTTATTTCATCAGTATCCAGACTGAGTGATTATGAATTATTAACAGTACTCATTTGAAAATATAAAATTATTGGTTTGAGCAAGTAAAATTAATTAGAGTTCTCCATGGAATCTTTCTGCCTTTCAGTTGCCACAAAAGTGGTCTGCTTTCTCTGTTCTCTTAAGTTAGCTTGTTCAGTCTACTTAACAGGTTGATCAAGGCTGTTCCTTATTTATTTATGCTTTCTCCCAGTGCAGGAGCCAAGGCAGCTTACAATATTAGCCAGCATAGGCAGTGGTGTGGAATTCAATCTCATTCCTGAGACTCACCACTTTTTCCTGTCTCTTTGAAATTTCCTTCTGGATTGGTTTCTAGAGACCTCATAAAAAGTGAAGCCTTCTCAATTTTGATCAAGTAAGAGCCTTTGTTGAATCAAAGTCTTCTCTGTAAATAGAAAAGGTCCTTCTGTTGTTGAAAAGGCTGCATGTATCCCTATCAATAGTTATAATGTGTTTGTACCCATATTAAGAAAGGCAAGATTCTTTATTCTTAATTTCTGTCTCATAAACAACCATATCCTCTAAGAGATTCCTTACAGAGTTTATCAGCTCTGCACATCTTTGAGCACCTTAAAAATTTCTCAGACATTTTTACTTCATGGCATAACATCTCTATAAAGCCCAGTGGAAACAAAATTCCTTGGAGGAAAAAGCTGGTTTATTGGAATTCTTTTATCTTGCGTAAGACTGAGTGTGCTTTTTATAAAGTAGAGGTTCAGCTCACTAAAAAAGTGTTTTGAGATGGCTTTGTCTAGATTTGTGGATTCTTTGTCTGCACTTGAGAGCATTTTGTCCTCATGTAGATAGAATGAAGCTCTGGATTCCATGTTGATTGTGAAGGCTAGAGTTTTCATTTTTAATAAAGCAGAATTGGGCCCAAAGAACCATGAGGGAACTAGGTGCATATACATAAAAATGAAGTGCTTTAAGAATGTTTTGAAGCAATCCTAATATTTCTGTTGTACAAGGAGATGCACAAGAAGAAGAATGTCCTGAGATCTAATTTCAGTCTTATTTCACACTTGTGTTCTCTTGACATGTAAAATAGACATTCTTGTCAACAGTAAGGTACCCTTGGATCCAACCTGTAGATTTGGCAAAGTATGTGCTAATGCTTAATAACATGTGAAGCCAAATTAATGCTAAGCAGGATTTCCTGTGGTAAGGCCATGGCTTCAGTGTTCTGTAATGGTTGTTTATCCTCTGTCATATGTGGAAACTGGAATTAAAGATGAGTTATTCTGTGCAGCCTCTTGGATTGGAAATGTAACAGTTTGTACTATTGCAAAGCAGAGAAATTCTGCTGTATGAGCAACTTCAGTAAAATACTGGAGCCTCTCAGGTGGCTGAATATGCTCTGTCTCTCTCTGTTCTCTCTCTCTCTCTCTCTCTCTGACTTAAGATAGCTGCTTCAAGAAACATTTAAGCTTAAAAGCTATTTAACTGAATAAGTCAGACTGAAACAGTCTTAATATATATTAATATGTGAATGTTTTTTCTTCAAGAACTGATGAAACCTGATTCAAGTTAGCATCTCCAGTGAGAAAAATTAAACTCATAACTAGTGCAATCAGTTGAATTTCTGAAAAGATAGGTATATTAAATACAATATTGGGAAATAAAGCAGATGTCTGGTGTTAAATTGAAGATAGAATCAACTTTTGAAACAATCCTTCTCTTTAACTGGTTTCTTTCACACCCTGAATCAAATGTTTAGCAATTCTAATTACGATTCCTCCTTTTAAAAATAGTCATGATTGGAAATCTTTCTGCTTTTAACCATTAGAGAACTACATTTGCTTTCCATTCCCCAATTTAGCTCATTCTTTATATCTTTGTGTTACAGTCTTGGGCCAAATAACTTTTGGAATGCATAAACTGGCACTTTCCCCCCAAAAAACAAAATAATAACAACATCGCATTTTTGGGAAGCATACCAGGGTGTTCTTTTGAGGAGGAACTGGGGCGAAGACCTGTGAGCAGTAACTCCCCTGCCTTGATACCTGAAATAAATAGAACCTCAAGTACTGTTTCTGTTTTTGGTCAAACTGAAATAGTTTCAAGTAGCCTTGACCAAAGTCTGAGTCTGTGATCTAGAGTAATTAATGTATATTCTGGGGTTTCTTTGTGTATTGTTTAATAATTGCTCAGATGTGGCAAGCAAGGGAAACAAGCTGATTGCTAGATTCTTAGCTACACCTACCATATGACTCGTGTACATGCCAAATCTAAAATTTATGCATTTTTTATCCATGAATTTAAGCATCCACGATTTGAAAATATTTTTAAAATATACAAATTCCAATAAGCAAACCTTGATTTTGCCATTTTATATAAGGGATACTATTTTACTCTGCCATTGTATTTAATGGGACTTGAGCATCCATGGATTTTTTTTTGGGGGGGGGGGATGTTCCTGGAACCAAACCCCAGCAGATACCAAGGACCCACTGTACTATATTCTTGCACTGAGTGTTCTCTTTATTTCTCTGCACTTCTCAAACTGAAATCACTAGTTGTCTATGCTCTGTTATAATTGTTATACATTAGACATGTGTGAGTTGTTAGTCTGTTCAGCACATGGATTTGAGGTTCCACTTTCATAGTCAGATCAAAATATTACATCACATTGGAACAATAGTGAGAACAGTGGGTTTTTTTTTCTGCTTATGCTTTATACAGTTACATTTCTGGGCTTTACAGGAGTTGTCTATCGATTGTGGATCCACTTTGGATCATCAAAAAGTGGCAGTGATTAATATTAATATTAATAAACATGGTTAATATTAATATTAGCATGGAACACATAGCTTATAATAATATGTTACCCATCCACTTGAATAGGTATGCAGAACATCTTTGTACTCAAGATGCTATGTGTCTTAAATAAGGATGAATCTCTCAGTGCAGAGAGAAATTACTCTGTTATCCTCAACTTAGAGTCTTATCACACCATGGCATTATAGTTTCATAGCTATGCATTTGTCCTGCTATTGCCTCAGCCTTATTGCATGATACTGTTGCTCTTCTGTTCTCCCGTGGGAGAGTGTTTAGAAACCATTTCTTTTTATTAACATAAAAAATCCATTAATAAGCTCCTTTCTTGTTTCTGTTGTGCTATGATTTCTTGTTGCACTTTTGTGCTGGTTTTGGATGGTTGGGGTGGTCAGAAGGTATGCTGTGAGTGTGGCTTAGGTGCCATTTGCTTATTGGTGACCTGAGAGAAGGGAAAACTTTGCTCACTCCCCCTGCCTCATTTTCCAGTGGAGTAGCCCAGTTCCTGAATCTTTCTCTTTCTCTTCCTCTCTCTCTGACACACATACCTGGAAATGTAAGTGGAAAAGAGTCTTACAGTTAAAACTGCATTTGTTTCATTATTCTGTCTGTTCCTGATTGAGCAGACTGGCAGGTTAATCACCCTTTAGCTGATAACTTTAATTTACCAGAAATTAATCAAGCTATCCCAAATCAGGAAATTCTCTCTCCCGACAAGGAAAAAAACAACACTCTTTTAAAACATAAAACTGTTTTCTGTCGGGGGGAGGGGAATCTGTGTGTGCATGCATGTGTGCCAAGCTAGGAAAAGGGGCAGTATTGGATGGTACTAATTGGGCAGTGCCAAATATAGTCAGCCCCCCCCCCAATATCCATGGATTTAACTATCCACGGCTTGCAAATATCCAAAAAGTAAAGCTTGATTTTAATATTTTGTATAAGGGACACTATTTTACTACATCATTGTGTTTAATGGGACTTGAGCACCCACGGAAGTTGGTATCCACAGGGGATCTTACGGCCAAACGTCAGATACCAAGGTGTCAATGTACTGTGTGCAATAAGGTTTTAGCATGAACAAAGGCTGCAATGCTGGAAAGATTAGGAAGGTGCGATAGGGAAGACAGCAGTCCCGATCACATAGCGCTTTTGAAAATAACTCTATTTTTAGCCGGAGAAGATAGCCTAGTGTGAAAAGGCCCTTAATGGGTTGATCTTTAATTAGAGTTGGAAAAAGAACATTCTGTGCACCCTAAGGAAGAACTTGCTCATTTAGTGAAAGCAAAAATGAGTAGAGAAAACATGGGAATTAAAAGTTGAATACTGCACTTTCAATAAAAGGATACATTACAAGCTGTTTCTTTAGTAACATCTCCCAAACTTAAATCATCTCCTTCATTAAGATGATGTATGTTCTTGCTTCATAAGTCTATTGGCAATGGAACCAAGTGTTGAAGCAGATGGAAAAAATCAACCTTGCTAACATTAATTCATATTTTTACTGTCCTGAGTTGATAAAAAGAATAGGAAACAAATTGGAACACTGCTTATTGCAAGTAACCCTGAAGCACAGTTACCTGTTGCTGAATTCTTTGAATAGTTACTGTATATACTCATATATAGATCTAGAAATTTTAGTCAAAAAATTGACCCCAAAAAACTGGGTCAACTTATCCAAAGGTCAATGTAAGTACTATATATACCAGGGACCGGCAACCTTTTTGAGACCTGGGCCGGTCTCCACTAGCCCAGGTCTCAGCTGGGCCAAGGGGGGGGGGGGGGGAATGGCGACACGCGCGCCCCTCCCACGAGTCCCCTTACTGACCCAGGCGGACCCCTGCCGCCGCCACCGGCTCCGCCGCCGCCGGCTCCGCCACTGCACCCGCTTTCATCAGCACGGGACGCGTCCAGCATTTTGGAGTCCAAAATGCCGGCCGCGCTGCGTTTCCGCATGCGCAAACACGACGCGCCCGGCATTTTGGACTCCAAAATGCCAGCCGCGTCCTGCACTGACGAAAGCGGGCGCAACAGCGGAGGCGGAGGCGGAGCCAGAGACGGCAGCAGAGGCGGCAGCGGAGCCGCAGCCGCCGCCGCCGCCGCCACCTCCGCTGCTTCCGCCACCGCTGCCTCCCAAAAGCAGGCAGTGGTGGAGGCAGCGGCGGCGGAAGCAGCGGAGGTGGCGTCGCCTCTGCTGCCGGCTCTGGCTCTGCCGCCGCTGCCTCCACCAATGCCCAATTTTGTCGACGCGCGACAGCATGCGCTGCAGCCGGCATTTTTTTTCTCCAAAATGCCAGCCGCGACGCGTTTGCGCATGCGCAAATTCTGCGCATGCGCAAATTCTGCGCATGCACAAACGTGTTGTGGCTGCCATTTTGGAGAAAAAAAGGCCGGCCGCGGCGTGCGCAGTCGCACGCCGACAAATACAAGTGGCAGAGGTGCCGCGGCGGCGGCGGCAGGGGTCTGCCTGGGCCAGTAAGTCCTGCGTCCTGGGACGGAACTGGCCCGGGGGCCGTAGGTTGTCGACCCCTGATATATACTTTAACTTTTATTTCAAAAAAGAAACCATCCCTTTCTCTGAGGTCTGATCTGCACTGTAGAAATAATACAGTTTCACAATGCTTAAATACTCCAGACTCAATGCTGTGGAATTCTGGGATTTGTAGTTTTGTGAGATGTTTAGCCTCTGTCAGAGAGCTCTGGTGCCACAACACACTACAAATCCCAGGATTTTGCAGTATTGAGCAATGGCAGTTAAAGCAGTGTCAAACTGCATTATTTCTCCAGCACAGATTAGACCCAAGTAGAGAGGCAAAAGGCAAGAGCTTGGTCAATTCTGGAAGCACCTAAAAGAACCACCACTCCCTCTACTCTGTGTCACATATAGGTGTGATTTCCAACATTTTTGAATGCCTGGGTGGGAAAATGGTAGCGGTGGCAGCTCTTTAGTACTCCCCTTCAAAGGAGTGCAGAGAGGAAGTGGGCTCTGAACAAATATATTGTGCATAAAGGTATCACTGATGGATTTTTGTTTGAATTTGCTAAATGGTCAGCACAGCTACCCCTGCACGTTTTCTATATTGTGAGACACTGCATTGTAGCTGCAACAGGGGAACCAGGAAAAACAGCCTATGGACTGAGAACTTCAATCAAGGCAAAATAATTTATTTCTTCTTAAATTTGGGCTGAATTTGCATGTTTTACATGCCAAACATACTTCCCTTGAGAGGGAGTAACACAGAGGCAAGGCCACCACAGTAAATCTTCTGTCTCATTCATTCTAGAGTATTTATGCCTTCCCCTCCAGCCAAAAAGGTTTCCAGAACAACTTAATAATTAATTTAACAATTCCTTGCTCTCAGGCTCACACACTAAAAAGAAATGACACACAAGGAAAAGTGGGCATCAGTGGTGGTGGGGATTATATCCAGCAGATGCTGGCTGCTCTTCCTCCCCTCCAAGGCTGTGCAGCAGTGGCAGATGGAATGAATGGAAGGAGGGCCTTTCCTCAGAGGCATGCTGGAGCTGTGCCTGCCTGTTCTCCTCTCCTTCAGAGGCCAAGGCAGTGGCAGTGGCGATTGAGGGCTTGTCTCTGGTGCTTGTCAAATGAAATAATCTTCTCAGCAGGCTGATGAGCAGAGCCCCTAGATGTACTAGAGCCCCTAGATGTACTAGATCTTAGGAACTTGGCAAGTCCATAGAAGTGTAGGTAGCCCTTCAGGCAATCCAATCCCAAATGAAGTAGCACTTTAAAGCTTAAGTCTAGTGTGAAGTCGAAGGCTTTCACAGCCAGCATCCATAGTTTTCTGTGGGTGTTTTGGTCTGTGTGGCCGCATTCTGGAAGATTTTATTCCTGACATTTCGCCTGCATCTGTGGCTGGCATCTTCAGAAGATACCTCTGAAGATACCAGCCACAGTTGCAGGTGAAACATCAGGAATAAAATCTTCCAGAACATAGCCACATAGCCTGAAAAATCCCACAGAAAACTTAACTCTATAGTGTTTTCATTTGGGCTCAGAAGCAAATTGGTCACCATTGCGACTGGTACAGGAGCAATATAGTCTTAAATTCTAAGCCCCTACAGGGTGTGGG